>CM035839.1:459572211-459989978 GCA_020510985.1 Pholidichthys leucotaenia
TGGCTTGACATTGACATTGCTTTTATTTGAACATTGTTAAAGAAAGAAAGAAGAGAGTTCAAAACACAACAAAAAAACAAACCAAAAATAAAATGTTCAAAAGGAGTGGGAAGAAGCCAACGCTTATACAGTCCCACCCCTTCTCCACACCAAACAAATTACAGCATTACTCATAATCATCATTATCCCACAACCACATTCACCATAATACACCCATAGTCAAATTATACAACAAAAATGACACAACAATGACAGTCCATATCCAACAATATTGCGACAACAATAAACATACACTTCTGGCATGTTCAATGCAAACACAAACAACACCATCACCTTCACAATCACCATAACACACAACAACCTTCCCTCACTGAAGACACAATGTAACATCACTGCCCTTCATTCTCATACTGCTCAAAAATCATTTCTTTATATGTTGATTTAAATATATGGATGTTTGGACATTGCCTGTGTTTCTCCCCCAACCCATTCCACAATTTTACCCCACACACAGACACACAAAAACTCTTCCATGTAGATCTTACTAAGTGCATTTTAAATTTTGTATTCCCCCGTAAATTATATTTCCCTTCTCTCTCCCTGAATAGATTTTGTATATTGTGTGGCAAGAGATTTTTACTAACTTTAAACATTAATTGTGCTGTGTAATAATGAACCAGATCCCATAATTTCAGTAACTTCGAATGTAAAAACAATAAATTAGTATGTTCGAGGTACCCGACTTTGTGTATAACACGGACTGCCCTTTTTTGTAATATTAACAATGAATTAAGTTTACTTTTATAACTGTTACCCCAAACCTCTATACAGTAAGTCAAGTATGGAAGTACTAATGAACAATACAAAATATGAAGGGATTTATAATCTAGGACCTGCTTAATTTTATTTATAATTGCAATATTTTTTGCAACCTTATTTTGTATGTATCTAACATGTGGTTTCCAACTAATTTTATAATTCAGTACTACACCCAAAAACTTGATCTCCTTAACTTTTTCAATAACTACATTATCTATATGAATGTGTATATCTTCTTTATTTTTACAATTACCAAATATCATTACCTTAGTTTTCTCTATATTTAGTGATAGTTTATTACAATCCATCCATTTTTTTAGCTTATTTAATTCATTATTTATAGTATGGATTAGTTGATTATAATTATTTCCAGAATAAAATAAATTAGTATCATCAGCAAATAATATCATTTTTAATAATTTAGAAACTTGGAATATATCATTTATATATATGTTAAATAATTTGGGGCCCAATACTGACCCTTGGGGGACCCCACAGGCAATTTCCATACACCCAGACAGATATTCTCCCATTTTCACAAATTGTTGTCTCTCAGATAGCTAACGTGTAACCCATTTCAGAGCAATTCCCCTAATACCATACATTTGCAATTTATTAAGAAGTATTGAATGATTTATTGTATCAAATGCTTTTCTAAAATCTATAAACACACCAATTGCATATTTTCCTTGATCTATTGCATTTATTATTTCTGATTTATTATCATTATTATTATTATTATTATTTCAACATTATCAGTGACTGTCCCACAGTTTGGGCTCAGACTGATGTTCCTGAGAATGGAGATCCTAGATCTGCTCATCTCACACCCTGAGTTCACTGATCACAAAAACATGGCTCCCTATTGCATCCAGAATCCAATTTAAAATCCTCCTCCTGACATAGAAAACCAGACAGAATCTGTCCCCAGGTTTTCTTAAAGACCTGATAGCACCTTATCATCCTAATACATCATTGTGTTCTTAGAATGCAGGACTTCTAGTAATGCTTAGGGTCTCTAAGGCGCTTTTCCACTTGGAACCCAAAGGCCCCGTTTGGCCCCCATCAGCCTCCATTGTCCGGTTTCCCACTCGGAACCCAAAGGCCTCACAGTTCCCTTTTTCGGAACAGTTCCAGTTTTACCGACACTTTTTTCGGTACCGTGAAAAGCAGGTCTGAAGGGTACCGGCCCGTTTCGTCACGCCACTGCTGGCCATTCATTGGTCTGGGCGTAGCGTCATCAGAGTGGGCGTTACGTGGGCGTTACACTGACTTTCGAGAATAGCTTGCTGGTCGCCATTTGCAATTTTTCGTCAGTGAGCCCGCGAACAAGTGATATTATAAACCACAACGAGAGAATGGCTTAACAGAAATCAGCAGAAATCCAACACCGCAGTCCAGCAGAGTTTCCTGTGCGTTTCGGCTGATGAGAGAATGCAGAGGGAAGCAGACGGAGCTGCAGTGGGGCACAAGCAGACACACCAGAAATTACACGGAGACGCACCGGGAATTAGACCCAGCCACCTGAATTGAATTGAATGTGCAGCCGCGACGCACCCAACTTCAGCAGTTGAAGCCGTGATATTGTGATATACAGGACGGTGAGTGATGTGATATTCATGCTTTATGTTATTTTTTCCAACAGTGGAAAGTTCACTTAGGACAGACGGAAACTTAATCGTGTTTAAACGATGACCTAGCTCAATGCTGTGTCCGTCCTTGTATGTTGTTTTTTGTGTTGACAATATCTGATGAAATAGTTAGTTGTAATCCTGGTTAAAAGTTTATTTTATTTATTTATTTTTTTTACATGTTGCACTTTCGTGCTGTGCATGAACTTAATTTGTGTGTATTTCATTGTAGAGTCCAGACAGGATCTGCTCAGAATGGCGACGTTTTGACACCAATGTATTTTGACAGTTAAACAACACGTCGTATTTATAGTCAAATCTTTTGCTTTTTAAAGCGAGGTAGTCGGATACGCAAAAGCCAATGGTGTATAGAACACGTATATTAGGATGTGAAATGTCGGCATCGAAACTGCTCCCATTTAGCTGTAATTAATTATTCAAAAATTATACTTTCGGGAGGCAAGAATTCAATTTAAACAGCCACGGACCAAAAAACGTACATTTGCTCATGGAACAGGTCATTCACACTTGCAGACAATCGTGCTATATGTGTCTGTAGGATTTTCTTTCCATGCACGCAAAAAAAGCATTTTTTTTCCCGGATCCGACTAAGTGCCAAATTTAAAGTAGCACAATTTCCACTTAATATGAAAGGGACTGAACTGAGATTTATGTGTGTGAATATTAATTACAGAGTAATTGAAAATGAATGGCACATCCAATAGTAGCCACCATAAAATAAATCGCTTGTTTATTTATTTTTATCAGATCATTTCTGTGATCCTTTATGAGTTCTAGTCATAATAGTGTATCTTGCACTTTGAGGAATGACAGTTGTTCAGTCACCATTAGAATTTAGTTTATATGTGTAGTTTATAGTATTTCATCTTTAAACTCATGCAGTAATAGAACACATTACAAATATCTGAGACCCATTGTAGTGCTTCCTTTTATATTTTAGCAATACAAGCACAAAACACCACCCACACTTGAAACCAGGGCGACACAGCGGTGGCTAAACTTTATTGATAACGTTATTTCACACCATCACAGCAACTCAGTATTTAAACTCAGTGTAAATGATGTAGAGATTGAAAGGGTATCCAAAATTAAAATCCTTGGTGTAATAATTGATAATAAACTGTGTTGGAAGTCACATATTAATTATATTAAAGGTAAAATATGCAAATCAGTCACAATACTGCGCAGAGTGAAATATTTTGCTGAATCAACCCACACTATAGACTTTGTATCATTCATTAATGCTCCCATACATGACATCCATCCATCCATCTTCTACCACTTTTCCAGAGGTCCGGGTCGCAGAGGCAGCAGTTCAAGCAGAGAAGCCCAGACTTCCCTCTCCTCAGCCACCTGCTCCAGATCTTCAGAGAGGATACCAAGGTGTTCCCAGACCAACTGGGAGATGTTGTCTCTCCAGTGAGTTCTGGGTCTGCCCTGGGGTCTGAGAACTACTACCAAGCAACACTGTGTTTCAGTGCAAGGAGTCAGACTGTGGAACGCTTTTGGACCTGAATTAAAATCATGTACAAAGCTTGGACAATTTAAACAAAAACTAAAGGAATAAATACTCCAAACATACACACGTGGACAAAATTGTTGGTACCCCTCTGTTAATGAAAGAAAAGCCCACAATGGTCACAGCACAGTGATTACTTGTCACCCTTTAAATAGGCCGATTGATTACAAGTTTGTAGACACCTGTGATGTTAATTAGAGGACACATCTTGGTTGAACATGTCCCTATGGTCATGTTCATGTCCCTATGGCCTATTATCAATCTTTTCTAGGGGTACCATCATTTTTGTCCAGCCCTGTTTCATGAGTTTGTTTTTTAAAATAATTCTGTTGAACCACAATTCAAAAGCATTGTCTGATTTTCATTGGTTAATTTTCATAGAATTTTTATTTATTACCACTTTTGTCAGATTCAAGATATTTCTTTGACCATTGTGGGTTTTTCTTTCATTAACAGAGGGGTACCAACAATTTTGTCCACGGCTGTATATACAAAACGACATGTAAAATCACATCAGGATTGTTATATCCAGTCTGTGTTGTGCTGTTGCTTATTTTTGTCACGTTTTGTCTGTTTCTTTTTTTTTTTTTTTACAGTTTGAATTTTGCACATTCTAAATAATCTGTAATTTGCTGCTGATTGGAATAAACAATTTAGTGATTTATGTGTTTGCATCATGATTTTCTATTTTGTCTGTTCAGACACCGGTGGGAAAAGAGTCAACAGTACGAACCATTTATCAGTGACTTTGAAAATAATGGCTCATTTTAAGAAAAGTAACCAAAACAATTATTTGCTGAAGACTGTAAAACAAAATAGAGACATCTGCAAAAGTACAAAGGTTTATTGTCAAAATTCCCAGGGCAATACTACATGAATACAAGTATAGTTCACTGTTGATGCAGAGAATATATATTTATACAGTATCTACATGTAGTCAGCAATACTCAATACGATATATTTCCAGTTAATCCACGTATTTCTCCATGTAACCTTGGGACTGCTTTATTTTAATTACTTCTAATCCTAGATCCATTTGTTTTGGCTTAAAATGCATCATAATTGCTAAATACATCTTTTGCCTAACTCAGTACTGTTTACCTGTTGAAATATATATTTAACGGCTCATATGGCACCTGATCCATGTTTTGCCACGACACCACTGGCTGGAGCAGGTAAATCCATGACGTCTCAACAGTCTCTCCATGATTTTGACATAGATCATGTATTTTTACCTAACCATCTATTTGTTGTGTAAAGTAATTTTTGATATTCATGTGCTGTGAGCCAATAAATGATTAAAATCTAACAATACTTCACTGTCTGATTAATGATTCTGTATAATATATGGGTCTCACTTTCTGACATGAGTGTCCAAATATATTTAACTTTTGCATTATTTTTGGAGATGTATTGCTACATGTTTTGATGTTGATTTTACTGAACAGGAATATGGCGCTGCCTCATGGGGAGCATAGCGCCGCCTCCAACTCCCTCCAAATCCCGCCTCCAACTCCCTCCTTCTCCCACCCATGCTACAGTGAGTCTTGTGCTGAGGAAAACCATGGGTGCCGAACGGTACTGTTCGGTTCCAGGCCAAAGGAGGCCTTTGGGTTCCAAGTGGAAAAGTGCCTTAACAGTGCTATGGGAGGTAGAGCTTTCAGTTCTCAGGCTCCTCTCTGATGGAGCCAGTTACCAGCCTGGGTCTGTGAGTCAGACACTCTCTTCATCTTTGAGAAAAATCTGGAAACTTTTCTGTGTGACAAAGATTTTGATCAGACTGCCCACACATTACAGTCATATGAATGTTTCCTGTTAATATCCACTATGGCTACTGTTACATTACTAGTTGTGTTCATGGCTGTGTGACAAGCTGGCTAGCTAGAAGGTGACAGCATGTTTTAACTGAACATTATTCACAGGTTTGGATTGATTTTGCATGTCATAGCTAGCTGACTATTATGTCTACTGCTACACTGCTGCTTGTGTGTTTGGGCCATATAAATAAAGTTGGATTGAACACTGTTCAACAGTCATTCATAATGTTTTTTAAAAGAGGAGCTAATATTAGTTTCAGACACATGATGGACAGAGAGGCCTGATATGAGAAGAATTAGGATTGTTGTCCATGTAAAGTTTACAAAACTGCTCCAATGGAGTCAGAAACTCGTTTACATCAGAGGTCAATTAAACTCTTTTATCAGCGTGGACAGGAGTTGTGAGTCCTTCTTAATGCTGAACTTCATGATTTTATTGTTCATACTAAATAGAGCTCTAAGAGCTAAATCAGAATAATCAGGGAGACAAAGTAGAATTAGTCCCTAAATGAAGGATGATGAGGTGTTTCATTCATCGTCACCTTGTCATAATGTCCAGATTTTCACTTCCTCTGCTACTAAAGAGAAAATAAAGATATTAACTGTTAACAGCAGTAACAGGTGAATAAATCAGGTAAACTGGAGTCAATACAACCTTTAGTTTAGAATTCTTCAGAATGAAGTCCATCTGTTTTAGATAGCTGACAACCTGACTGTTCTATATTCACCACAAACCACAGAAAGACGATCAGTGGAACTGATGCAACAGAAATAACTGAAAACATGATGGGATGTTGAAGATGTTTCAGAACACTTGAAACTTGTTTTGTCTGTTTTACTTTGATAAATGTTATTTTCATCACACATTATTCACTATTCTGACATCAATTAGACTATTTTTCACAGATCCAGGTCTTAATATTTTCATTATAATCCCATGTCCATTTCCCCTGAGAGTAGCAGCACATTCCATAGCTGTAGTAACCTGGATTCTCATATCCTGGTGCCCAGAAGCTGTATAATGAATAAAACATTAAATCATGTTAAAACGTGTCATGGCAGCCTAATGTATTAAATGTGACTCTGGAACCACTCTGGACTGATCACTGATGTATAAACTGATGGTCCTGGTTCCTGGTCTAAACCCTACAGCTCAGACTCATTAGTGTCTCTTCTGTCAAACAACTTGGACCTCCTTTACACTTTAAAACATCATCACACACAGTATGGAGAAAAAGTCATTTAGATTATGCTGTTCTGCCTTGAATAAATGGATCCTTTCAAATCATTTTCATCAGAGTAAAAGAGAAACCTCACGTTTGTGTCGCCTCTGATCCATCCACCCACTGCCACTGATATCCTGATGATTGTACATAATCAGTTCTCAGTCCAATCCAGGATCCTCTTCTCTTAGTCAGCTCACTGACAAAATTCTATCAACAAAAAAATACAAGATTGTTTTCTCCATTCAAAATTAATTTTCTTATCTTTTTACTGTGTAAATATGTCTGTAACATTAATAGAGGTGGATTGTTTCCTTCATGTTTAAACTAGAAATTCAGATGATTTCAGACATCAGAAATCTAATTTCTGGTTAATTTCTTGCTTTGTGAATCTCTGGATTAGTCAGAACTTCAGATCTTCTCTGTTTTTCATCAATTTCCTAACAATGATTTTCGCATCTCAATCCAATAATAAACAGACACACCCACCTGTTCCTCTGCACTCTTGATCATCACCAGATGAGTGTCTTTCTTCTCACAATCTGTCCAGCTTTCAGACCAGGTTTTCTCCTCAGTGGATATAAAGTAGCAGCTCCATCCAAATCTCTTCCATCCATCAGGGCAGCACTTCCCTTAATGTCACATTTTAAAGACAGATTTAATCACTTTTAGTCTGACATTGATGCTCCTTTATTTTGTCATTGAACTTTCTTGTCTTCCAGTTTTACGCTTTTTTTTATCTCTCTTGTTTTTCAAACAGAATTTTTCAATGAGAAAAATTCTCATGTTTTCTAACGTCTCTTCATGTGTCTTACTGCTCAGCTCCTGTAACTTGGCGTTAGTTGTCACCAGTCTCCCATTTCTATCCTGTAACTCTGGAACAACATCAGTGGAACATTAGAAATAAATGCCTGAATCACTCAACCCTGATTGTGATTTTTCACACCATTTTTCAGCCCTACAGCTTTTATCTGTAGCACACTCCAGCCAGATTCAACTCTGCAGTTCCCTCTCATGAACTTTGTTGCTCAATTTATCAACGTTTGAGACTGTTTTAACTCTGTTCCCAGCTTCATCACCCCCACAGGATCCAAGCAGCTTCTGGGTGAAGTCCAGAGATGCCCTCTCCCCTTTCTCCTTCTCAGCAGCACTGAAGTCACACCTTAGTGTGAAATGGAGCAGAAGAGGAGCTGAACAAAAGACTCCCTGCTGAGACCTCAGGCTTTATGATTGCAGCTACTGAAGGAGAGTTCCTGACAAGCTTCTGACTCTGTTGCATCATTTGTGTGTCATGAATATTTCTGCATGTTTTTCTTCATTATGAATTCTCATAGATTAGCCAAATATCATATAGGAATGTTGTTGTTAGACAAAACTGTGTTAGCCACATGTATTTATCCCAGTATCCCTAGCTCTATGATAATTAAGCTTTTCAGACAGTTAGTCATGTACTCCCTGATTGGTGCGTCACATTAAAGACCGCCCATGCATGTGAATCTGCTCCCTTTTTTCACCCACTGACACTAGAGTTCTCTCTCTTTTTCTTCTGGCCTCAGGAGAGGGAGCTTTGCTCACTCTCTCTCCTGCTTTCACACAGCTCTCCTGTTTTTACTCAAGGTAAATGCAGTTTCTTTTTGTTCTTGGAATGCTTTCCTTCACTGAACGTTTTACAATTTTTAATTTTTCCTTAAATTTGTGCCACCTTCTTTTAGAAAGCAGTGACTAGTTGGAGTTAATCCTCAATCTTCCTTTTGTCTAAGCAACCCAAGTTTTGATTTTTCTCTTTAACCTTCAAGGGGCTACTGACTGAGAAATGGTGTGTTTGTAGGTTTTAACTGTCTGAAATGAGTCGACTCTTCACCTAATTATCAAAACATTTTCAGAACAGTCAATTCTCTTCAAAAAAAAAAAGCCTTTTTCTAGTTTTTTTTTCCTTCCAGAAATGCCAAAAATGTTTTTTACTATTCCATCAAAATCGTATACGTCACATGCAACTCTGCTTTATTCTCGCAGGCAACGTAGGGGAGCCGCTTCATGGCGGGGCATCCACCAGCTGGCCGTAGGAGAGGAGCAGGTACCACAGAGCGAGACGTTGCCCTTTGAGATGCCGTAGCTCGCCAACTCAGCTTGGCCAGCAGCTTCAGATTGTGATGATCGGTGAGTCACCCAGCAAATGGTGCTGGCAATTTGTTGTGGCATCCTGGCGAGGTTGTCGGGAGATGGGCCGGAGTGACGCGAGATACCCTGTCATGGGCGGCGAGAGAGCCCCCTCCTTCCCGTTCATCTCTCCGCTGCTCATCAGCACATCGGAGGGAGAGGACACACCTGCGCCCTCTAATCAGCCAGCGTACTTAAGGAGGCATCCTTCCGTGACTCAACGCTGGCTCGTCTGGGTATACTACCACGACAGACAAGTAGGTCGTCTCATACACAACGGTAAAGAAGTTATTCATCCGTGTGCTTTCTCTCCTTGGTGCAGGTTGTTGCCATCATGTGGGTGTGTCGCTCAGGGCTGCGCACGCTCTCCTGCCACAACTTTTCCCAAGACGGAAACCTCCGCCCGGTCAGACTCCACCAGCAGTTTCTTGCCCTGCCGTATTGTCTATTCTCCGCTGGGATTCTGCCTGCGCTCCCTCGGAGCCCAAGTAAGTGGTAATTTGCCTCGCCCTATTTCCCGATCTCCATTCCTCTGCTCACAGCTCTCACTTTCTCTCCACAGGCCCATTCCTCTGGCGAGTGACTGTTCTGTAGCAGTGCGAGTTTTGAGATTTAATAAAACATTCAAGCGTGTATACTGTTTGATTGTCTCTCTGTTGCTGCACCTTGCACGTGGACTGAATATTCTAATCAGTCATGACATCCACAAACAACTGTTGATCGGTGAACCAGTGCTGCTCATTCCAGCTACAAGGAGGCTAGAAGCTAGTCAGCTAATGGCTAACTGATGTAAGAGGGAGGGCGGAGTTGAAAAGCTGAAGGATGTTTCTTCAAGTGACAGGCTTTAATCAGAGCGTTTCAAGAAATCCAGGAAAAATAAAAAAGCTGTTGAGCTGTTAAAATGTGGAACAAGTGCAATCAATGACCCCTTTATGTCATATCCGGCTCTAGGGAGCCAGGCAATCAGAGCCAGGGACAAGCCAGTGAGTCGAGATGTTTTATTCTGGGTAAGGGATAAGGGATGAGGAGAGCACAGACACTCATACAGACGTACATTCTCAGGCTGCACAGCGCAGGGGTAGGTAGCTCGTACCGGACATGGGGGTAACAAGACGTGCATACTCACAGCGGGATACAAACACCGGAATGCTGCAAGGGGAGTTAAGGCTGACACCAGACGAAGGGGCTTCAGCCTAGCAGTGCTTATGTCGCAGCCCCGAGTCATCGAGGCTGCTCCTATTTATCCTCATTGGCAGCGCCCCAGCTGATGAAGACTAATTGGCCCCAGCCGTCCATAATGCTGCCAGCTGGGGCCAGCTGAGACGCTGCTCAATGGGAAGCAGGGATGAGGGGAAACATGGGCTGAGTGCCGAGACGGCATCTCAACCCATGGTGACAGAGCCCCTCCCTCAAGGTCGGGCTCCTGAATGACCAGGAACATCCCAGCCCCCCCCCCCCCCCCACCTAGGGTGGGAGGAAGGAAGGCGGACCGGAGGGGAAGAAGCCAAGGGAAGGACAACACCAATGGGGCAATGTAGGGTAGCGGGAAAGAAAAACCCAAATACAATACTGACAAAACAGAATAATTAACCCAGGTACAGATGGGGAGAAGAACTGGGTCAGCACGCCGGTTACATACTACCCAGAGAGTACCAACCATGCGTGACCCAGAGCAAGGAAAAAAGAACCACCAAAAAGGTACAGGGCAAAAAATGCTGAGTACGGTTAAATAAAGGGGAACCTATACACAGCGCTAATTTAAGTACATACACACACAGTCACCAAGAAAAGTGAGGGTGACTGGAACAAATGACAATTATAGAGCATGGTGTTACGGAAAACAAAGCACATGACTCTATAATGAACCAACAGGACAAAAAAGAAATACTGAGTGCAGGCAAAGAAAAACCCACACACACGAATATATAAATACCCAGTCACCTAAAGAAATGAAAGTGACTGGAATAAATGGATAACTGCAGAGCATGGTGTTACGGAAAACAAAACATAACTCTACAATACAAAAAACGAGGCTAAAAACATGGCACAAAAAGTAAAATGCTGAGCATGAGCGATGGAAAACACAGCACTATAAAAACGAATCCACCAACAGGACAGAACATTACACCCGAGTGACCTTAATAACAAAAGAAAAAGTGACACCCGAGGTGAATGGCAGGCAGAGTCCAAAAATGGCCGAGATGGCTCCGGAGATCTCCCCGCCCATTGTCCAGCTGGCGAATCAGGGAAAGAGAAGTGTTCGGACGGCGAACTCTGGACCCAGATCCCAGGAATCCAGTCCACCGGCAGCCGAACCAGGCTGCCCAGAGGGAAACACAGACCAGTGGGGGGAACCAGATCACCGAACCGAAAGTTCTGTGGGTCGGGTCGTCGACCCGCATCACTCAACCACCAGGACCGTTGAGACGGGCGAAGGATCAGAGCGGATCCCGGTGGAAGAGGCTCAGGGGAGAGCCGATGACGAGGGCGGCGGGCGTCAGGCCGCAGGAAAACGGCCACCTCCTCACCGGACCTGGACAATACTGGGGCAGCACCCACGTCGGACCCCGATCGGGCCTCAGGCGAACCCACGTTGGACCCCGCACCAGAACCGACCTCCAACGTTGAACCCGGACCCTCCAGCACCACGAGGAACAGCAACTCCTCGCCGGTGACCCTGGAAGAAGGCTCAGAAGAGAAAACAGAACCGGGATCAGGATCACCGGCAGCGCCAGAACCCGGCGAGACGAGCTCAGACGCAGCGGGCGGCTGCACCCTGCTCGTCTCCCCTGGAGATAGGCTGAAGTGCTCAAAGATAAAAAGAGAGAAAAGAAAGGAGAGCACTCGCCTGATCTCGGGTTCTGACGCCGTCCAGGACTGCGAAGATCCAGGATCCGTCGTCAGGAGGTCGTTGTCAGGCTCCCATCTAGCCGCGTCGGGCCCCGCAGCCAGCACGATGGTCAGCGCAGCTTGAGATTCCTCCGGTGACCCCGCCGACGATCCACTCGGCGTGAAGCCAGAAGAATCTCGTCCCGCTGGACCGGACCGCTCCTCCGTGGAGACCCAGGGACGCTCAGTCGTCGGCGTAGACTCCACGCAGCAGTCAGTCCCCCTCCTCCGTCCGCAATGTAGCTGCGGAACCACAGGCCCTCTCCATATCCCACCACGTTGACCCGGAGCCGGGGACCGCTCGGCGGAGAGAGACACAGAGGATGCGGGATTAGGCATACAGGTTACAGCAGGTGGGGAGAGTTCAGGGAGCTGCGAACCCTGAACTTCTCCTCCAGGGATGTGACAGAGCAAATCATTAAGCAGGTGTGAAAACACAATGACTTGCCTGCCCCCTGGAGGTTGAGTATCGCCTGCTGTAGTGGAATCTGCTTCTTCCTCTCCCCGCCCGGCGATAACGGAGGACCCCCCGGGAATTCGTCTGAGGATCGCTCGCGTTGTCTCCAGCAGAGAGCTCACCAGGCCGGGATTCCAGGCACACACAGCGGTCAGGAAGCGCGTCGAGGAGGAGGGGGAAACAGCCGGGGTGAGCCAGCCCGAATGTCCAGGAATGACAGCGGGGGAACGAGGCTCAGGGGACGAGGCTGTAGAATCTCCACACTGACGAGGCGAAGGGATGACAGCTGCGTGGGAGGAACGGTCCTGACGATGACCCAGAACTGGATCCGGACGAGGTTCGTGCAGAGGTGACTCGGCGATGTGATGACGACTACTCCCAGGGGACGAAGCGAGGGGGAAACCCAGGATTCGCCGCTCCAGATCGGAGATCGAGACGAGGAAGGCGTCGAGCACGGGAAAGCTTCGTAGCCCTGAAGTCCTCACCATCAATCTCACTGCCGCCGCCACATGCCTGAAGGTGGTGACAGGGAACACAGTAGAGCTCGCGACAGCCACTCGACCCCGGACATAACTGCTGTCAGCTGCGGCTCCTTGAAGGGAATCCCGAGTGACGTGGCGCAGGTCGGGGGAAGTCCTCTGGTTGGCGCGAACTCCCGGACTGGAATAGCGGCAGGAACGGGACTCCGAAGCGGGGAAAGACGTCGCCCACTTCGACTCCCTGCCGGGATTTCCATCCACCCCGTGGAGCTTCTCTCGCTGTGTACCTGCAGCGTCTATCCTGGCACTGTCCTCCAGATGGTACAGAGAGTGAGGGTGACAGTCCAGGAGTTCCTCAGCACGGCCCGGATGCCAGCGTCTCGCGTTGGAGGCGTCGTGCAGGGTGAAGAACGTCCCATCGACAGCCTCCGAGATGGACCTCAGCTCGTCGCCCTGGCGCCGGAAGTGACTCCTGGGAAACGGCATGCTAGCAGCGCTGACACCCGGACAGAAAGGTACATTTCCACAGCGACTCACGGCCGCCGGTAACTCTTCTGGCTGCGACATACTGTCATATCCGGCTCTAGGGAGCCAGGCAATCAGAGTCAGGGACAAGCCAGTGAGTCGAGATGTTTTATTCTGGGTAAGGGATAAGGGATGAGGAGAGCACAGACACTCATACAGACGTACATTCTCAGGCTGCACAGCGCAGGGGTAGGTAGCTCGTACCGGACATGGGGGTAACAAGACGTGCATACTCACAGCGGGATACAAACACCGGAATGCTGCAAGGGGAGTTAAGGCTGACACCAGACGAAGGGGCTTCAGCCTAGCAGTGCTTATGTCGCAGCCCCGAGTCATCGAGGCTGCTCCTATTTATCCTCATTGGCAGCGCCCCAGCTGATGAAGACTAATTGGCCCCAGCCGTCCATAATGCTGCCAGCTGGGGCCAGCTGAGACGCTGCTCAATGGGAAGCAGGGATGAGGGGAAACATGGGCTGAGTGCCGAGACGGCATCTCAACCCATGGTGACACTTTAATTTTTCTGTAAACTCAAGCGTACCTACTAGGGATGCAAATTATCAATTAATTCATTAGTTTTCTCACCTTATCGATTTATTAACAATTAACTGAGAAGCGGCAATTTTCCAGTGAATCTGAATTTCCCTCAGTACAACACAGTCTTTCCATCTTTAACATATAAAAAGTTAATTACTGTTTTTGATACACCAAATAAAATATGAACATCATATCCTTTCATGATTTATTGTACCATTTGCATGTTTTTACTACAGACAATGGCATTTTTTATCAATCTATAATATATTACGTGCTTTCCTAAGGTTACGGGGGTGTGCATCCCTCAGTATGGAGTCGCTCAGTCAAAATATGTAATTTTTATCAATAAAAGTTTAGCCAACCCTCTGTCACCACTCTGTCTCTTCATGCCCTGGCTTCAGGAAGTGTGGGCAGGGTTTTGGATTGGCTCCATGCTGATTGGTTAATACGCGGCATCATGACCACCAACTGTGAGCCCAAGTTACACCCTCATCTTTCACTGTTGAAAGGGTTAAGGTATAGTTAGTGCCAGAATAATAATTATGTTGGTGATCTCCCATTATGCTCTACACATATTCCATACAAATTCTGTTTGCATGCTTATGAACAATTATGTTATATGTTCCTGAGATAATAGGAATGAGACAAAAGTATAGAGCTCTCTCCCTTTTCTCTCACTTCTAAGTCAGGTCTTTTCACATTAGTTACACACTCAAAAACAGCATTCTCACACACTCTTTTGATAGCACATTTAAACTGGCCAATCAGAAGGTCGCGTAAAAGCCCCTCCTATTGTACTAGGTGGCCCCACCTGAGAGAATAACTGTAACGTGCACCCGGAAGTCGGGGTTCAGTCTGACCACGCTCCAGAGGGAGCTGCGTCACGCTGCACCCAGCGCTGCTTGCTTTACATGTGACTTCTAAATAAATGTTGCATCTTAAAATTGAAGAAATCTCCGGTTTGTTCTTGGATCTTTCAATCAAAGAATCGGGTATTTTTCTAGCAAATTGGTGCCGGTGACCCGGATTGAAGTATCTCGAGACAAGCCTGGAAAAAAACTACATAGAAAGGACCCACATCGGAAGGACCCTTTTGCAGGCCACTGTGGCGCCTGAATAAAAAGGTAAGCAGAGCCTTTTTCTACAAAATTCTGCAGTTTGGCCATTCTAAATTTACAGTTGTCTGATAAAGGGGTATATCCGATCTCGAAATTTATCATTTGGTTGGGAGTCACATGTAAAGTTTAAACATCCATCCATCCATCCATCTTCTACCGCTTTTCCGGAGGTCCGGGTCGCGGAGGCAGCAGTTCAAGCAGAGAAGCCCAGACTTCCCTCTCCCCAGCCACCTGCTCCAGCTCTTCAGAGGGGATACCAAGGCGTTCCCAGACCAGCTGGGAGACATAGTCTCTCCACCGAGTCCTGGGTCTGCCCCGGGGTCTCCTCCCAGTGGGACGTACCTGAAACACCTCAAGTGGGAGGCGTCCAGGAGGCATCCTAATCAGATGCCCATACCACCTCAACTGACTCCTTTCAATGTGGAGGAGCAGCGGTTCTACTCTGAGCCTCTCCCGGATGACTGAGCTCCTCACCCTATCTCTGAGGGTGAGTCCAGCAATCCTACGGAGAAAGCTCATTTCAGCCGCTTGTATCCGCGATCTCGTTCTTTCGGTCATTACCCAAAGCTCGTGACCATAGGTGAGAGTAGAAACGTAGATTGACTGGTAAATCGACAGCTTTGCTTTAGAACTAGGCTTCCTCTTCACCACAACAGACCAGTACAACGTCCACATCACTGCAGATGCTGCTCCAATCCGTCTGTCGATCTCTCGCTCCATTTTCCCCTCACTCGTGAACAAGATCCCAAGATACTTAAACTCCTCCACTTGGGGCAGGAGCCTGTCCCCAACCCGGAGAGGACAATCCACCTTTTTCCGGCTGAGGACCATCGACTCGGACTTGGAGGTGCTGATTCTCATCCCAGCTGCTTCACACTCAGCGGCAAACCGTCCCAGCAAGAGCTGTAGGTCATTGCTGGATGAAGCCAACAGGACAACATCATCTGCAAACAACAGAGATGAGATCCTGTGGTCACCAAGCATGACACCCTCCATTCCCTGGCTGCGCCTAGAAATCCAGTCCATAAAAATTATGAACAGGATCGGTGACAAAGGGCAGCCCTGGCGGAGTCCAACTCTCACTGGGAATGACTCCGACCGAGTGTTGGCAATACGAACCAAACTCTCACAACGGTCGTACAGAGACCGAATAGCTCGTAACAACAAGCCCGATACCCCATACTCCTGAAGCACCCCCCACAAAAATCCACGAGGGACGCGGTCAAATGCCTTCTCCAAGTCCACAAAACACATGTAAACTGGTTGGGCAAACTCCCACGAACCCTCAAGAATTCTCGAGAGGGTAAAGAGCTGGTCCGATGTCCCACGGCCAGGACGAAAACCACATTGCTCCTCCTGAATCCGAGGTTCGACCAACGGCCGGACTCTCCTCTCCAGTACCTTGGCATAGACCTTACCAGGGAGGCTGAGGAGTGTGATCCCTCTAAAGTTGGAGCACACCCTCCGGTCCCCTTTTTTGAAGAGAGGAACCACCACCCCGGTTTGCCATGCCAAAGGCACTGCTCCCGACCTCCACGCAATGTTGCAGAGGCGTGTCAACCATGACAACCCAACAACATCCAGGGCCTTGAGGTACTCAGGGCGAATCTCGTCCACCCCCGGGGCCCGGCCACCAAGGAGATTTTTAACCACCTTGGCGACCTCAGCCCCTGTGATAGGCGAGTCATCCCCCTCGTCCCCAAACCCTGCTTCCTCTGTGGAAGGCGTATCAGTGGGATTGAGGAGATCCTCGAAGTATTCCTTCCACCGCCCGACGATATCCCCAGTTGAAGTCAACAGTGTCCCATCCGCACCATACACAGTGTGGACGGGGAGCTGCTTTCCCCTCCTGAGCCGCCGAACAGTTTGCCAGAATCTCTTAGAAGCCGACCGAAAGTCTTGTTCCATGGCCTCACCGAACTCCTCCCATACCCGCGTTTTTGCTTCAGCAACCACCCGAGCTGCACTCCGCTTGGCCTGCTGGTACACCTCAGCTGCTTCGGGAGTCCCACAAGCCAACCAAGCTTGATAGGACTCCTTCTTCAGCTTAATGGCCCCCCTCACCACTGGTGTCCACCACTTGGTTCGGGGGTTGCCACCACGAGATGCACCGACCACCTTGCGGCCGCAGCTCTGGGCCACCGCTTCAACAACAGAGGTGGAGAACATGGCCCATTCAGACTCCATGTCTCCAGACTCCCTCGGAATGTGGTTGAAGTTCTTCCGGCTGCACGGTGGCGCAGTGGTTAGCACTGCGGCAGCACAGTTTACCCTTGGCCGGGGGATTGTGGGGATCGTGGGATCGTGGGTTCGATCCCAGCCCCCGACCAACAGTGATCTGTGTGGAGTTTGCATGTTCTCCCCGTGTTGCGTGGGTTTACTCCGGGATTTCTCCGGTTTCCTCCCACATGCCAAAAACATGCATGTTAGGTTAATTGGCTGTTCTAAATTGTCCCTAGATATCTGTTTCCTATAGGCCCTTAGAATAGAGGGTTAGTATTAATGAAAGCGCTTTAAGTGGTCTTTGTGACTAGAAAAGCGCTATATAAGTGCAGGTTAGTTAGTTAGTTAGTTAGGTGGGAGTTGAAGACCTCCCGGACAGGGGCCTCAGCCAGACGCTCCCAGCACACCCTCACTATACGTTTGGGTCTACCAGGTCTGAATGGCTTCCTCCCCTGCCATCGGATCCAGCTCACCACCAGGTGGTGATCAGTTGACAGCTCTGCACCTCTCTTTACTCGGGTAAGTTTAAACAATAGTTTGAAAAGTTAAAGAGAGTGCACATGTTCTATGTTCAGTCTGAGATAGAACAGGCCACGGTCAATGGATATATATTACGGGTATATAGTCCATCAAATAAAACCATTTTGGAGTCAGTCTGAACCAAAATGACGAGACTTAGGAACTAGAGTGACTAATAATCACCCTGGTATGTCTCCTCAAATGAAAAGAGCCAGGTTTTAGCAACCTGATGCCGGGGGGAGCCATTGAAAGCGTTCGACCCGATGCCACTCTGGGAGTGAAGCCGCGATCATTTAATTTGCTGGATACAAGACACCGCTTGTTCTTGGGGCCGAAACAGACCCCTAGGGAAAGTGTCCGCTGTATATCAGAGTTAAATTAAGCTACCGCTTCGCAGGGGGACCTGCCGAGGCCTCTGTGAAAGTAGCCTCTGTTTAACAAAAGATTAAATGAATCGGCGAGGTTCTGGGATGCAGTCTGTACCCAGGACTTAATAAGACTTGGGCAACGGCCGTGCCAGTCTTCTCAAATGAAAACAGTCAGGATTAGAACCTGATGCCACGTAAGTGGAGTATTCTGGATGCAGTCTGTACCAGAATAAAGAGAGTTAGGGAAGCGGAATTCCACCGTCTTCGTCTCCTCAAATAAAGGACCCGGATTAGCCAGGGAGCCAACAAATTTCGGTTACAGTCTGTGCTGAAATAAAGAGACTTAGGGAAGCAGAATTCCACCGTCTTCGTCTCCTCAAATATGGGAACAAGGGTTAGCCTGGTCCCGAATGTCTGTAATTCTGTGTTTATAAGGGATAAAAATGTGATTTGAGAAATACCAGGGGTTGGAAATATTAAGTAATGGCGGCCTCCGGACCGCATGGTCAGAACAAAGGGAAGTAACCCCCACCACCGAGTGCAGGTGCAATTGGTAAAACAAGTTACTGAGAGGAGAATTATTTGAGGTAACAGCATTAAAATGAAGCGCTAAATTAAAGTTGTAAAGCTATTCTAGTGTGCTAGTGTGTGTATAGCTGGGATTAAGAAGGCAGTGCTCCATTTTTCTTAAAAAAAAAAAAAACGAAAAAAAACCCCACGTGGTTTGTGAACAATAGACTCAGGGGCCATTTTGCACATGTCCCATTTACTGCGCATGCGAGGGCGCCATTTTGAAGCACCTTCAAGCTGTGGCACAGTGCCTCCATCGTGTGGCCAAATATAGGAAGTGCACTATTTCGCGAAATTACTGCCAACAAAACTTAAAACCTTAATAATAAATCTGGAACTTTATCTCTCTGGTTGAAAGGAAGGCTTTAAAAATCCATGCATGGTGAATAACAACAAAAGACCTCAGGGACCTGCTAAAATGCAGGTTTGCCCATAATGAGGCAAAGCATACCCGTTCAGCTTGGAGAGATAGAAGGTTCAACTTTAAATTAGGCAGAGGGAGGTTTACAATAAAACTGGAGAATAAGGAGATTTATTCCTCAACAAAACTAGGAAATCCTAGGTGGACACTATATAAAGGTGAGAGAATTTAAATGAAAAATTGCAGGTTGGTATAGATAAGTAAATATATAAATGAATTAAATTATAAATACAAAAATAATTAAATAAATACAACAAATGAAAATATGAATGAATAAAATAAATAGGAGTTTTTGTTGTGGAGATGAGAGTGGGCAGAATATGGAAATGGAAATTTGTTTTTGAAGAAAATTGAAAACTGATGAAATGTTAAAGTTTTGTGCAGGACGCAAGACAAAAAATATGGAGAAACGATTGGAGGAAGGAAAACGTAAGAATAAGAGACTTATGCTGCAACGGTGAGAAGAAATGCAAAATAATCAATAAACATGATATTACAGAAAAGGACAAAAACACGCTGTTTAATAGCTTGTTTCTCTCCATTAAATTTGAGACAGTGTTGGCTGTGGACGACCCCTCCCCCAGCAGCTGCCTCCTCCTTCACGCAGTGACCCCCTCCTCCCTCCACTTCGCTGTCCCACTCCAGCAATCAAAGAAAGCAACACAATGGGTCAAAAGAGGAACAAATGAGCACACCAGCAGAGTGAGTCCGCACACATCTGATATTGTATAGTATTCCTGTATATGTATCATGCCGCTGAGGCTGGTAGAAAATTAAGGTTGTTGTTCTCTATTTGTGAAATGTGGGGTGATTCATCACTCAGTTGATATCTGTACTGTATTCCTGTGTGTGTATCAACCAGTTGAGACTGATTAACACCTATATGAAATGTCTCTAGCCTGTAAGCCCGGATCCCTGGGGTCGGCACTATCCTAGACAAGGGCTAGATGGTTGACAAAGGTCCCAATCACAGATCAAAAGAAAGGAAGGGAGAAATTTGCCAGATGGGTCAAACAAATGCAGGACAGAGGAATGTTCGCAGGATGTGAAAACAGCCCCCCCACCAGGGAGACCTAGCTATACAGTATTGTTGCCTTCCATATCAGAGATGTGCCAAGACCACATACTGAGCAGACACAATACATGACCAATCTTCAAAAAAGCCATACCCATGCCCCATCTAAGTTGACCTGTCAGTATCAGCTGCATGACCACAGGAGGTCAGAATAGTCAGAGGCCCCCATGGGACTAATACTTCCTATGTTAAGCAATTTGGCCACTGAGCTCAAACACCCACAAGGACCCCCGAGGGGTCCCCCAAAATTAGCAACACAATAGGTATCCTTCCCTACAGGATGTTGAAAAAGAACAGCTTTGATATTAAGCCGTTCTTTTTCAAGGGGGGAGAGGTCAAGACGAGAGGTCAAGACAGGAACAGATAGAAAAGTTACTAGTCCACTAAGGTTTGAAGGCTCCATTAAGGCTTGAAGTCTTATAATAGGAGAGGTTGGTGTGCTTTCTCATCTAAGATGCTACCATGTATGCAAACTATTGAGTAGCTACAGAAAGAGAACAGAAATATGAATGAATTTTTATTTTTTGGAAAAAGATTAGAAGAAAGGAATAGAACAATATATCAAGGAAGAAAAATCCAACAGGGACAAATTAAACAATAACTCCTCTGATTGCTCAATTCAACATAAGTTATCCGAAAAGCGTGATGGCTGAGGCTGCAGCTTATATTGCTCACCCATGCTCCATCTAAGAAACATCTAATAAAACAAAGGCTAGCAACTAAGACCAAAATCTGAAAAATTCTTGACGCTTGAAAGGTCATCTTTCCACAGAACAGGCAGTCTGAACTTTTGCTACAAGAAAACTAGCCACCTAGTGACCAAGAGAAATGAGGCAGGTTTAGGGCTCCTTAATGCTGAAGGGCCGAATACATATTTGGGGGTTCCCAGACCCTCCTATCTGGATTTTTTGCACATCTCTCAAAACTTTATGGATATGAACTAAACTTATTAGCACATTTTCTAGTCTCAAAGACAACCACTAGTGCTGGCCCTCTATTTTGGGTGCCTATAGGAGAGGGATGTCTGGGGACAATTTACAAATCTGGTGAAATCTAATAACATTGTTAAAGATTTGCAGTAGACATTTTAACTTAACATAAGGTATGAGCATGGAGGTGCAAAACATGATAAAAACGCTGATTTACAATCACAAGTTAAGACAAGGGTTGAAAATTTATGCAAAAAAGGTATAAGGGTAAAGCTGCAACTTTCAAGAAATTGCACAATTGAGAAATTTGCCAAATATTACAAAATGTCACAAATTCCTGAAAAGGAACATGCAAATTTACAAGGAAAAGATCCAAAATTTGTTAGGAGAAAATAACTATTAAGAGGAAAGGTTGCAAAGTTAGAAGGGAAGTGTTTAAATTTGAGAAAAGCTGTAAGCTTACATGAAAGCCACATTAGGATAAGGTAGGCCTGTATTGGTCCCACAATGGGGGAGATTCTAGGATTGCAATGGCACAGGGATAGCAACACTCAGAGCAGTAATTTAGAAGATATGAAAATAAGAGCAGTGAATATACATATGTACACATAAATATAAATACACGGTGCGGAGCATTACAGATTTCCTTACACTTTGTATGGAGATGGGGGATGGCAGCGTAACAAGGGTTATGGTTTTGGATCATCCAGAGATGAGTAAAAAGCATTATAGAAGACGATGAATTAAAACAAACACAACCAGAGTAGACTAGAGAAGCAAGAAGATAAGTTGAGGTAAAAACAGCAAACACTCGGCCGAATAGACTCAAGAATGAAGCATATACATACATATAGCTGTGTGCACACCAGCCTTATCCAAGGGAGCATCATAGACGCACGCACAGAGTGGAGGTGGTGCATGAACAAGGCTTTAATGTCCTGTGCACATAGATCTGCAGCTCTGACACACACAAGACAACCAGTGTAGCTTGACAAACAAACCAGCGGTTCACACCCGCATGGTCTGTGTGTTACATGGTTAAGTCCTGATTTAAATGTTATTTAGAATTGTTTTTGGAGGCTAATGAAAGCTCTATATTTTTGTATCTAAAATTGTTATAGTTTTGTAGGCATAGTGTTAGTTCATCTGGAGGTTATCTGTTCAGAAGAAAAAAGACAGAAGACTCCACCACACCAAGATACAGTTGACTCTGGTATACTTAAGTTTTCATAGTAATTAGCAGACGTCTTAGGTTAATACATTCCTTGAAAGGCAGATGTTCAGACCCAGAGACATCATTTAATTCCAAAACAAATTCAAAAGGCCA
Organism: Pholidichthys leucotaenia; assembly: GCA_020510985.1. Classification (NCBI taxonomy): domain Eukaryota; kingdom Metazoa; phylum Chordata; class Actinopteri; order Cichliformes; family Pholidichthyidae; genus Pholidichthys; species Pholidichthys leucotaenia. Next base: position 459,594,833 of record CM035839.1, read on the forward strand.
GTAATAAAAAGGCATCCAAGGCCAGGGTAAATCAAGAGATAAGTGTTGTCACAAAACAGAATTTTGAATTGAGCCATGTTGGTCTATTTATAAAGCTGACTTTTCAGAATGAAACCGATCACTTTTATGTGCAGGATCTTGCATGAAGCATTAGCTGTGGACAGTAGTCAGTAGTATGAACGACGGGACAGTGAACAGAAGGAAGTTTTAATACTGAAAGAGATTATAGATGTGAGATGTTTCATCAGCTAGTCCAGGGAAAGGTGAAGTCTTGTACACAGATGGATAGTGGTTGGAAAAGAATTGAGTGAGTGTTTCTGATGGGAAAAAGTACTTAGGGGAAGAGAAGAAGAACGGTGGATTTAGCAAGTGTAGAAAATATTTCTGATGTTGAGATGGAAATGGAAAAAGAAATTAATGCAGAGCATGTGTGACCAAAGAAAATAAAGATCCATGTAAGATTTGCAGCTGCAGGTTTAAAAACCAAACAAACAGAAAACCAACAACAAATAAATTAAATTTTTGGCTAAGAGTGCCAGGAAGAAGGCACAAATGCAGGTAGCAGTCTTAAATGTTTCCAAGCACTTAAAGCAGCAATGAGACATTAGGTGTCCAATCTTTCAGTGAATTTCTGTAATTGTGAATATTAACATCAATGAGCAAACACTCACAGCAAAGATTATAGCCTTACTATATACACAGTCATTTAAAGTCAATCTAACAACGTAGTTATGTTCCTCCCCAACAGAGGGTATGCATTTGATGTTACTCACCACATAATGGTGTGATATGTGATATATGATACGTCATATTTCAGGAATATGACAGTAATGCGGAATGTGTTTTTTCCTGATTCGGCGGTGGCCAAGCTGGGTCAGGGTAAACTACATTCACTCCACAATTTACCAAGGAATATATAAAATGAGGCATTCAAGGAAAATTTAAATCAAATTCTAATTAGGCAAAACGTCCACCTTTCGGTTGACTGAAAGTGTGACACAACTTTTATTCATTTATTTAAATTCAACTGGACAAACTGATCTTATTTATCAATGCTGAAGCATATCAAAATGCACAGGTGGTTATTTTGTTTTTCTTAAATGAAATTTGTAAACTGGTTAAGCTGTGACTATTGAAACCTTATTGAACAGAACTCTTGGAAGACAAAGGTCCGCAAGGTTCAATTACAGTAGTGCAGACAGTATCTGTTGGCATGGTGGAGAGTTAATCTTATTATCCCATCTTGTATTAATTAGGAAAATTAAATGAAGACTTTGAAGCAGTTCCTTTCTTGACTCAAGGTTGGAAATCTAGATAAGAAGGGAAAAGAAAATTTGGAGAAAAACTGAACTTATTTATGGAATGGCTGACACAAGGGGAGCCTGAGGCTCCCCACGGATCTGTTTCTCTTATAAAAGGAGGCCAAGAGGACAAGGGGGGGAGGACAGCAAGGAGGAGGAGGGAGCACGCCCCACAATGGCCGCTGCTGGCAGGAGAGGTGTCCACCTCCACCACTGAAAACTGGACTGCATACTTAAAGACTAGAACAGGCAAGTGGACTCACTTCTACACGTATGCAAAAAATTAGCAAAAATTAAATTATTGCATGTAAAGTAAGAACTCTGGGTAATGCCATACAGTACTCTTCAGGGTCAGAAAAGTAATGATCAAATTCTGCAAATGACAAGCTACCAGTAGAACACCTATCAACATCTGTAAAGGTAGCATTGCACCCCATGTACTATAGGCAATTGAATGGAACTGATCCAAATTATGAACTACCATTATATGCAAATCCATCCTCCAGATTGGTCATAAAATTAGACTGATAAACAAAGAAATGTGTGGAAGCATCCATTGTCCTAATTGAAGAGGATAAGAGGCATTTCAACCAATGGGGGGTTCCACACATCCCGCTGGTTAGACCCAAACACATGGATTGGAAAATGTTGGACATATTGTCATCTCTAATGCAGAATAGAGCCATCCATGGAAAAGCAGTACCTGACCTTAACATAGAATATTCTCCCAAAATAAAACCATAAGCATTGTCTCTCAACTGGGTAACCACAGCACAAAAGGTGGCACAAAGATGCCCAGAAATCTCCTATATGACCAATCTTAACATTAACAAATGAGGGGATGAGGAAAATTTGAAGCAAATTCCAAACTGGTTATGGTGAAAGGATAACTAGATGTAGATCTAATAAAAGGAGCAGAGTACGACACTATAGGCCATATATTCAGAAGCCCAGAAGGGCGTTAACAAATGCAATTTTCCACAGTGGGAGTCGTCAGCAAGTCTTAGACCAGCTGCTGGGTCGAGAGGAAGAGCTGAGGACCCCAAGACGAAAGATGATGACGAGGAAGACCATTCTGCCATCACAGATTATTTGTAAACACAGTGTGCTAATGATAATACATAAATCATACATAGCTCACCACACGGATGTAGGGGTGTGAGACTTATAGGGTTCTTGCGTTATTTATCTCCATCATGCTAATTACGGTTAGGTAATCTGAATAAGGGAGAAGGTTAGAAGCTCTGAATGCCTGAATACAACAATGCATGGATATGGATGTCTCCTAATGTTGAACAATATTGTTTACTACCTACCCACTGAACATATAGGTCCCATCACCCAACGCACACATCACAACACAATCACCACATGCAGATTTCATATAGCCAACAATCACACACTCAAGGCTACTGGGAGATAACTTACAACAACACACAGATAACTACAGATGTAGTGAATATGGATAAAACTGTACAGGCTCCATACATTGTGATGGCAACCCCTCAGACCATTATTGGTCCTGCCCCAGCTGAGCCCTTTGTATCGGCACTTGATCAAAGGTGTAGGGTACAGGGAAGATTCATGCCGGAGAGCACCAGACCATCATGACATGTGCCTGCGACATAGAAAAGGTCGTAGGGCGAGTGACTGTATGACTTCAGTCCCCAGAAGAAGAATGGACTGGTACCCGAGCGTGTCCACCGCACCTCCAGCATCCAGGGTGGAGCCAGGAGCTCGAGACTTACCAACACCAGCATGTTCACCTCTTTCCAGCGACAGGGGGGTGGCATCCCTGGGACAGCATCACTGAGCTGTTCACTGGCTGGACTGGATGTTACATACCCTCTGCTGCACCCACCAGACTGTCCTGTAGACCTCATGGGATGAGGTGTGCCTCTGAGAGCGGGGACACAGTTGTTTCGTTCCTGTGTCACCAAGATGGAACTGTGCTCCACAGCTGCAGATACGGGAAGCAGACGCAGAGGAAGGTCAAACCTCTGTCGCAACCGTGTGATGAGTGCAGCTGAATGATGTGAGCCCTGGCAAGGGTCAACCGGTGGACAAAGGTTTTGTGGACTGATTCTATTCGACCCTATGACCCCTACATGGTCCACTCCACTGGACAAAGAACAATGATCATGAGGAGACCTCGAGGGGGGTACAGGACCTGGTGACAGTTCACCTCTTAGACATCGCTGCAACGTGCTAAGGTGTCCACAAGGGGGGAGGCACGGGTAGCAGAACCAATGGTGCAAGCCTCTTGGGTTGACACACAATGCAGGGACCTGCCTTATTCACCATCTGTTAATTGCTAGAGTCTCTCACACCATACATGGTTGACATGATAAAATCATGTCAAAGGGGGGATTGAAAGGGTTAAGGTATAGTTAGTGCCAGAATAATAATTCTGTAGGTGATCTCCCATTATGCTCTACACATATTCCATACAAATTCTGTTTGCATGCTTATGAACAATTATGTTATGTTATATGTTCCTGAGATAATAGGAATGAGACAAAAGTATAGAGCTCTCTCCCTTTTCTCTCACTTCTAAGTCAGGTCTTTTCACATTAGTTACACACCCAAAAACAGCATTCTCACACACTCTTTTGATAGCACATTTAAACTGGCCAATCAGAAGGTCGCGTATAAGCCCCTCCTATTGTACTAGGTGGCCCCACCTGAGAGAATAACTGTAACGTGCACCTGGAAGTCGGGGTTCAGTCTGACCACGCTCCAGAGGGAGCTGCGTCACGCTGCACCCAGCGCTGCTTGCTTTACATGTGACTTCTAAATAAATGTTGCATCTTAAAATTGAAGAAATCTCCGGTTTGTTCTTGGATCTTTCAATCAAAGAATCGGGTATTTTTCTAGCACTGTCATGGACAACCTCTGACCAGCAGAAAAGACAGACTCTGAGGCAGGAAAGACTACAGTTAAACTGGCAGGAAAAAATTAATTTAATCCCTTTTGGAATAAAGGTGGCAACATAACAAAATGTGGAAAATGTGAAGCGCTGTGAAGACTTTCCGGATGCACTGTACTAACTAAACATATACATTTTGTCTGTATTTATTACCTTCATTCTTCTTCTTCTCTTGGTTTATTTCCTCCTCTAACTTGCGGCTGTTATTTTTCAGAGTTGTGTAATTAGTCTGTAGCTCTGCAATCACAATCAACACAACATCAACACAGTGTTAAAACAGTCTGGACAATGTGACATTTGAATCTGGTGTTCACTGTTTTTCCTCTTTCTCTTCTTGCCTGTAACTCTGGCCTGGAGCTCACTGATAGATTCCTTCACTTTGTTGTTTTTCATAACAACTATCATACAATCACAGCAAAATACAAAATTAGACATGCTGTCATTTTAATTGCAAGAACAATAAGCATCTTATTGACCACTGTAAAAATTATCAATATTTCAAATGGAAATGTGTATTTGTTTCTCAACAGTATCTATTTTCTTCCTGTATATACTGTAATGCATATTTATATATAAATTGTAATATTGTTATAAAGATTGTTTGAACTTGTAAAAAAGACAGAATAGATTAGTCTATAAAAAAAATCCATGTGGATATTAACAGACAGAAACAGGAACAAAGGTCTTTTAATGCTAACCCTGCTGGCATTAGCCTCTTCTTAGCTATTCCTGATCTCAAGTCTAGTTCTAAGAAATTGGAATCAGTTTTCCAGTAGGAGCTGGTTGGCTAATTTCTTTCCAGGCCGACCAAAAGTCTTCTTACAAACTTGGTCTAACTCCCACACCAGAGTTATTGCTTCAGCAACTGCCCAAGCTGCACTCTGCTTGGCCTCCCGGTACACCTCAGCTGATTCAGGAGTCCCACAAGCCAACCAACCTCAAAAGCACTCCTTCAGCTTGATGGACACCACAAGATGCACCAATGACCTTTTAGTCACAACTCTGGGCACCTGCTTCAACAATAGAGGTGGAGAACCGACTCATTCAAACTACATGGGCCCTATTAGGATGATAATCCACACACTTTTCCGCCAGACTTCCTGCTGTACACCCGTGTTTTTGTTAGTTTCTGTCAGCGCATTTTCTGTTTTTTACGCATTGTGTCACGCCATCGAATTACCAGTAGACAGTGCGCCCGCTCTGCACTGGGAGGAGGTGGTTCATTTCAAAGAGGTGTGGCGGCAGCAGTCTAATGCACATTACTATTATAGTGCATGTCATGACAATCCGCTTTTGATCAGGAAAAATGAGGTCTATAGTCAGAAGCGTATTGTTTAATGATATTTCAGTGGCGTGTTTTGAAATTGCGCAGCTCTGGAGCTCATGAGGAAACAGAAGCACTGAGATCTTATTTTAGTTTAAAGGAGAGAGTTGGAACAGTCATCATATAATCACCCATCATTTTAATGATAAAGAGTGCAAGCAAGAGTATGTTTGAGAAGGAGATCAGATAAATAATATGGGGCTTGTCCATGTAGTGCTATATATGGTGTTCATTATGGACAACCTGTGATTGGCATAGAAGTCCAATAACTTTACACCACTCGGGCTCACATTGGGCAAGCTGTTGCTCCCACTCACGCCTCTCCAGGTTTCACTGTCATTGCCCACGTGCGCACTGAAGTCCCCCAGTAGGACAATGGAGTCTCCAAGCGGAGCATTTTCCAGCACCCCAGTCAGAGACTCCAAAAAGGGTGGGTACTCTGAACCATTACTTGGTGCATAGGCACAAATGATGGTCAGGACCTGTTTCCCAATCCAAAGGTGTAAAGAAATATCTCTTTCGTCCTCTGGGGAAAACTCCAATAGAGAAGCAGCGGGATGGGGGATACAAGAATACCCACCCCTGCTCAACGCCTCTCAGCCTGGATTATTCTAGAGCTCCAGCACTTCTTCGGGAGACTGGTTTCAGAACCAAAGCTGTGCATTAAGATTACCCCAACCATATCTAGCTCGTATCTCTCAACCTCGTGCACAGGCTCAACCATCAGCAGCCCTACAGCTTTTATCTGTAGCACACTCCAGCCAGATTCAACTCTGCAGTTCCCTCTCATTAACTTTGTTGCTCAGTTTATGAATGTTTGAGACTGTTTTAACTCTGTTCCCAGCTTCATCACCTCCACAGGAACCAAGCAGCTTCTGGGTGAAGTCCAGAGATGCCCTCTCCCCTTTCTCCTTCTCAGCAGCACTGAAGTCACACCTTAGTGTGAAATGGAGCAGAAGAGGAGCTGAACAAAAGACTCCCTGCTGAGACCTCGGGCTTTCCTGGGAAGCTTCTGACTCTGTTGCATCATTTGTGTGTCATGAATATTTCTGCATGTTTTTCTTCATTATGAATTGTCATAGATTAGCCAGATATCATATAGGAATGTTGTTGTTAGACAAAACTGTGTTAGCCACATGTATTTATCCCAGGATCCCTAGCTCTATGATAATTAAGCATTTCAGAGAGTTAGTCAAGTACTCCCTGATTGGTGCGTCACATTAAAGACCGCCCATGAATGTGAATCTGCTCCCTTGTTTCACCCACTGACACTAGAGTTCTCTCTCTTTTTCTTCTGGCCTCAGGAAGGGAGCTTTAGGCGCTTTTCCACTTGGCCCAGTTTGGCCTCGTTTTACATGGTACGGGACGGGACAGTACAGTTCGGCCCGCTTTGTTTTTCCACTGCACTAGGGTGTCATTTGAAGTGGGTGGGAAATAGTTACAGGGAGGCGGTGCAACCCTCTCCCTCCCGCTACGTAAAACAAGCGTAACTGGCGTAAATCAAGCGTAACGTTAGGCAAAACACAAGTTGGCAGGATATGAGGCATCTGCGTTCTCTGACTGTTTTTGCCAGAATAAAGGCAAAAACGGAGAACAGAAGGCAAACCCGCAGGTACTGGAGCATTTAGAAGCCATGAGGATGCGAACTACATTACGTATGATAGTAAGCTAATGATTGCTAATGCTACTTTGCTTTTAAGTCCGTCGTACAACATTGTAATGTCGGCAAGTTATCGATATTAGGTACTACAATATGTATTCTCTGTGTGTGTGTGTTTCAGATGGCTCTCTTTTGGCAAAAATATCGCTTCAAACGGTCGGCGTTAACGTTCAACACAGTGATGTGACCCCAAGTTCACGAACGCGAAGTGGCTATAATGTCTGTAGAAATGTTTAGCTTCCTGTGAAATAAATTGATCTGATCTGTGTCAAAATCATGGAGAGACTGTTGAGACGTCATGGGATTTACCTGCTCCAGCCAGTGGTGTCGTGACAAAACATGGATCAGGTGCCATATGAGCCGTTAAATATATATTTCAGCAGGTAAACAGTACTGAGTTGGGCATAAGATATATTTAGCAATTATGATGCATTTTAAGCCAAGACAAATGGATCTAGGATTAAAAGTAATTAAAATAATGCAGTCACAAGGTTACATGGAGAAATACGTGGATTAACTGGAAATATATCGTATTGAGTATTGCTGACTACATGTAGATACTGTATAAATATATATTCTCTGCATCAACAGTGAACTATACATGTATTCATGTAGTATTACCCTGGGAATTTTGACAATAAACCTTTGTACTTTTGCAGATGTCTCTATTTTGAGATGAGATGAGATTCAACTTTGTCATTACACATGTATGAATACAAGGTAACGAAACGTGACTTGGCATTTGGGCACGCTCTGCAGAGCGCATCCAAGGCCGGGGCAGCCGCTAGGCACCACTCATAAAGAAGAAAGAAAAAGGGAAGGGATAATGACACAGTAGGCGAGAGAAACATGTTTATCAAAATGTCGTTCAGTAAGTGAGCGAAATTTTGATTGCAGGAAAAAAAAACCTCAATGCACATTTAGCAGACAACAGAACCAAAAGTCAGAGAGGATCAGTGAATGAATGGATGTAATTCAGTATAAGTGAATCAGTGTGTTCATGTATGTTGAATGCAGGTGGGTGTTTATCAGTTACTGGAGGCAGCAAATCTCTCCCAGCCGAGATGTTATGTCTTAGTGTCTGAAACTCGGAAGTATGTCCTTGAGGCATGGCAGATGGAAATTTCCTGAGCCAGTCACTGTCCCTGAGTTCAGACTGCAGCACACCAGAATGTTTATGAAGTGAAGCACAATCTTCTGTTTTGTCTTAATCCAGGAGGAAAATAGTCAACAGGGCACCGAATTCAAGGTCTGATAACACAGATCACTCAGAGCATAGAATTTACAGCTCTTGCAATCCTGTGTTCATAATTTCCTTACATAGGCTTTAAATCCATTCTTGGAGGGCACCAAAACGACTCCAGATGTTTCCCTTCTAAACATGGGAAGCATGTCCGGCAGAGTCCATCTCTCTACAGTGCATGCCAGATGGTAATTTCCATGTTAGTCTTGCCGTCAGTTAGTGCTCTCCCCCGTCTAGTCAAATTGTTGAAGAAGCAGCTACGCTTTTGATTAGCTCTTCTAGTTAAATCTTCGATACACCAGGAAAACTCCAGAGCCAATCAGCAGAAAATCCTGTGATTGTACCAAACCAGATAGATGTTTCCACATCATCAGTCGAATCATGCAGACACATGTGTTCCAATCCATGGGTCTCTCCATAGGGGCTCCCCCTGGCCCAAATTTATGTAAAAAGTTGTTAATTTTATTAAAGCCGCTCACCAAATCCATTTTTTCATTTGGATCAAGATTCAGCCAGAAGAACAGCGACGCAGACAAGACAGCAAGCTGGGATTCTCAGTTAGGGAGGGTGGAGGAGGGTGAAAGAGGGAGCAGAAGAAAAAGCGACCGTTCTCTCTGAAGGGCAGGAAGGAAAAGTCCACAGTCTTCAGCAAATAATTGTTTTGGTTACTTTTCTTAAAAATGAGCCATTATTTTCAAAGTCACTGATAAATGGTTCGTACTGTTGACTCCTCTCCCACCGGTGTCTGAACAGTCAAAATAGAAAATCATGATGCAAACTCATAAATCACTAAATTGTTTATTCCAATCAGCAGCAAATTACAGATTATTTAGAATGTGCAAAATTCAAACTGTAAAAAAAAAAAAAAAATGGAATGGGTCACACATGCCGGCCACGCTGCCTCACTGACAAGCAACTGATCGGCCCCTCGTACTGGTCCCGGTTCAGCAGATCTTCAGCCTGCATCTCTGTAAATAGTGAGGCAAGGTCTGGTTTGGGTGGATCATTTTCCCTTTACCTAGATGAAAGACAGAAATGGGTGGTGGACAATTAAAGCAAGTTTAAAACATATTTGAGAAATGAATGAATCTTTATTTCAGATAGATTAGATTAAAAGAAAGGAACAGAATAATAGAACAAAGGGGGAAAAAATCCAATAAGGTCAAATTAAACAGCAACTCCTCGGATTATACAATTCAACATAACTTATCCGAAATGGGTGATGGCTGAAGCTGCAGCTTATATTGCCCACCCATGTTCCAGCTAAGAATTCAAAAATAAAATAAAATAAGAGTGATTACAAATCAGAACAAAGCCAAGACAAAACGTGACAAAAACTAAGCAACAGCACAACACAGACTGGATATGACAATCCTGATGTGATTTTACATGTCGTTTTGTATGTACAGCCGTGGACAAAATCGTTGGTACCCCTCTGTTAATGAAAGAAAAACCCACAATGGTCACAGAAATAACTTGAATCTGACAAAAGTGGTAATAAATAAAATTCTATGAAAATTAACCAATGAAAATCAGTCAATGCTTTTGAATTGTGGTTCAACAGAATTATTTTTTAAAAAACAAACTCATGAAACAGACCTGGAAAAAATTATGGTACTCCTAGAAAAGATTGAAAATAATGTGACCATAGGGACATGAACATGACCATAGGGACATGTTCAACCAAGATGTGTCCTCTAATTAACATCACAGGTATCTACAAACTAGTAATCAGTCAATCGGCCTATTTAAAGGGTGACAAGTAGTCACTGTGCTGTGACCATTGTGGGTTTTTCTTTCATTAACAGAGGGGTACCAACAATTTTGTCCATGTGTGTATGTTTGCAGTATTTCTTCCTTTAGTTTTTGTTTAAATTGTTCAAGCGTTGTACATGATTTTAATTCAGGTCCAAAAGCGTTCCACAGTCTGACTTCTTGCACTGAAACACAGTGTTGCTTCAGGTTCAGGTTCAGGTTCAGGTTACTTTATTTGTACCCGTAGGTAGAATTGTTTTGCAGTCTGGTGACATCCATATTTACAAGCCACAATTACATTCAACATAGACACAAACACAGGCACACATGAAGCTGACTATAAACATGATAAAAATACTCAAAAAATACTCAAGGCTCCATCAATCAGGGTATAAAGACAAAGCGATGAGAGAAAAACCAGAGGTAAGAGAGAAGGGTCATATTAAAAGTTAAAAACTAGTCAAAGAGGTTAAAAACTCAAAGGTCTAAAACCCAATAAAATATTTAGAACCCAAATAACATCATACAAAAATAAGTAAATATAAAATGAAGTTAATAAATAGGTACCTAAATTATGTGCAATATATTGTTACAACTTGTTCAACTCTTTGACAGCAGCAGGAACAAAGCTGTTTTTGTAGCGCTGGGTTCTACTTTTTGGGACAGCAAACCTCCGTCTTGAGGGAAGAAGCTGAAAGTTGCAGTGCAAAGGGTGGGAGTCATCATTTAAAATGGAGGTAGCCATCCTCTGTACTTGTCTGGTGTACAGGGATGTCAGGCTCAGCTGTGACTCACCAAGCAAACAACTGGACCATCTAACTACCTGATCCAAGGATTTCCTCTGTTTCAGTTTTATCTGACCAAACCATGACACTAAAGAAAAGGATAAAACAGATTCAATAAAAGCCCAATAAAACATTGTCATTATGGTTTGGTCAATTTGGAAGCGTGCAAGTTTCCTCAAGCAATGCAAATGTTGCTGACCCTTTTTGCACACCCTTTCACAGTTCTCTTCAAAGTTTAACCTCTTGCACGCCGTTGTACCGCGGGCAGGCAAGTCTCTGCGTCCCAGAGTGCACGAGGGCACACGAGAGCGCCCTCGTGTGCTCTAGGACGCACAATGGAGCTGCGGGAGCTGCATATCCGTTCTTCCACTGCAGACACAGCCGCAAACAGATTAGATCATCTGACTGACCTCTCATTCGACTAATAAGAGCCTTGAATTGGGTTTCTGAAACCTTGAAGAACCATTGACTGAAAATCTAGCAAGAAGGACCCGCCTACCAAAGCTGTGAATGCAGTGAGCCAATTGAAGCAGAGAAGTTCGCGAGCTGGTTTTTTTACGGCTGGGTGAAGACAGACTGCTGCCTGCAGCAGATAAAAAAAGGACCCGCAGGAAGAACCCCACAGACCCAGCAGCACGGAGACCATCCACAAGTGGAACCTGTGTGACAGCGACTGCCATTCGCGCATCAGCATGTTCGGCTAGGCGGTGCTTATTTTGTTTTTGTTCCAGCAGAACAGACATTAGGATTGTCTTCTATGGTCATCATAGACCGACGGAGGCCGACGACGAAGGCTGAGTGACACGCACGCGTTTGCCAGTCATTTTTTAATTACTACTGTTATTTGTTTTGAAAAATCGTTCGCCAAAAACCGCAATAATGGAAGCGCAAAACCGCAATAATGGAATTATGTTTTGATCGGGTCGCGAGACCAGCGTCACGTTCGTCTGACAATGAGGAAGAAGTTCGCCAGCTCCGCTTCTGCTGTGAAGAGGTAAGGTGTTCTAAGCTAAATAATTCTTTATCCCTGAAAATTGTAATCAAAATGACTTTTGACCGATCGGTAAATTACAGCTGTGCGTCATCGCTGCATGATGGACCGTGGCACAACGGGCAATGTCTTTCCTCTGTAGCGAGGGGGGGGGCAACCCCCCCCACACACACACACACAGACACAGCCCTGAGTGTGACCTTTCATTAGAGCCCAAAATGAAGCTTCTACATTGAATCATTCAAAAGTTAGAGATGTTTTTCCAAACTGTGCCATTTGGCACAATTTGGCACAGTTCAAAAACGCCTGGGAACTACTTGAGGAAAAAGCTGTGTAATATATTCATTTTTTGTGGTATTGTTACAAAATTTTGACCTCAGCTGGATAACACTTGGTTCTACATTTCTGTTGCATTTTCTAGCCCGGATCTGAAGCTGTGTGTTATTTGCAAGCATTTGTATCCAAAAAAAACCCCAGGCCAAATGTATTTTCTTCTAGTTCACTATGTTTAGATGACTGTAACTCAGTGGCTGGAGCACTTAGAGAGATTATGACTGTTTTGCCAAAAAATTCAAAGTGTTTTCTTTTAAATGAGACCAACCCCATGAAGATGCTGCAAAGGGTTGAAGAAAAGCTTTGGATTTAATTTGGGCACATTATTTTTTGGCGTTTTTAGGGAAATTGACCGGAGTGCAAGGGGTTAAATTACTATCAATAATCGTCCCAAGATATTTGTAGGATTGTACACATTCGGTGGTCTGGCCTTTTAGTACGGTGACTTTGTGCCTGGGAGTTTTCCTCCTAAAGTCAATAATCATGTCTTTAGTTTTTGTCGTATTCAGCTGCAGGTAGGAATCCTCACACCAGTGAACAAAATCATCAACTACTGGGCAGTGGCCACTCTCACCATCCTGGAGGAGACTGACAATAACTGAGTCATCAGCATACTTTATAATGTGTCTGTTGTCATGTCTGCTCCGACACATGTTTGTGTACAGGATGAAGAGTAGTGGTGACAACACAAACCCCTGAGGAGAGCCAGTAGAAGAGCATTGGTTAAGAAATCCAGAATCCAACCCACTAGATTATTGCTCAAATCAAATTGTTGCAGGAGACTTTCAACTAAAATATGAGGTTGGATTGTATTAAAGGCGGAGGAAAATGTTGTGTTGGGTTCTTTTATAAATAAAGACTGCTGCTTTGGGTGAACACGGAGCCTCCTTTATTGACTGGCTGCAACACATTAACACACGAACTCCGCCATATTATTCTCTATCATGCTGTACACCTGACAACATCCGGTCTGTGTCGCCCCCTAGTGGCTCCACATATGTAATACTTAGATTACACCACATCCCCCTTACTGGAGCCAAGTTGACCCCTTTTAGCTGAAAACACAAAATACATTTTTATATGAGATCGTTTCTGTTCCCTTTTGTCAACTAACTATGACAGCATAAATTTAACACATCACCCCCTTTAACAAATCTATAACATTTCTTTTTTTTTCACACTGTTGCCATGTAAGAACATATTATGCAAAGGCCTCTTATTTTCTATTCAAGGAAGGCATTTTTAGAACTCAACTCTGTTTTCACGAATATTAACATGCAACTCTACAGATCCAGTCTCTTTGGTTTAATCACTTCTCTACCAGACCTGGTTCTAACAACACCTGGTGTTTCCTGTGCATTGGGCTCAGAAACAGTTTCTGTAGGAGTGTCTTTTCCATTTGACTGGGTCCGTTGTGGTTCCATCTCAGTCTTTGGTATCGACATAGGCACAAGATGAGTGTGGTTCCTCCTGGTTGTCCCTTGTGGTCCACCGATGACATAGGACCGTGGAGTTTTGTGGACAGATGTCACTGTGCCCTGTGCTTTCGCATCTGTAATCCAAACAGAGTTTCCGGGTAACAGTTTATCCAAATCTCTCGTTCTGTGTCTTTTGTTGAAACATTCTGTTTGCCTCATCCGTCTCTCCTTTTCCACATGACAAATTTGTTGCAGATTCGGCACGCATGGCTGCAAGGCCTCTGGAAGCATTGGCAGGGTGGTACGAAGTCTACGCCCCATGAGAAGCTGTGCTGGGCTGTAGCCATTTGCCAACGCTGTGGTTCTGTAGGCTAACAGTGCTCGGTATGGATCACTGGCTTTTTTGATAAGGTTTTTGACTGTTTGGACAGCTCTTTCTGCCTCACCGTTACTTTGGGGGTACCTGGGACTACTGGTCACGTGCTCAAAACAGTACTCCTTTGCAAAGTCTTCCATTTCCTGACTTGCGAACTGCGGGCCGTTATCCGTGATCAGTATCTCCGGTATTCCGTGACGTGCAAACATAGACTTTAAATGCACAATGACATTGGCAGAGCGAGTTGGGCTGAGCTGGGCAATCTCTATATACCTAGAGAAGTAGTCCACTAATAACAGGTAGTTTTTGTCTTGTAGCGTGAACAAATCAGCTCCCAACTTCTGCCATGGCCTTTCTGGTAAATCTGTGGGCATTAAAGGCTCTCTCACATTAACTCTTTCCTGTATGCACTGTCTACATTTGAGTACAACTTCGCTGATCTGGTTGCTTAAACCTGGCCACCATACAGCCTGACGGGCGCGCTCTCTGCATTTAACCACCCCCTGGTGGCCCTCATGTATCTTGTCCAAAACTGCATTTCTCATGTTAGTGGGGATAACTAACCTTGTGCCTCTCAGTAGTAGTCCGTTATGCACACTCAAAACGGCTCTCTCAGACCAGTAGTGCTTCACCGCTCCCTGTAGCTGGTTACGATCCGGCCAGCCTTCTGTGCAGTATTTCATGACTTGTGAACAGACGCTGTCGGACTGCAGTTGCTCTTGGAGATCTGCAAGATATTTTCTGCTTTTAGGGAGTCCCTCTAGCACAGAGTCAACATAAATGTTAGTGTCCTCCATAAGATCTGTGTCTGTGTGAGTAACACTGTTTGTGAGCGGTAAGCGTGAGAGCGTGTCGGCAGTGGTTAGACTTTTGCCAGGGATGTGCTTTATAGTGTATGAGTACCTCATTAGGCGCATACGAAATCTCTGTATACGCGGTGGAAGCGCATCCAAAGCTTGTCCTCCCAGCAGGCTCACTAGTGGCTTATGATCAGTTTCTAGTTCAAAGTGCAGACCCAGGATAAAGTCATTGAATCTTTTGCAGGCCCACGTGAGAGCCAGCGCTTCTTTTTCCAGCTGTGCGTAGCGCTGCTCTGTAGGTGTCAATGATCGGGAAGCGTAAGCAACTGGTGACCACACGTCTCTCTCCTTCTGTAGCATGACTGCCCCCAATCCGTATGAAGAGGCATCTGCAGATATTTTCTGTGGTTTGTTTGGGTCATAGAGCTGCAATACAGGAGCAGAGGACAGTTCTTGTTTAAGATTACAAAACGCATTTTGTTGTTCATGCCCCCAGTACCACATGTTCTTTGTTGAAAGCAAGTCTCTCAATGATTTGTCCTTTTCAGAAAGGTTCGGAATGAACTTCCCCAGCTGGTTCACCATTCCGAGAAAGCTCCTGAGCTCACTCACGTTGCTTGGCTCTTTCATGTCCTGAACAGTTTTGGTTTTGTCTGGATCAGGCCTCATTCCTTCTGCTGAAACAATAAACCCAAGAAATTTGACCTCTCTTTTGCCAAACTCACATTTTGACATATTCAACGTAACGCCGGCTTTCTCTGCGCGCTTCAAGACAGCGTGCAGTCTTGCGTCGTGCTGCTCCTTCGTGGATCCCCAGACCAGGATATCGTCCACGTGACAGACGACTCCGTCGAGACCCGATGTAACCTCTGTCACCATCATGTTTTGGAAATGTTCAGGAGCACTGGAAATACCAAATGGCAAACGGTTGAAGTGGTATCTGCCAAATGGCGTAATGAATGTGGTGAGAAAGGTCGACTCTTTAGACAGTGGTATTTGCCAAAATCCCATATTTGCATCAAGCTTTGAAAAATACTGAGCACCTGTGAGCATGCCTAGCGTTTGGTCCACAGACAGGAGGATGTATCTTTCGCGACACACTGACTCGTTTAAAGATATCATGTCCACACAGATACGCACCTTTTCTTTGTCCTTTTTGGGAGCTACAACCATGCCACAGCACCAATCTGTTGGCTGCTCGACGCGACTGATGACTCCCAACTTTTCCATCCTCTCGAGCTCTTCTTTCACTTTACCCATGAGCGGCAGTGGCACACGCCTTGGCACCTTGAGCGAAAAGGGCTTAGCATCAGGTTTCAGTTTAATTGTGTATGGCTTTTGAACAAGCCCAAGTCCATCGCATAACTTGGGGTACGCTTTTCTCACTGTCTCTTGGTCTATAGTGTCAATTCTGGCAATTAGTTTCAGTCTCACGGAAGCTGTTCTACTCAGTAGTGCCATGCGCAGATTTTTGACAATATAGATTTTCTCAGTAGCGCTCTTGTCACCGTATGTAATAGTCTCTGTCATAGACCCCAACACGGTTAGTGCAGTTCCACCCGGTCCGTAGAGTGGTTTTTGTGCCTTTTCCAACTGTTCATTTTTCTTCTTGAAGGTTTCAAATGTTTGTTCAGAAACCGCTGTGACGTCCGCTCCGGAATCTAACTTAAAAGTCACTTTATTTCCTCTCACATTTATGTCTGCCAGCCATGGATCCTCCCCTAGATCCACTTCACCCAGAAAAAGTCTGTCTGCATTGTCAGTGATCTCATTCACAGTTGAGTTGGACCTACAGACTCTAATATAGTGTCCACGTTTTTTACAGTTATGGCATTCCGCGTTTTTAGCTGGGCACTGTACTGCTGCATGTGCTGGTGCTTTGCCACACTTGGAACAAACTTTACTGTCTTGTTTTGTCTGCTGATGCCTTGAGGACTTAATCTGTTTTTGTTCCTTGATTATGAACTTGTTTGGCTTGGCTTTTCTGATGTGTACCGCATCCACGGCTGTTCTGTTAATGCTAGTTTCACCTCTTAGGTCAGTTTGTTGTCGTTTTATTTCTTCAGATTGACTTGCCATTGTTATAGCTTTAGTTAGGGTAAGATCTTTGTCAAGCTGCATTCTTTCTGACAGGGACGAATCTTTCAGACCCACTACAAGCCTGTCTCTCAAGAGGTCATCATGAAGTGCACCGTACTCACAGTTTTCTGCCAGTGCATAGAGTGCTGTTATGAACGAGTCTACTGGTTCTGCCGGCTGTTGCACTCGCTTGTTGAATTTTGCTCGTTCATAAATCATGTTCTTTCTGGGAACGAAATGTCTATCAAAGGCTGTTTTAACGGCATCGTACTGCTGGCGCTGCACACTCGTTAGCTCGAGCCCTCTTAGCACGTCGTCAGCCTCATCTCCCATGCAATAAACCAGCGTATTTACTTGGTTCGCCTCAGATGAGTTATTCAGGTTACTTGCCAGTCTAAAACGCTCAAAACGTCTTATCCACTTTTCCAACTCTTGGGGTCTCGCAAAGTCGAAGGGCTCCGGTGGTTTAATGGTGAAGGTTGCCGCTGGAGTAGCCGCCGCCATTACTGGATCAATTGGCGCAGCTGCAGCTCTTTGAACTTCGTCTGGCATAGCCGCTAGCCGGTTGCAAAGCTGACTTTTCTCACCTCAAAGCGCACCAACTTCTGACACCATGTTGTGTTGGGTTCTTTTATAAATAAAGACTGCTGCTTTGGGTGAACACGGAGCCTCCTTTATTGACTGGCTGCAACACATTAACACACGAACTCCACCGTATTATTCTCTATCATGCTGTACACCTGACAACATCCGGTCTGTGTCGCCCCCTAGTGGCTCCACATATGTAATACTTAGATTACACCACAGAAAAGTCCACAAATAAAAGCCTGGCGTGTGTCCCATTAAAATCCAGATGTTTAAAAAGCATGTTAAACAGAGTGACAGTGGCGTCTTCTACTTCTCTGTGAGGCCTATAGGCAAACTGCAGAGGATCCAATGCATGCTCAGTCTGCTTTAGGACCTCACATCTGACCAGTTTTTCAAAAATTTTCATTAAAATTGAAGTCAAAGCAACTGGTCTAAAGTCGTTTACTGTTTTAGGACAGCTGGATTTTGGAACGGGAACAACCACGGCTTCTTTCCAGATCTTAGGCACATGTTGTGTCTGTAAGGACTTATTGAAAATGTAATGAAATATAGGACTCAGTTCATGTGCACAGGACTTTACCTAGCGCCCACATATATTATCAGGGCCCGGACTTTTGTTCACTTTTACAGCGCAGAACTCCCTTTTAATATCCTGCACCTCAATATTAAAGTGCTGATTGTCTTTGAGTTTCTGTTTCAAATCTTGGGTTTCTGTGCTAAAATTAAAGGAGACATAACGACCATAAAAACAATTAAGAGCATTAGCCATCTTTGTGTCTGAATTAAAACCATCTAAAAACACACGATTACTGCGCGCTGTGCTCTGAAGGCCTGCAATAGTTTTCATACTGGCCCAGGCTGAACCAAGTTTCTTTGTTGCCATCTTGCTTTACAACTCTGATTTATAATGCTGTTTTGCACTTCAGCTCTTTTGTGGCAACCTGTAGCTCAGAAACAACCCCCTGTTTAAAGGCAAGTGCTTTCCTCTGTAAGCAGGATTTAACTGATTTTGTAACCCATGGCTTGTTGTTGGGATATATTTTGACACGTTTACGTGGAACGATCATATTTTTACAGAAAGCCATGTATGAGCATGTGACATCTACCAAAGAGTCCAAATCATCCCCACAGGACAGTGTGAACATCTGCCAGTCTGTACAGTTAAAGCATTCCTGGAGGCTGTGCACTGAATCCTCTGTCCACACATCAATGTCTCTGGTCTCCACCTTGCTTCTTCTGAGAGCAGTTTTATATGTGGGCAGCAAATGTACACAGTTGTGATCTGAGGATCCTAAAGGAGGAAGGGGGAGTGAGTTATAGGTCCTCTCTATGGATCCATAGCACAGGTCCAATGTCTTTTTTTGCCTGGTTGGGCAGGAGACATACTGATAAAAGTTTTTAAGTGTCTTCTTTAAAGAGACATGCTTAAAATCCCCAAGAATAAAGTTTGGCGTCTCTGGAGAAATTGACTGCAGCCGCTGTACCACATCAAAGATGGTGCTGGAGGTGGAGTCAGCGTCTGCCCTCGGGTGGATGTACACAGTTGTGATAAAGAGCTGGGGGAACTCGCGAGGCAAATAAAAGGGGCGTAGTGACACAGACAGAAGCTCCACATTGTTTGTACAGATGCGCTCTCTGACCGTGACAGATGTGCAGTACTGCTTATTAATATATAAACATAAGCCGCCCCCATGACGTTTCCCCGTTACGTCTTCCTGCCGATCAGAGCAAAGTGGGGCTCCAAAGCCATCAATCCACAGGTCCGCGTCCCGGTCATGCGCAGTAAGCCAAGACTCAGTATAAGCCATGACACAGCAGTTCTTAAAGTCCTTCTGGTAGCGAACATTCCCTTGAATTTCATCCACCTTGTTCCTCAGAGATTGTACGTTCTCAAAAATCATAGAAGGAAGAGGAATGTTACCAAACTGACGTTTTCTCAGGCGTAGTTTCACGCCTCCACGCTTTCCGCGCCTCCTTCTCTTGTCTCTCTTTTCACCGCTGTGTCCATGAGCGTCTCTCAAAATAAAGTCCGGCAGTTGCAGCTTAGACTCAATCGCAGACGCTGCATCATCTGTGTTTAAATGCAGCAACATGTCCCTGGAATATTGTATTTTGCCCAGCATGATCCCAATCGCTCTCACCTCAGAGACACAGGGCCGGTGGAAAAGTAGCAGCAGTGCAAAAAAGGGGAGGAAATCCCTATTGATGGAACCAAGAAGCTCTTTGCCATACAGTCCACAAACATTCCAGGACAGAAACGACACAGAGAATTTTGTTAAAAACACATTAAAGTGCGTAAAAACAGACACACAGACGACAGACTTTTTCACCAGCTGCCAGTCGCTGCGTGCGCATGCGCCCAACATGCAGGCTTGGTGGTAGTTCTCACTGAAGGTTTTTGAAATATACAGTTAGGTCCAGAAATATTTGGACAGTGACACAATCTTCATGATTTGGGCTCTGCATGCCACCACATTGGATTTGAAATGAAACAACTACAACGGAATTGAAGTGCAGACTTTAAGGTTTAATTCAAGGGGTTGAGCAAAAATATATGATTAAACATGTAGGAATTGTAGCTATTTTTATACAAACGCTCCTCATTTCAGGGGCTCAAAAGTAATTGGACAAATAAACATAACCCTAAGTAAAATGTTACTTTTCAATATTTTGTTGAGAATCCTTTGCAGGCAATGACTGCCTGAAGTCTGGAACCCATGGACATCACCAAACGCTGGGTTTCCTCCTTTGTGATGCTTTGCCAGGCCTTTACTGCAGCTGTCTTCAGTTGTTGCTTGTTTGTGGGTCTTTCTGCCTTAAGTTTTGTCTTGAGCAAATGAAATGCATGCTTGATTGGGTTGAGATCTGGTGATTGACTCGGCCATTGCAGAATATTCCACTTCTTTGCTTTAAAAAACTCCTGGGTTGCTTTTGCAGTATGTTTTGGATCATTGGTGAAGCGCCGTTCAATCAACTTTGCTGCATTTGGCTGAATCTGAGCGGAAAGTATATCCCTATACACTTCAGAATTCATCCGGCTGCTTCTGTCTTTTGTCACATCATCAGTAAACACAAGTGACCCAGTGCCATTGGAAGCCATGCATGCCCATGCCATCACACTGCCTCCACCATGTTTTACAGAAGATGTAGTGCTTTGGATCATGAGCTGTTCCAATTCTTCTCCAAACTTTCTTCTTCCCATCATTCTGGTACAGGTTGAGCTTAGTCTCTGATTCTGTCCAAAGAATGCTGTTCCAGAACTGGGCTGGCTTCTTCAGGTGTCTTTTGGCAAAGTCAATTCTGGCCTTTCTATTTTTGAGGCTGATTAATGGTTTGCACCTTGTGGTGAATCCTTTGTATTTACTCTCATGAAGTCTTCTCTTTATGGTAGACTTAGATACTGATACACCTACTTCCTGGAGAGTGTTCTTCACTTGAGTGGATGTTGTGAAGGGGTTCTGCAATCATCCACCGCTGTTGTCTTCCGTGGACGTCCATGTTACGTGTGGCCCTCGCGAGCCACACAGAGAGAGCCAAGGGTGAGCCAGTGAGTTGTGATGTTTTTATTATAATAAGGGATAAGGGACAAGGAATACGGCCTTGTAGGCCAAGAAGCACAAATACTCATACAGGGTGGCACTCACAAGTTATGCAGCCAGACGAGTAGAGAGCTGGCACCGGACATAGGGGTTCCAAGACACAAATACTCATAAAGGATGACACTCACAAGTTATGCAGCAAGGCGAGTAGAGAGCTGGCACCGGGCATAGGGGTTCCAAGACACAAATACTCTTATAGGATAACACTCACGAGTAATGCTGCAAGATGAGTAGGAAGCTGGCACCGGGCGTAGGGGTTCCAGCCTAAACAGTGCTTAAGTCGCAGCCCCGAATGATCGGAGCTGCTCCTTTTTATCCTCATTAGCAGCGCCTCAGCTGATGAGGATTAATTGGGCCCCAGCTGTCCCGTAACGCTGACAGCTGGGAGCCCGCTGAGACGCTGTCCAATGAGAGACAGGGAAGGAGGGATATGGTCTGAGCACCGGACAACCCGGCGTCTCATCCCATGGTGACAGAGCCTCCCCCTCACGGTCGGGCTCTGAACGACCCGAAACATCCGAGCCCCCCACCACCACCACCACCACCACCTAGGGTGGGTGGAAGGGAGGCAGGACCGGAGGGAGAGAAACAGAGAGAGAGAAAAAAAAAAAAGACAAATAGACCATGAACAAATACAGAGTACCAGGGCAGAGAAAAAAAACCCCAAATACAATACTCTATATCACACAGAAAATAATTAGACCAGGGGACAGATGGGGAAAATACTGAGCATGGTTACAGGTAAAACACACTACTCAATAACACACAAATAATGTTTAGATCGGGGCAAGGGAAAAAAAAAAAAGGCCCACCATGAAGGTGACAGGAAAAAATGAGGCAATTACAGAGTACGGTTGAGAGGGAAGCAAAACACATTACTCCATAATGCACAAACAAGGCTAGGAACAGGACAAGAATGAGGAAAATGCTGAGTACGGTTAATAAAAAACACAATACACAGCGGTACATACATAAATCCACCTAGAGGACAAAAAACTGCACCCGAGTGACCTTAATAGTAACTAAACATAAGTGACACCCGAGGAGGACGGCAGGCAGAGTCCAATAAAGCAGGGACTGTTCCGGTGGTCTCCCTGCCAATTGTCCAGCTGGTGAACTGGGGAGAAGGGAATGTTCGGGCGGCCTACCCCAGACCCAGGTCCCAAGAAACAAGTCCTCCGGTGGCCGTACCAGGCCACCCAGAAGCAGACACAGTTCGTCGGGGGGTCGGACCAGATCGCCGAACCAAAAGTCTCGCGGGTCGGGCGGCCGCACAAGCGAGCCGAAGAGGCACGGTAGGCCCTCCGGCGGCCAACCCGCATCGCTCAACCACCAGGACCATTGGGACGGGCGAGAGGTCAAAACGGACCCCGGTGGAAGAGGCTCGGGGGAGAGCCGATGACGAGGTGGACGAACGTCAGGCCGCAGGGAAACAGCCACCCCCTCATCGGACCTGGACAACTCTGGTGCAGAACCCACGTCGGGCCCCGATTGGGCTTCAGGCGAACCCACGTCAGACCCTGACTGGGCCTCAGGCAAACCCACATCGGACACCACTGGAGCGGAACCCACGTCGGACCCTGATTGGGTCTCGGGCGAACCCACGTCGGACACCGCTGGAGCAGCACCCACGACGGACCCTGACTGGGTCGGCACCGCACCAGAACCGACCTCCAACATCGAACCTGGACCTTCCAGCACCACGAGAGATGGCAACTCCTTGCCGGCAACCCTGGAGGAAGGCTCAGGAGAGAAAACAGAACCGGGATCAGGATCACCGGCAGCGCCAGAACCCAGCGAGATGAGCTCGGACGCAGCGGATGGCTGCACCCGGCAACTCTCCCCTAGAGACAGGCTAAAGTGCTCAAAGGTATGAAGGAGAAAGAGAAAGAAGAGCACTCATCTGATCTCGGGTTCTGACGCCGTCCAGGACTGCGAAGATCCAGGATCGGGCATCAAGAGGTCATTGTCAGGCTCCCACTCAGCTGCGTCGGGCCCCACAGCTGGCACGATGGTCAGCGCAGCTTGAGATTCCTCCAGCACCGGTAACCACGCCGACGGTCCACACGGTGTGATGGCAGGAGAACCTCGTCCCGCTGGACCGAACCGCTCCTCTGTGGAGACCTGGGGACGCTTGATCGTCGGCGCAGACTCCACGTAGCAGTCAGTCCTCTTCCTCCGTCCACAACGTAGCTGCGGAACCGGAACCGCAGGCCCCCTCCTCATCCCACGACTTTGACCCGGAGCCGGGGACCGCTCAGGGGAGGGAGACACAGAGGGTGCAGGATTAAAGACACAGGTTACAGCAGGTGGTGGGAGTTCAGGGAGCTGCGGACCCCGAACTCCACCTCCAGGAGAAATCACTAAGTTGATGTGAACAAACTGGGACTTGCCTGTCTCCTGGAGGCTGGATGGCGCCTGCTGCGGTGGACGTTGCTTCTCCCTCTCCCCGCCGGGCGATAACGGAGGACCCCCTGGGAGGCCGTCTGGGGGCCGCTCGTGTTGTCTCCAGAAGAGGGCTCGCCAGGCTGGGATTCCAGGCGCACACAGCAGTTGGGAAGCGCGTCGAGGAGGAGGGGGTGACAGCCGAGATGAGCCGGCCCGGATGCGCTGGCGTGACAGCAGGGGGAAGAGGCTCAAGAGACGAGGCTGTGAAATCTCCTCTCTAACGAAGCGAAGAGGTGACAGCTGCGTGGGGGGAAAGGTCCTTGCGACAGCCCGGAACTGGATCCGGACGGGGTTCGTGCTGAGGCGACTTGGCGATGTGATGACGGCTATTCCCAGGGGGCGAAGTGAAGGAGAGACCCAGGAATCGCCGCTCCTGAGCAGAGACCGAGGCGAGGAGGGCGTTGAACTCGGGGTAGTTTCATAGCCCTGGACTCCTCTCCACCAATCTCACCGCCGCCGCCACATGCCTGATGATGGTAGACAGGTGCACAGCGGAGCTTGCAGCAGCCACTCGGTCCCGGACCTTAACTGCTGTCAGCTGCAGATCCTTCGAGGGAATCCCGAGTGAAGTTGTGCAGAACAGGGGAAGCCCTCTGGGTGGCGTGAACTCCCGGGCTGGAGTGGAGACAGGAATGGGATCCCGAAGTGGGGGGCGACATCTCCTCCTCTTCGGCTTCCTGCCGGGATTTCCTTCCAACCCGCGGAGCTCCTCTCGCTGTACAGCGATGGCATCCCTCCTGGCACAGACCTCAGGATGGTATGAATAGTGAAGGTGACTGTCCAGGAGATTCTCAGCACGGTCCAGATGCCAGCGTCTCGTGTTGAAGGCGTCGTGCAGGGTGGCAGTGAAGAGCATCCCATCGACAACCCCCAAGATGGACATCAGCTCGTCGCCCTGGCATCGAACGTGACTCCTGGGAGACGGCGTGCTAACAGCGCTGACACCCGGACTGGAAGGTACAAGTCCACCAACAGCTCACGGCCGCCGGCAACTCGTCTGACTGCGACTTACTGTTACGTGTGGCCCTCGCGAGCCACACAGAGAGAGCCAAGGGTGAGCCAGTGAGTTGTGATGTTTTTATTATAATAAGGGAAAAGGGACAAGGAATACGGCCTTGTAGGCCAAGAAGCACAAATACTCATACAGGGTGGCACTCACAAGTTATGCAGCCAGACGAGTAGAGAGCTGGCACCGGGCATAGGGGTTCCAAGACACAAATACTCTTACAGGATAACACTCACGAGTAATGCTGCAAGATGAGTAGGAAGCTGGCACTGGGCGTAGGGGTTCCAGCCTAAACAGTGCTTAAGTCGCAGCCCCGAATGATCGGAGCTGCTCCTTTTTATCCTCATTAGCAGCGCCTCAGCTGATGAGGATTAATTGGGCCCCAGCCGTCCCGTAACGCTGACAGCTGGGAGCCCGCTGAGACGCTGTCCAATGAGAGACAGGGAAGGAGGGATATGGTCTGAGCGCCGAACGGCCCGGCGTCTCATCCCATGGTGACAGTCCAGGCCTTTTTGAGTTCCCAAGCTCACCAGTGCACTCTTTTTTTTCTCAGAATGTACCAAACTGTTGATTTGGCCACTCCTAACATTTCTGCTATCTCTCTGATGGATTTCTTCTTTTTTTTTAGCCTCAGGATGGTCTGTTTCACCTCCATTGAAAGCACCTTTGACCGCATGTTGTGTGTTCACAGCAACAGCTTCCAAATGCAAACGCCACACCTGGAATCAACTCCAGACCTTTTAACTGCTTAACTGTTAGGTTAACGAGGGAAGAGCCCATGCAGCCTTGTTATTTTTCTTTTTTGCAGCCTTCTGAGTCAATTGTCCAATTACTTTTGGTCCCTTGAAAAAGAGGTGGCTACGTATTAAAGAGCTGTAATTCCTAAACCCTTGCTCCAATTTGGATGTGAATACTCTCAAATTACAGCTGAGAGTCTGCACTTTAAGCCCATATTGATTATATAATTGTATCCTGCATATGTTTTCGTAAACAGCTAAAATAACAAAACTTGTGTCACTGTCCAAATATTTTGGGCCTAACTGTACATGTTCCTCTGAAATGATTTTGTTTCTCACTTATTTGGAACAACTTTTGGATATTTGCGGGCAGTGATAGATTCTTAGCTTTAAACATTATTACTGCAGTTTTAAAGGCAACCAGATCTTTCAACCTGAGAGCTTTTAATTTAAGAAAAAGTGGGTTTGTTGGTTCCCTGTAAGCAGCTTTGTTTATTATTCTAATAGCTCTCTTCTGAAGCATAAAGACTGGATATATGTTTTATATGTGTTTCCCCATACTGCAGTACAATATGTCATGTATGGGTATTGGTATCCTCTCTGAAGAGCTGGAGCAGGTGGCTGGGGAGAGGGAAGTCTGGGCTTCTCTGCTTGAACTGCTGCCTCTGCGACCTGGACCTCCGGAAAAGTGGTAGAAGATGGATGGATGGATGCCGATGTATGGGAGTATTAATGAATGAAACAAAGTCTATAGTGTGGGTTGATTCAGCAAATATTTCACTCTGTGCAGTATTGCGACTGATTTGCATATTTTACCTTTAATATAATTAATGTGACTTCCAACACAGTTTATTATCAATTATTACTCCAAGGATTTTAATTTTGGATACCCTTTCAATCTCTACACCATTTACACTGAGTTTAGATACTGAGTTGCTGTGATGGTGTGAAATAACGTTATCAATAAAGTTTAGCCACCGCTGTGTGGCCCTGGTTTCAAGTGTGGGTGGTGTTTTGTGCTTGTATTGCTAAAATATAAAAGGAAGCACTACAATGGGTCTCAGATATTTGTAATTTGTTATTTTACTGCATGAGTTTAAAGATGAAATACTATAGACTACACATATGAACTAAATTCTAATGATGACTGAACAACTGCCATTCCTCAAAGTGCAAGATACAATATTATGACTATAACTCATAAAGGATCACAGAAATGATCTGATAAAAATAAATAAACAAGCGGTTTATTTTATGGTGGCTACTATTGGATGTGCCATTCATTTTCAGTTACTCTGTAATTAATATTCACACAAATAAATCTCAATTCAGTCCCTTTCATATTAAATGGAAATTGTGCTACTTTAAATTTGGCACTTTACCTAAACTTTAACTTAAAGCGAGGTAGTCGGATCCGGGAAAAAAATGCTTTTTTGCGTGCATGGAAAGAAACTCCTACAGACACATATAGCGCAAGTGTGAATGACCTGTTCCACGAGCAAATGTACGTTTTTGGTCCGTGGCTGTTTACATCAGCCAGGATACTTCGTGCGCCGATGGGCCGTAGGGATCCCATATTTTACATCCGGAAAAAAAACAGTGAAACGGGAACAGCAGGAAGAGCCATAGTATTGTCGTCTAATCGTTTTATAACACATTTCACAACTAATAATAGTAGCATTTCCACAAAGTGTGCTATATTAACAACACGATCGCATTTTGCACACGGCTCGCTCTCCGGCGGCGGCCCCGAGAAGTAAACAAATGCAGGGACGCTTGAATTCTTTCCTCCCGAAAATATCATTTCTGAATATTAATTACAGCTAAATGGGAGCAGTTTTGATGCCGACATTTCACATACAAATCCTAATATACGTGATCTATACACCATCGGCTTTTGCGTATCCGACTACCTCGCTTTAAAACGCAAAAGATCTGACTATAAATATGATGTGTTGTTTACCTGTCAAAATACATTGGTGTCAAAACGTCGCCATTCCGAGCAGATCCTGTTTGGACTCTACAATGAAATACACACAAATTAAGTACATGCACAGCACGAAAGTGCAACATGTCAAAAAACAACAACAACACCTTTTTAACCAGAATTACAACTAGCTTATTTCATCAGATATTGTCAACACAAAAAAGCAACATACAAGGATGGCCGTAGCATTGAGCTAGGTCATTGTTTAAACACGATTAAGTTTTCGTCTGTCCAAAGAGAACTTTCCACTGTTGGAGAAAATAACGTAAAATATGAATATCATATCACTCACCGTGCTGTATATCACAACATCAAGGCTTCAACTGCTGAAGTTGGGTACATCGCGGCTGTACATTCAATTCAATTCGGGTGGCTGGGTCTAATTCCTGGTGCGTCTCCATGTATTTTCTAGTGCGTCTGCTTGTGCTCCCCACTGCAGCTCCGTCTGCTTCCCTCTGCATTCTCTCATCAGCCGAAACGCACAGGAAACTCTGCTGGACCGCTGTGTTAGATTTCTGCTGATTTCTGTTAAGCCATTCTTTCAGAATCAGAATCAGCTTTATTGGCCAAGTATGCACAACACATACAAGGAATTTGACTTTGGCTAAAAACTTGCTCTCGTTGTTCAGGTGGAGGATTTAAATAAGGATTCAATGACAACAGAGTATGTACAGTAAATTACAGTCTGTCCACGTTTCTATAAAAGGATGCAAATATATACAGGAATATATGCAGTTATTTACTCAGACTAACCACACTTTGCAGAAATATATGAAAAAATATACAATCACACAGTATTTCAATGTGGACTCAGATTCAGTGATATAATGTGAATGAAGTAAAAAGCAGTGTGAGAGTTATGTGTAATGTAATAATGGATGAAAAGTCATGAGCACAGCAAATAGGTAGGACTAGGTGAATGTTAGGAGTTCATCAGAGTGATGGCTTGAGGAAAGAAACTGTTCCTGTGACGGGTGGTTTTGACCTTCAGTGATCTGTAACGACGACCAGAAGATAGAAGTTCAAACAGTTTGTGGCCGGGGTGTGATGGGTCAGCACAGATGTTTCCCGCCCGTTTCCTGGTTATGGACCGATATAAGTTCTCAATGGAGGGTAGGTCGGTACCAATGATCCTCTCCGCAGACTTAATGATCCACTGCAGTCTGGTCTTGTCCTGTTTAGTGGCCGATCCAAACCAGACAGTGATGGAAAAGCAGAGGACAGATTGGATGATGGCGGTGTAGAAGACAACCAGCAGCTCCTGAGGCAAATCAAACTTCTTGAGCTGACGCAGAAAAAACAACCTCTGCTGGGCCTTTTTCCGGACAGTGTCTATATGGGAGGACCACTTCAGGTTCCGGGAGATTGTGGTACCCAGAAACTTGAAGGAGTCCACAGTGGACACTGTGCTGTTGAGGATGGTGAGTGGGGGGAATGAAGGGGGGTGTCACCTGAAATCCACAGTCATCTCCACCGTTTTGGCTGGGTTAAGTTCAAGATGGTTCTGGCTGCACCAGAGGATCAGCTGCTCCACCTCCTGCCTGTATGCAGACTCATCATCATCCCGGATCAAACCGATGACTGTGGTGTCGTCCGCAAACTTCAGGAGCTTCACCGAAGGGTCCTCTGAGGTGCAGTCGTTGGAGTAGAGGGAGAAGAGCAGTGGGGAAAGGACACATCCTTGGGGGGCGCCAGTACTAATTTTTCGGGAGCTGGATGTAAATCTCCCTAGCTTCACCTGTTGCCACCTGTCAGTCAGAAAGCTGGAGATCCACTGGCAGGTGGAGGGGGGCACCTTGAGCAGGAGGAGTTTCTGATGAAGAATGCCTGGGATGATGGTGTTGAACGCTGAGCTGAAGTTGACAAACAGGATCCTGGCGTACGTCCCTGGGGAGTCGAGGTGTTGCAGGATGTAATGTAGTCCCATATTCACTGCATCATCCACTGACCTGTTTGACCGGTAGGCAAACTGCAGTGGGTCCATCAGGGGGCCTGTGATGACCTTCAGGTGGTTCAGCACCAATCTCTCCAAGGATTTCATGACCACAGAGGTCAGGGCAACAGGTCTGTAGTCGTTTAATCCTGTAATAGAGGGTTTCTTGGGAACTGGAATGATGATGGAGCGTTTGAAGCAGGAAGGCACTTCACGCAGCTCCAGTGATCTGTTAAAGATCCGGGTGAAGATGGGGGCCAACTCGTTGGAGCAGACTCTCAGGCAGGACGGAGACACACCATCAAGTCCTGCAGCCTTCTTGATCTTTTGTCTCTGAAAGACCCAGCGCACCTCCTCTTCACAGATCATTAGTGCTGGTGGGAGGTCAGAGTGGAGGAGGGATGGAGTTCCTGGGGCTGCAGATAATCCTTTTGTGTGGGTGGGAGGTGAGAACTGTAGGTTCTTTTCAAACCTGCAGTAAAAGCTGTTTAGGTCGTTAGCCAGCTGGAGGTTTTCCACAGGGTGGGGGGATGGTCTCCTGTAGTTGGTGATATTCTGTAAGCCTCTCCAGACAGAAGCAGAGTTGTTAGCTGAGAAGTTTTTTTTGTAACTTCACACTGTAGCTCCTCTTAGCAAGCCTGATCTCCTTCGTCAGCATGTTTCTGGCCCGCTTGTACAGAGTCCAGTCACCAGTCCTGTAGGCCTCCTCCTTGGTCTGACGTAGCTATCGTTGTTGTTTATAATATCACTTGTTCGTGGGCTCACTGATGAAAAATTGCAAATGGCGGCCAGCAAGTGATTCTCGAAAGTCAGCGTAACGCCCACTCTCATGACGCTACGCCCAGACCAATGAATGGCCAGCAGTGGCGTGACGAAACCGTGCCGGTACCCTTCGGACCTACTCTCGATTGGTGCCGATAAAAGTGGAACAGTTCTGAAATAACAGAACTGTTAGGCCATTGGGTGCCGAATGGAAAAGCGGACAAAGGGGGCCGAACTGTGCAAAACAAGGCAAAGCTGGGCCAAGTGGAAAAGTGCCTTTTGCTCACTCTCTCTCCTGCTTCCACACAGCTCTCCTGTTTTTACTCAAGGTAAATGCAGTTTCTTTTTGTTCTTGGAATGCTTTCCTTCACTTAACATTTTACAATTTTTAATTTTTCCTTAAATTTGTGCCACCTTCTTTTAGAAAGCAGTGACTAGTTGGAGTTAATCCTCAATTTTCCTTTTCTCTAAGCAACCCAAGTTTTGATTTTCCTCTTTAACCTTCAAAGGGCTACTGACTGAGAAATGGTGTGTTTGTTGGTTTTAACTGTCTGAAATGAGTCAACTCTTCACCTAAATGTACAAACAGCCTTTTTCTTGTTTTTTTTTTTTCCAGAAATGCCAAAAATGTTTTTTACTATTCCATCGAAATCGTATACGTCACACACAACTCTGCTTTATCTCGCAGGCAACGTAGGGGAGAAGCTTCATGGCGGGGCATCCCCCAGCTGGCCGTAGGAGAGGAGCAGGTACCACAGAGCGAGACATTGCCCTTTGAGATGCCGTAGCTCGCCAACTCAGCTTGGCCAGCAGCTTCGGATTGCGATGATCGGTGAGTCATCCAGCATGTGGTGCTGGCGATTTGTTGTGGCATCCTGGCGAGGTTGTTGGGAGATGGGCCGGAGTGATGTGAGATACACTGTCATGGGCAGCGAGAGTGCCCCCTCCTTCCCGTTCATCTCTCCGCTGCTCATCAGCACATCTGAGGGAGAGGACACACCTGCGCCCTCTAATCAGCCAGCGTACTTAAGGAGGCATCCTTCCATGACTCAACGCTGGCCCGTCTGGGTATACTACCACGACAGACAAGTAGGTCATCTCACACACAACGGTAAAGAAGTTATTAATCCGTCTGCTTTCTCTCCTTGGTGCAGGTTGCTGCCATCATGTGGGTGTGTCGCTGAGGGCTGTGCACGCTCTCCTGCCACAACTTTTCCCACGACGGAAACCTCCGCCCGGTCAGACTCCACCAGCAGTTTCTTGCCCTGCCGTTTTGTCTATTCCCCGCTGGGATTCTGCCTGCGCTCCCTCGGAGCCCACGTAAGTGGTAATTTGCCTCGCCCTATTTCCCGATCTCCATTCCTCTGCTCACAGCTCTCACTTTCTCTCCACAGGCCCATTCCTCTGGCGAGTGACTGTTCTGTAGCAGTGTGAGTTTTGAGATTTAATAAAACATTCAAGCGTGTATACTGTTTGATTGTCTCTCTGTTGCTGTACCTTGCACGTGGACTGAATATTCTAGTCAGTCATGACATCCACAAACAACTGTTGATCGGTGAACCAGTGCTGCTCATCCCAGCTACAAGGAGGCTAGAAGATAGTCAGCTAATGGCTAACTGATGTAAGAGGGAGGGCGGAGTTGAAAAGCTGAAGGATGTTTCTTCAAGTGACAGGCTTTAATCAGAGCGTTTCAAGAAATCCAGGAAAAAATAAAAAAGCTGTTGAGCTGTTAAAATGTGGAACAAGTGCAGTCAATGACCCCTTTAATTTTTCTGTAAACTCAAGCGTACCTACTAGGGATGCAAGTTATCAATTAATTCATTAGTTTTCTCACTTTATCAATTTATTAACAATTAACTGATAAGCGGCAATTTTCCAGTGAATCTGAATTTCCCTCAGTACAATACAGTCTTTCCATCTTTCTTTCTTTCAAAGGTCTTTTTATTATTATTAATTGAAGTATCAATACAATACAAAGTATTAGAAATTTTCATTTTTGTTTCAACCAAACAATAAAAAACTAGAACTTAAAGCCAACAAATGTAAATGCTTCAAAGCACAAAAACCTTTAACAAAAAAAAAAAAAAAAAAAAAAAAATACAAAGAAAAATTATGTGTGTGAAGTGGGGTTGGGGTAAAGGGGATATGAGCTACTCAGAAACTATAATCGTGGGTCTTTCAAAGAAATCAAGAAACGGGCGCCATAATTTATAGAATTTGTTTTCAGAGCCACAGACTGTATATCTGATTTTTTCTAAATCCAAACAGGACATTATATCTTTTATCCACTGTAAATGTGAAGGGGGCGAAGAGTCTTTCCACTTCAGTAATACAGCATGTCTGGCCAATAATAATGAAAATTTGAATACTTTTAATTTGGAACTTGGCAAGACAAGTTCTGGAGCCACACCAAAAATGGCGCATAATGGATCAGGTTTAATTTGATATTGCAGGACTTCAGACATAGTGATAAAAACAGAATGCCAAAAATTCATCAATGAAGGGCAGGACCAGTACATGTGAAGCAAAGTGCCAGGAGCGCTACCACACTTTTCACAAGTTGGGTCTATATCCGAGTAAATACGTGCTAACTTAACCTTGGACAGGTGCATCCGGTGTACAATCTTAAATTGAATAAGAGCGTGACGAGCACACATTGATACAGTGTGAACCTGGCCAAGAATAGAGTCCCACAGTTCATCAGTAAAAGTAAAATTAAGATCTTGTTCCCAGTTCAATTTGATAGCGGCCAGAGAAGAAGATTGTAAATTTGAAATTAAATTATATAAAACTGACATTACCCCCTTAGAAGTTGGTTTAACTAATAAAAAATCATCTAGAGGATTATCAGAAGGTTTTTGAGGGAATTGTTTTGTCATGGTTTGCACATAGTGTCTGACCTGGAGGAAGCGGAAAAAGTGTGTAGAAGTGATGTCGAATTTGGTGGAAAGTTGAGAAAAACTTGCAAATTGACCATCAAAATATAAATCCGCAAAAGATTTTAAACCTTTTCTGTGCCATATATGAAATGCACTATCAATAGTTGATGGGGTAAATAAATGATTTGCGGCAATTGGACTTCTAATGGAAAAAAACTGAAGACCGAAATTTTTCCTGAATTGAGACCAAATTCTAAGAGACTGACGAACTACTATATTATTACCCAGTGTAGACAAAGCAAGGGGAAGTGGTGAACCTAAAATTGCCGGTAGGGAAGTTTGATTGTCCACATGTGACTCCATAAGGATCCAAATAGGTGATTTGGGTTCCAGATAAAAATGTTTCCAATATAACATGCACCTAATATTTGCTGCCCAGTAGTAATATTGAAAGTTAGGCAGAGCCATGCCACCTACTGATTTGGGTCTTTGAAGAAAAACTTTCCTCAATCTCGGATGTTTACCATTCCAAATAAATGAGGTAATCAGAGAGTCCAAAGACTTAAAAAAGGATTTAGGAATAAAAATGGGGAGACATTGAAACAAATATAAAAACTTTGGAAGTAACATCATTTTTACAGAATTGATTCTGCCAATTAAAGACAAGGATAATGGGGACCATTTGGAAAGTATTAACTTGCACTGGTCAAGTAAGGGGAGAAAATTATTTTTAAACAAGTAATTAAATTGTTTAGTGACACATATCCCTAGATAATTAAAATGATCAATAACAACCTTGAAAGGAAAATTTTCAAAATCCTGAACTTGAATCTTTTCATTAATCAGAAACAGTTCACTCTTATTAAGATTAATTTTATAACCAGAAAACCTACTAAAACTATCCAAAATATTAAGTATAGCGGGTAATGAAGTAAGTGGGTTGGAGAGAAATAATAAAAGATCATCAGCATAGAGTGAAACCTTATGCTCAATGCCACCCCTACAAATGCCTAGAAAGTCCCGGCTCCCACGGATTGCAATAGCTAACGGCTCAACTGCCAAGGCAAAGAGCAACGGGCTCAAAGGACAGCCTTGCCTCGTACCACGGTAAAGTCTAAAATAGTCAGAATAGCGACAATTAGTTAACACTGAAGCTAAAGGACTAGCATAGAGAAGTTTAATCCAGGAACAGAAGGAAGGACCAAAACCGAACCTCTCCAAAGTAAAAAACAAATACTCCCACTCAACCCTATCGAATGCCTTTTCAGCGTCCAAACTAATAAGACATTCAGGTATGTTGTGGTGAGGAGTATAAATAATATTAAACAACCGCCGCAAGTTAAAAAAAGAATGGCGATTTTTAATGAAACCGGTTTGGTCCTGTGAAATTATAAAAGGAAGAATCTTTTCCAACCTTGAAGCTAACAACTTTGACAAAATTTTAACATCGGTATTTAACAAGGAAATAGGCCTGTAAGAAGCACAATCAACAGGATCCTTATCCTTTTTAAGCAACACAGTGATACAGGCCTGATAGCATGAAGGAGGAAGTGTACCAGAGTCAAGCGACTCTGTAAAAACTTGACAAAGGAAAGGGGCGAGGTCATCAGAGAATTTTTTGAAAAAATCAGCGGAAAACCCATCAGGTCCTGGAGATTTTCCTGATTGCATGGATGATATTGCCAGCTGAATTTCTTCTTTTGTGATGGAAGCTTCTAAAATTTGCCGAGATTCTGAAGAAATCGAAGGAATATCAATAGAATCAAAAAAAATTTCCAAATCCTTTAAGTTTGTTGTATATTCTGAGGTATATAATTTGGAATAAAATGACCTGAAAATATCATTAATCGCTTGTTGGTCAGATGTCACCTCTCCTTTATCTGTCCTAACTCCAGTAATAATTTGCTTAGCTCTAATACCACGTAGTTGATTAGCTAGAAGTTTACTGGTTTTTTCGCCATGTTCATAAAATTCACTCTTGTTCCTTATTAAACAACCTTCAATTTGTCGAGTAGAAAGTAAATTAAATTTAGTTTGTAATGTCATACGTTCCTTGTACAGAGCGGGTGATGGAGATTGAGCATATTGTCTGTCAATGTCCAGGATTTGATCTAAAATAACCTTCTGTTCCTGTATTAAGGATCGTCTTTTAAATGCTGCCAATGAAATAAATTCCCCCCTAAGAAATGCCTTCATGGCCTCCCATATCGTTTTATTTGACATACCAGGAGTTTTATTTTCTTTCAAAAAAAAATTAATTTTAGAAGAAATATTCGCAACCAATTTTTCATCTGTAAGTAATAATGGATCCAATCTCCAATGCTTTCTCATGGAGTCACATCCATGGAGGATCATTTTAAGTACAAGAGGGGCATGATCAGAAACCGAGATGCTATCATAACTGCAAGAGCAAAGGTTATTAATTAATAAATTGTCAACAAAAAAATAATCTATTCTGGTATAAGTATGGTGTACGTGAGAGAAAAAAGAATAGTCCCTGCCATTAGGATGTAAAAAACGCCAAGGATCTGTAAGGCTATATTCCTCAAGAAAAGACTTAACATAAGTTGCAGATTTATTAAGACTAGCAGGTTTTGAAGATGAGCGATCTAAGATCGGATCCATATACAAATTAAAGTCACCCCCAAGAATTAGAGAATGAGTATTTAAATCTAGAAGTTGCGAAAAAAGGTTGCGAAAAAAGTGCACATCATCAAAATTCGGTGCATACAGATTAGCCAAAGTGACATGTTTATCGCCAAGTTTACCTGATACTATTACAAATCGTCCATTTTTATCTGATACAACATTAGAGGGAGTAAATGGGATATTTCGATCAATAAGAATAGCAGCGCCCCTGGCCTTAGCTTTAACAGTCTTTCCATCTTTAACATATTAAAAGTTAATTACTGTTTTTGATACACCGAATAAAATATATTTTACTACAGACAATGGCGTTTTGTATCAATCTATAATAAAGGCCAGATCCGCACCTGCGGTGGACCCCAATTGGCTCTCCAACGCACCCACGTCGGACCCCGATTGGGCCAGAACCGCACCTGCGGCGGATCCCAATTGGGCTCCCGGTGCACCCACGTTGGACCCCAATTGGGCCAGAACCGCCCCCATGGTGGACCCCGATTGGGTCTCTGATGCACCCATGTTGGACCTCAATTGGGCCAGAACCGCCCATGTGGTGGACCCCGGTTGGGCCTCTGATGCATCCACGTCGGACCCCGATTGGGCCACAGCAGCCTCCACGACGGACCCCGACTTGGTCGGTGCAGCTCCGCTGACGATCTCCACCCCCGAACCTGGGACCTCCAACCCAGTGACTCCGACCCGTTCCACGCCAGTGACACTGCATCAAGGCTCAGAAACAAGAAAACCGGGATCAGAATCACTGGTAGCAACAGAACCTAGCGAGACGAGCTCGGGCGCAGCAGACGGCTGCTCCTCACTCGCCTCCCTGAGAGGCAGGCAAAAATGCTCCAACACAGGGGACAGAGACAAAAGAGGGAGCACTTGCCTGCACTCGGGTTCTGTTGCCACCCAGGACTCCGACGATCCAGGTTCAGGGCAGCGACTCTCGTCAGCAGGCTCGAACTCAGCTGCGTCGGGCTCCGCAGCTGGCAGGATGTCACTTACAGCCTGAGGTTCCTCCCACGCTGCTGTCCACGCCGATGACCCGTATAGCATGGGGGCAGGGGACCCTCGACCCACTAGCTCGGACCGCTCCGGCGAGGAGACCCGGGGACGCTTCTTCGTCGGCTAAGGCTCCGGGCCGCAGTCCGCTCTTCTCCTCGGTCCACGACGTGGCTGCAGGGCCGGATCCAGGCTTTCCAGCACTGCAGGGCCCCTCTTCATCCGACGACGTTGGCCTGGTGTCGCGGACCGCTCAGCCGGGGGAGACACAGAGGCAGCAGGTTTAGTCATTTTCGCTACAGCAGGTGGAAGGAGCTCCGGGGGCTGCGAACCCCGAACTCCGCCCCAGGAGTCAGACAAGGCAGATTATAATCAAGATGTAACAAATTATCATGCACTTGCCAGGGAAGAGATGGTTCCTGCTGCAGGGGATGTTGTTCCCCCTTCTCCCCGCTGGATGGCGACAGAAGGCCCCCTGGATGGACGAAGTGGAGCCGCTCTCAGAAGTTCGCTGAAGGGCTTCGCCGGCAGCGGGTCCAGCCGGGGATTCTGCTGAGGAATACTTGGGACATTGCGCCGACGTTGTCGTCGGCCCCCAGACGGCGTGAACTCCTGGACCGGTTCCAGGACAGGAACGGGACTCCAACGCAGGGAGCGAGGATGCCTCCTCCTCTGCTTCCTGCTTCTTTCCTCCTCCAGCCCACGGAGTATCTCGCGCTGCGCAGCGAGTTCATCTCTCCTCGTCACCACCTCCGGGTGATCATCGTAGAGGAGAGGAAGGTTGTCCAGGAGATCCTCACCAACGTCCAGATGCCAGCGCATGTCATCGGGGTTGTCGTCAAAAGTTGCGGCGAGGAGCGCTCCATCTACATACTCCAGAGCGTCCGCCAGCTCGCGGTTAAGACGCCAACCGCGGCTCCTGAATGACGGCATTTTCCCCAGCAGTTGACACCCAGACAGGGAAGAACAATTGTCCAATTACAGCAAAAACTCACGGTGAAAGGCGTCTCGGTGTGGCGTCTCCGTTCAGATGTCCTGGCAGGAATATACTGTCATGCGGTGATCCGCGAGACGGCAAGAGTCCACCAGTGAATTTTGTGATGATGGTTTATTTACACACAAGACGAGACAGGACAAGACTGTGAGCCGCTCTCGGCAAAAACACACAAATCAATACATGGGCTCGCAGGGCTGACCCCAGCCACTACGAGCTAAATTGTGACATGGCAAATCACGAACCTGACATGAAGGTTTAACGATGCTCTGACAAAGCTTGACGAGGTGTAGACCATAACTGACAAGATGTTGACAAGGTGTTGACCATAACTGACAAGACGTTGACAATATTCCTGCAACATTACTGTCGCTAGTGCCCGCTTTTGAAGGCGAACACTAACGAGCAGTAATGACACACAGCTGACCAGCCTTGACAGGCGGAAGCCCCACCGAGCACCTTCACAATAAGAGCCCGGTGAGACCAGAATACAGCCCACAGCTGTCAAGGCCGGCAGCGAGTTGAACTCAGCCCGAGCGCAATCAGAACCCAGCGCTCGGGTCGTAACAGTAAAAGGTAAATAAATCAGGTAAACTAGAGTCAATACAACCTTTAGTTTAGGATTCTTCAGAATGAAGTCCATCTGTTTTAGATAGCTGACAACCTGACTGTTCTATATTCACCACAAACCACAGAAAGACGATCAGTGGAACTGATGCAACAGAAATGACTGAAAACATGATGGGATGTTGAAGATGTTTCAGAACACTTGAAACTTGTTTTGTCTTTGTTTTACTTTGATAAATGTTATTTTCATCACACATTATTCACTATTCTGACATCAATTAGATGATTTTTCACAGATCCAGGTCTTAACATTTCCATGATGACTCCATGTCCATTTCCCCTGAGAGTTGCAGCACACTCCAAAGCTGTAGTAATCTGGATACTGATATCTTGAGTCCCAGAAGCTGCATGAAGAACAAAACATTAAATTGTGTTAAAACGTGTCATAACAGCCTAATGTATTAAATGTGAGTCTGGAACCACTCTGGACTGATCACTGATGTATAAACTGATGGTCCTGGTTCCTGGTCTAAACCCTACAGCTCAGACTCATTAGTGTCTCTTCCGTCAGACAACTTGGACCTCCTTTACAATTTAAAACATCATCCCACAGTATGGAGAAAAAGTCATTTAGATCATGCTGTTCTACCTTGAATAAATGGATCCTTTCAAATCATTTTGATCAGAGTATAAGAGAAACCTCACGTTTGTGTCGCCTCTGATCCATCCACCCACCGCCACTGATATATTGATGGTAGTATAGAAACAGTTGTCAGTCCAATCCAGGATTCTCTTCTCTTAGTCAGCTCACTGACAAAATTCTATCAGGAAAAAAATGCAAGATTATTTTCTCCATTCAAAATTAATTTTCTTAACTTTTTACTGTGTAAATATGTCTGTAAAATTAATGGAGGTGGATTGTTTCCTTCATGTTTAAACTAGAAATTCAGATGATTTCAGACATCAGAAATCTGATTTCTGGTTAATTTCTTGCTTTGTGAATCTCTGGATTAGTCAGAACTTCAGATTTTCTCTGTTTTTCATCAATTTCCTAACAATGATTTTCACATCTCCATCCAATAATAAACAGACACACCCACCTGTTCCTCTGCACTCTTGATCATCACCAGATGAGCGTCTTTCTTCTCACAATCTGTCCTGCTTTCAGACCAGGTTTTCTCCTCAGTGGATATAAAGTAGCAGCTCCATCCAAATCTCTTCCATCCATCAGGGCAGCACTTCCCTTAATGTCACATTTTAAAGACAGATTTAATCACTTTTAGTCTGACATTGATGCTCCTTTATTTTGTTCTTGAACTTTCTTGTCTTCCAGTTTTACACTTTTTTTTTATCTCACTTGTTTTTCAAACAGAATTTTTCAATTCAAATAAAATTCTCATGTTTTCTAACATCTCTTCATGTGTCTTACCGCTCAGCTCCTGTAACTTGGCGTTAGTTGTCACCAGTCTCCCATTTCTATCCTGTAACTCTGGAACAACATCAGTGTAAAATAAATGCCTGAATCACTCAACCCTGATTGTGATTTTTCACACCATTTATCAACCCTACAGCTTTTATCTGTAGTACACTCCAGCCAGATTCAACTCTGCAGTTCCCTCTCATGAACTTTGTTGCTCAATTTATCAACGTTTGAGACGGTTTTAACTCTGTTCCCAGCTTCATCACCCCCACAGGATCCAAGCAGCTTCTGGGTGAAGTCCAGAGATGCCCTCTCCCCTTTCTCCTTCTCAGCAGCACTGAAGTCACACCTTAGTGTGAAATGGAGCAGAAGAGGAGCTGAACAAAAGACTCCCTGCTGAGACCTCGGGCTTTATGATTGCAGCTACTGAAGGAGAGTTCCTGACAAGCTTCTCACTCTGTTGCATCATTTGTGTGTCATGGATATTTCTGCATGTCATTTCTTCTGAAATGAGTCGACTCTTCACCTTATTATCAAAACACTTTCAGAACAGTCAATTCTCTTCCAAAAAAACAAAAACAAAACAGCCTTTTTCTTGTTTTTTTTTTCTTCCAGAAATGCCAAAAATGTTTACTATTCCATTGAAATCGTATACGTCACACGCAACTCTGCTTTATTCTCGCAGGCAACGTAGGGGAGCCGCTTCATG
Source organism: Pholidichthys leucotaenia (assembly GCA_020510985.1). Classification (NCBI taxonomy): domain Eukaryota; kingdom Metazoa; phylum Chordata; class Actinopteri; order Cichliformes; family Pholidichthyidae; genus Pholidichthys; species Pholidichthys leucotaenia. The sequence continues at coordinate 459,635,101 of CM035839.1, forward strand.
GCGGTGCATCCCCCAGCTGGCTGTAGGAGAGGAGCAGGTACCACAGAGCGAGACATTGCTCTTTGAGATGCCGTAGCTCTCCAACTCAGCTTGGCCAGCAGCTTCGGATTGCGATGATCGGTGAGTCACCCAGCAAATGGTGCTGGCAATTTGTTGTGGCATCCTGGCGAGGTTGTTGGGAGATGGGCCAGAGTGACGCAAGATACACTGTCATGGGCGGCGAGAGCGCCCCCTCCTTCCCGTTCATCTCTCTGCTGCTCATCTGGACATCTGAGGGAGAGGACATACCTGCGCCCTCTAATCAGCCAGCGTACTTAAGGAGGAATCCTTCCGTGACTCAACGCTGGCTCGTCTGGGTATACTACCACGACAGACAAGTAGGTCGTCTCATACACAACAGTAAAGAAGTTATTAATCCGTCTGCTTTCTCTCCTTGGTGCAGGTTGCTGCCATCGTGTGGGTGTGTCACTGAGGGCTGCATGCACTCTCCTGCCACAACTTTTCCCAAGACGGAAACCTCCGCCCGGTCAGACTCCACCAGCAGTTTCTTGCCCTGCCGTTTTGTCTATTCCCCGCTGGGATTCTGCCTGCGCTCCCTCGGAGACCAAGTAAGTGGTAATTTGCCTCGCCCTATTTCCCGATCTCCATTCCTCTGCTCACAGTTCTCACTTTTTCTCCACAGGCCCATTCCTCTGGCGAGTGACTGTTCTGTAGCAGTGCGAGTTTTGAGATTTAATAAAACATTCAAGCGTGTATGTCATGCGCTGGCCCTCACGAGCCAGCATAAGACGCACACAGAGTCACCAGTGAGTTTTTCATTGAGTTTATTTACGGTGAAAAAGGTGTTAACACAAGCTGCTGAGATAATGACAGGAGTCTTCACAGAACAGGAAGCATAGGGCTATACAGCACACTATAGGTCCAGAGCAGGAGACAGTCACACACAGTCAGGCTTGGTAATAATAATACACTGGCTGCTAAGGCAGGGAATTACAGATCATAATACGCCGGGAGGAATAAGGCTAATGTAGCACACTTACTGGTACCGGTGAAAAGACGGTCAAGCCCAAGGCAGCCGAGGTGTGAATACAGTCCAGGCATCCGCAACGTGACGGTGGGTGAACAGTTAAACGACCAGGTTGGCAATCAGGTTGGCGACCAGGTTGGCGACCAGACACTGCTGCGTCCGAACGATGCCAGTGCTGGGCTTAAATAGACAAGGTACTAATGACAATGATGACACACAGCTGGCCGACCGTTGACAGGCGGAAGCCCCACCGAGTACTTTCACAATAAGAGCCCGGAGAGGCCAGAATACCGCCCGCAGCTGTCAAGGCCGGCAGCGAGACATAACTTTAACCCGGGCGCGATCAGAACCGACACTCGGGTCATAACAGTACCCTCCCTCCACGGGCGGACTCCGAACGCCCCAAGGAACCCCCCTGCCCCCCCGCCCCCCCAAGGTGGGAGGTTGGGGGACAGGTGCGGAGGGAGAGAAACCAACCCAAGAACAAGACAAAGACCAGACAAGAAAACCATACAAGAAATAAATACAAACACATGAATCTGGAAAAAAAACAAAACAAAGGAAAGAAATACATGACTAACCGTGGAAACAAAAGAAATACGCGCCAAACACGGCGACCATGAAAAAAAACAAACACACTAGACCAAAAATACAATTAAACCCCTGAAAACTATGAACAAAAACCTCCATACTATAGCCCCTCAAGAAGGAGTGGAGAACAAAACAACAAGGACAAAATGACCCAACTTGGCTATGACAAAAAGACTATGGCTATGAAAAAAAACAAAAAACATGAGGCAATCCAAAATTGCTCTGACCTGGCTAAAACTAAACTATGGCCCTCAAAAAAAAAACAAGAGGCAATCAAAAAAAATCGCTCCGACTTGACTAAGACAATGACTGTGGCTCACAAGAAAAAAAAAAACAAGAGACAATCTAAAATTGCTCGAACTTGACTAAGACTATGACTTACAAGGAAACAAGAGGCAATCAAAAATTGCTCGGACTTGACTAAGACTATGACTTTGATAAACAACAAAAAATTGCTAGACGTACAAAACATGATTTGGCACCATATGGGCCCACAGAAAATCCCACAGTACATGATCAGTCAAGTGGCCTGCCCCAGTCCCATGCCCCCAGAAATAAGTCCTCTGGTGGACGAACCAGGTCACCCCGTAACACACACAGTTTATTGGGTGGCCAACCCAAGATGCCGAATGCTCCAAGCAGTTCCTCGGGTGGCCGACCCACATCCCACAACCAACAGGACCGTGGAGGGATTGCATGCAGCCGCTCACCTGAAAACGACAAAACAGGAGAGCGCCGATCTGCCAAACAAAACCCACTAATGGCCCACAGCTGGTGGCTCCTGAGAGGGGGACAACCAAAAACCTGGACCCCCTCGAATCCTGATTGGGTCGCAGCCGCACCTGCGCTGGACCCCCACTGGACCTCGTCGGACCCCGATTGGGTCAGGATGGGACCCGATTGGGTCACCGCTGCACCCACGTTGGACCCCAACTGGGTCACCTCGGCCCATGCGTCGGACCCCGACTGGGTCAGGACGGGTCCCGATTGGGTCACCGCTGCACCCACGTTGCACCCCGATTGGGTCACCTCAGCCCATGCGTCGGACCCCGACTGGGTCAGGACGGGCCCCGATTGGGTCACCACTGCACCCACGTTGGACCCCGACTGGGTCACCTCGGCCCATGCGTCGGACCACGACTGGGTCAGGACGGGTCCCGATTGGGTCACCGCTGCACCCACGTTGGACCCCGACTGGGTCTCCTCGGCCCACGCGTCGGACCCCGACTGGGTCTCTTCGGCCCACGCGTCGGACTCCGACCGCGTCACCTCGGCCCAAACGTCGGACCCCGACTGGGTCACCTCAGCCCACGCGTCGGACCCTGACCGGGTCACCTCGGCCCAAACGTCGGACCCCAACCGGGTCACCTCGGCTCACACGTCAGACCCCGACCGGGTCACCTCGGCTCACACGTCAGACCCCAACCGGGTCAGGACTGCTCCAGCGACGACCTCCATCTCCGAACCTGGAACCCCCGGTCCCGTGACCTTGACTGGCTCCGGACCGGTAACGCTGTGGAGGTGCTCAGAACACAAGAGAGGACTGGGATCAGTTCCACCAGCAGCGCCAGAGCCCAGCGAGACGAGCTCGGGTGCAGCGGCCGGCTGCCCCTCACTCGCCTCCCCATGAGGCAGGCAAAAATGCTCTAATACACCATACAGGAAAACAAGAAAGAGCACTTGCCTGCACTCGGGCTCTGGAGCCGTCCAGGATTTCGCCGATCCAGGTTCAAGGAGAAGCTCGTCGTCGGGCTCCCACTTGGCTTTGTCAGGTTCCACAGCCAGCCTGATGGTCTCTGCAGCTGGATCCTCACACGCTGGCGTCCACACCAATAACCCGTATGGCGTGGGGACAGAGGACCCTGGACCTGCTGACTCGGGCTGCATCCCTGAGGAACCCTGGGGACGCTCTCTCGTCGGCTCTGGCTCCTCACTGCAGTCCGTTCTGCTCTGTTCAAAGCAAGGCTGCAGGACTGGGATATCTCCCAGAGCTGCAGACCTCCCCCTCGTTCGACGGCGTGGGACTGACGCCGAGGACCGCTCCGCAGGAGGAGACACAGAGGCAGCAGGTTTAATACAAAAGGCTACAGCTGGGGAAAGAAACTCAGGGAGCTGCGAACCCTGAGCTTCACCCCCAGCAGTCAGACAAGACAGATCACTATTATTACTAGGAAAGTGAACTTGGACTTGCCTGTCTCCCGGGGGGAGGATGTTGTCAGCTGTAGCGGACGTTGCTCCTTCCCTCGCTCGCTGGATGGTAAAGGATCCAAGAACGGAGCCCACCGGCACAGGACTCAGCTCACTCTCAGCAGCTGGCTGATTGAGGGGGTCATCCCGGCGGCCCGGAACTGGATCCGGAGCAGGAGCTTGCCGAAGATGCGCCCGGCCGTGACGCCGATGTCTTCGCCGGCCCCCAGATGGTGCGAACTCCCGAAATGGATCGAAGGCAGGATCAGGATCCATAGGCAAAGAGCAGGAGTGCCTCTTCACCTGCTTCATGCCGCGTTCCTCCTCCATCATCAGGAATAATTCGCGTTGTGTGGCGATGTCCTCCCTCCTCGCGTCGACTTCCGGGTGGTTGGCGTAGCGGGGAGAGAGATTACAGAGAACATCTTCGGCGGCGTCCAGGTACCAATGTATGCCGTGGTCATAGTCCAACAGGGAAGCGGAGATGAGCAGCTCATCCACGGCTTCCAAAACACTCGTCAGCACGTGGCTCTTCGGTGACGGCATTCCTCACATACACAGGACCCAGACAGGGAAAAGCAACGTCCAAAACTCAAACTCACTGGTGAATAGCGTCTCAGGTTGGCGTCACCGTAAACGCTGTTTGGGCAGCAGTGTACTGTCATGCGCTGGCCCTCACGAGCCAGCATAAGACGCACACAGAGTCACCAGTGAGTTTTTCAGTGAGTTTATTTACGGTGAAAAAGGTGTTAACACAAGCTGCTGAGATAATGACAGGAGTCTTCACAGAACAGGAAGCATAGGGCTATACAGCACACTATAGGTCCAGAGCAGGAGACAGTCACACACAGTCAGGCTTGGTAATAATAATACACTGGCTGCTAAGGCAGGGACTTACAGATCATAATACGCCGGGAGGAATAAGGCTAATGTGGCACACTTACTGGTACCGGTGAAAAGACGGTCAAGCCCAAGGCAGCCGAGGTGTGAATACAGTCCAGGCATCCGCAACGTGACGGTGGGTGAACAGTTAAACGACCAGGTTGGCGATCAGGTTGGCGACCAGGTTGGCGACCAGACACTGCTGCGTCCGAATGACGCCAGTGCTGGGCTTAAATAGACAAGGTACTAATGACAATGATGACACACAGCTGGCCGACCGTTGACAGGCGGAAGCCCCACCGAGCACTTTCACAATAAGAGCCCGGAGAGGCCAGAATACCGCCCGCAGCTGTCAAGGCCGGCAGCGAGACATAACTTTAACCCGGGCGCGATCAGAACCGACGCTCGGGTCATAACAGTTTATACTGTTTGATTGTCTCTCTGTTGCTGCACCTTGCACGTGGACTGAATATTCTAGTCAGTCATGACATCCACAAACAACTGTTGATCGGTGAACCAGTGCTGCTCATCCCAGCTACAAGGAGGCTAGAAGCTAGTCAGCTAATGGCTAACTGATGTAAGAGGGAGGGCGGAGCTGAAAAGCTGAAGGATGTTTCTTCAAGTGACAGGCTTTAATCAGAGTGTTTCAAGAAATCCAGGAAAAATTAAAAAAGCTGTTGAGCTGTTAAAATGTGGAACAAGTGCAGTCAATGACCCCTTTAATTTTTCTGTAAACTCAAGCGTACCTACTAGACATGCAAGTTATCAATTAATTCATTAGTTTTCTCACCTTATCGATTTATTAACAATTAACTGAGAAGCGGCAATTTTCCAGTGAATCTGAATTTCCCTCAGTACAATACAGTCTTTCCATCTTTAACATATAAAAAGTTAATTACTGTTTTTGATACACCGAATAAAATATGAACATCATATTCTTTCATGATTTATTGTACCATTTGCATGTTTTTACTACAGACAATGGCATTTTGTATCAATCTATAATATATTACGTGCTTTCCAAAGGTTACGGGGGTGTGCATCCCTCAGTATGGAGTCGCTCAGTCAAAATATGTAATTTTTATCAATAAAAGTTTAGCCAACCCTCTGTCACCACTCTGTCTCTTCATGCCCTTGCTCCAGGAAGTGTGGGCAGGGTTTTGGATTGACTCCATGCTGATTGGATAATACGCGGCATCACGACCACCAACTGTGATCCCAAGTTACCTCTGCTGCACACCCTCATCTTTCACTGTCATGGACAACCTCTGACCAGCAGAAAAGACAAACTCTGACGCAGGCAGGACTACAGTTAGACTGGCAGGAAAAAAATAATTTAATCCATTTTGGAATAAGGGTGGCAACATAACAAAATGTGGAAAATGTGAAGCGCTGTGAAGACTTTCCAGATGCACTGTACAAACTAAACATATACATTTTGTTTGTATTTCTTACCTTCATTCTTCTTCTTCTCTTGGTTTATTTCCTCCTCTAACTTGCGGCTGTTATTTTTCAGAGTTGTGTAATTAGTCTGTAGCTCTGCAATCACAATCAACACAACATCAACACAGTGTTACAACAGTCTGGACAATGTGACATTTGAATCTGGTGTTCACTGTTTTTCTTCTTTCTCTTCTTACCTGTAACTCTGGCCTGGAGCTCACTGTTAGATTCCTTCACTTTGTTGTTTTTCATAACAACTAACATACAATCACAGCAAAATACAAAATTAGACATGCTGTCATTTTAATTGCAAGAGGAATAAGCATCTTATTGACCACTGTAAAAATTATTATCAATATTTCAAATGGAAATGTGTATTTGTTTCTCAACAGTATCTATTTTCTTCCTATATATACTGTAATGCATATTTATATATAAATTGTAATATTTTTATAAAGATGGTTTGAACTTGTTAAAATGAAAGAATAGATTAGTCTATAAAAAAAATTCTATGTGGATATTAACAGACAGAAACAGGAACAAAGGTCTTTTAATGCTAACCCTGCTGACATTAGCCTCTTCTTAGCTATTCCTGATCTCAAGTCTAGTTCTCAGAAATTGGAATACGTTTGCCAGTAGCAGCTAGTTGGCTAATTTCTTTCCAGGCCGACCAAAAGTCTTCTTACAAACTTAGTCTAACTCCCACACCAGAGTTATTGCTTCAGCAACTGCCCAAGCTGCACTCTGCTTGGCCTCCCGGTACACCTCAGCTGATTCAGGAGTCCCACAAGCCAACCAGCCTCAAAAGCACTCCTTCAGCTTGATGGACACCACAAGATGCACCAATGACCTTTTAGTCACAACTCTGGGCACCTGCTTCAACAATAGAGGTGGAGAACCGACTCATTCAAACTACATGGGCCCTATTAGGATGATAATCCACGTACTTTTCCGCCAGACTTCCTGCCGTACACCAGTGTTTTTGTTAGTTTCTGTCAGTGCATTTTCTGTTTTTTACGCATTGTGTCACGCCATTGAATTACCAGTAGACAGTGCGCCCGCTCTGCACTGGGAGGAGGTGGTTCATTTCAAAGAGGTGTGGTGGCAGCAGTCTAATGCACATTACTGTTATAGTGAATGTCATGACAATCCGCTTTTGATCAGGAATAAGGAGGTCTATAGTCAGCAGCGTATTGTTTAATGATATTTCAGTGGCGTGTTTTGAAATTGCGCAGCTCCGGAGCTCATGAGGAAACAGAAGCACTGAGATTTTATTTTAGTTTTAAGGAGAGAGTTGGAACAGTCATCATATAATCACCCATCATTTTAATGATAAAGAGTGCAAGCAAGAGTATGTTTGAGAAGGAGATCAGATAAATAATATGGGGCTTGTCCATGTAGTGCTCTATGTGGTGTTCATTATGGACAACCCGTGACTGGCATAGAAGTCCAATAATTTTATACCACTTGGGCTCAGATTGGGCAAGCCGTTGCTCCCACTCACACCTCTCCAGGTTTCACTGTCATTGCCCACATGCGCACTGAAGACCCCCAGTAGGACTATGGAGTCTAAGAGGAGCATTTTCCAGCACCCCAGTCAGAGACTCCAAAAAGGGTGGGTACTCTGAACCAGCACTTGGTGCATAGGCACAAATGATGGTCAGGACCTGTTTCCCAACCCAAAGGTGTAAAGAAATATCTCTTTCGTCCACTGGGGAAAACTCCAATAGAGAAGCAGCGAGATGGGGGATACAAGAATACCCACCCCTGCTCGACGCTTCTCACCCTGGATAATTCTAGAGCTCCAGCACTTCTTCGGGAGACTGGTTTCAGAACCAAAGCTGTGCATTAAGATTACCCCAACCATATCTAGCTCGTATCTCTCAACCCCGTGCACCAGCTCAACCATCAACAGCCCTACAGCTTTTATCTGTAGCACACTCCAGCCAGATTCAACTCTGCAGTTCCCTCTCATGAACTTCTTTGCTCAATTTATCAGCGTTTGAGACTGTTTTAACTCTGTTCCCAGCTTCATCACCCCCACAGGATCCAAGCAGCTTCTGGGTGAAGTCCAGAGATGCCCTCTCCCCTTTCTCCTTCTCAGCAGCACTGAAGTCACACCTTAGTGTGAAATGGAGCAGAAGAGGAGCTGAACAAAAGACTCCCTGCTGAGACCTCAGGCTTTATGATTGCAGCTACTGAAGGAGAGTTCCTGACAAGCTTCTGACTCTGTTGCATCATTTGTGTGTCATGAATATTTCTGCATGTTTTTCTTCATTATGAATTCTCATAGATTAGCCAGATATCATATAGGAATGTTGTTGTTAGACAAAACTGTGTTAGCCACATGTATTTATCCCAGGATCCCTAGCTCTATGATAATTAAGCATTTCAGAGTTAGTCATGTACTCCCTGACTGGTGCGTCACTTTAAAGACCATCCATGCATGTGAATCTGCTCCCTTTTTTCACCCACTGACACTAGAGTTCTCTCTCTTTTTCTTCTGGCCTCAGGAGAGGGAGCTTTAGGCGCTTTTCCACTTGGCCCAGTTTGGCCTCGTTTTGACGGTACGGGATGGGACAGTACAGTTCGGCCCGCTTTGTTTTTCCACTGCACTAGGGTGTCATTTGAAGTGGGTGGGAAATAGTTACAGGGAGGCGGTGCAACCCTCTCCCTCCCGCTACGTAAAACAAGCGTAACTGGCGTAAATCAAGCGTAACGTTACGCAAAACACAAGTTGGCAGGATATGAGGCGTCTGAGTTCTCTGGCTGTTTTTGCCAGAATTGTCATAGTGGCCCTCGCGGGCCACCTATAAGACGCACACAAGTCCACCAGTGAGTTTTAGTGAGTTTTATTACGGTGAAAAGGTGTTTACACAAGCTGCTGAGCAGATGACAGAGTCCTTGCAGAACAGGCAGCATAGGCAATACAGCACACTACGGGTCCAGGGCAGGAAACAGTCACACACAGACAAGCTAGGTAATAATTGCACTCGGACTGCTAAAGCAGGGACTTACAGCACAAATTACACCAGAGGGAATAAGGCTATACAGCTCACTTACTATGCCGGTGAAAAGACGGTCAAGCCCTTAGGCAGCCGAGGTGAAGATAGTCCAGGCATCCGTGATGATGGGTGAACAGAATAACGATCAGTAACGTGACCATTAGCGATCAGACACTGCTGCGTCTTAATGACGCTAGCACACAGCTTAAATAACCAGGGACTGATGACAGATGACACACAGCTGACCGACCGTTGACAGGCGGAAACCCCTCCGAGCACTTTCACAATAAGAGCCCGGAGAGGCAAAAATACCGCCCGCAGCTGTCAAGGCCGGCAGCGAGACATAACTTTAACCCGAGCGCGATCAGAACCGACGCTCGGGTCATAACAAGAATAAAGGCAAAAACGGAGAACAGAAGGCAAACCCGCAATACGACACACTCTGGAAAGGTACTGGAGTATTTAGAAGCCATGAGGATGCCAACTACTTTACATATGACGGTAAGCCAATGATTGCTAATGCTACTTTGCTTTTAAGTCCGCCGTACAACATTGTAATGTCGGCAAGTTATCGAAATTAGGTACTAAAATATGCATTCTCTGTGTGTGTGTGTTTCAGATGGCTCTCTTGTGGCAAAAATATCGCTTCAAACGGTCGGCGTTAACGTTCAACACAGTGATGTGACCCCAAGTTCACAAACGCGAAATGGCTATAATGTCTGTAGAAATGTTTAGCTTCCTGTGAAATAAATTGATCTGATCTGTGTCAAAATCATGGTCCGTGGTCCAAAACTTGCTCCAGCCAGTGGTGTCGTGGCAAAACATGGATCAGGTGCCATATGAGCCGTTAAATATATATTTCAACAAGTAAACAGTACTGAGTTAGGCATAAGATATATTTAACAATTATGATGCATTTTAAGCCAAAACAAATGGATCTAGGATTAAAAGTAATTAAAATAATGCAGTCACAAGGTTACATGGAGAAATATGTTGATTAACTGGAAATATATCGTACTGAGTATTGCTGACTACATGTACACTACCGTTCAAAAGTTTGGGGTCACTTAGAAATGTCCTTATTTTTGAAAGAAAAGCACTGTTTTTTTCAATGAAGATAACTTTAAACTAATCAGAAATACACTCTAATATCTAATATACATTGCTAATGTGGTAAATGACTATTCTAGCTGCAAATGTCTGGTTTTTGGTGCAATATCTACATAGGTGTATAGAGGCCCATTTCTAGCAACTATCACTCCAGTGTTCTAATGGTACAGTGTGTTTGCTCATTGTGTCAGAAGGCTAATGGATGATTAGAAAACCCTTGTGCAAACATGTTAGCACAGCTGAAAACAGTTTAGCTGGTTAGAGAATCTATAAAACTGACCTTCCTTTGAGCAGGTTGAGTATCTGGAAAAAAATATTATTTCAAATACAAATCATTATTTCTAACCTTGTCAATGTCTTGACTATATTTTCTATTCATTTTACAACTCATGGTGGTAAATAAGTGTGACTTTTCATGGAAAACACAAAATAATTGTCTGGGTGACCCCAAACTTTTGAACGGTAGTGTAGATACTGTATAAATATATATTCTTTATATATAAATATATATTATATATATATATATATTCTTTATATATAAATATATATTATTTACTGTATAAATATATAACACCCGTACTGTGGGTGTTTATATATTTACATATTTATTCCATCTAGCTACAATGCTCTGCACTGTGTGTTCATATATTCATATATTTATTCCATCCAGCTACAATGCTCTGCACTGTGTGTCTGTGTGTATATATATATTTTATAGTAATATGTACATATGTATATTAGCTGCTCTTGCTTGCTTGTTTTTTTTCTTGCCTTCTGATTGTTGCTCTGAGTGTTGCTATCCCTGTGCTGTTGCAATCCTGGAATTTCCCCGTTGTGGGACTAATAAAGGCTTATCTTATCTTATCTTATCTTATTCTCTGCATCAACAGTGAACTCTACATGTATTCATGTAGTATTGGCCTGGGAATTTTGACAATAAACCTTTGTACTTTTGCAGATGTCTCTATTTTGTTTTACAGTCTTCAGCAAATAATTGTTTTGGTTACTTTTCTTAAAAATGAGCCATTATTTTCAAAGTCACTGATAAATGGTTCGTACTGTTGACTCTTTTCCCACCGGTGTCTGAACAGACAAAATAGAAAATCATGATGCAAACACATAAATCACTAAATTATTTACTCCAATCAGCAGCAAATTACAGATTATTTAGAATGTGCAAAATTCAAACTGTAAAAAAAAAAAAAGAAAGAAACTGGAATGGGTCACACACGGCAGCCACGCTGCCTCACTGAGAAGCAACTGGTCGGCCCCTCGTACTGGTCCTGGTTCAGCAGATCTTCAGCCTGCATCTCTGTAAATAGTGAGGCAAGGTCTGGTTTGGATGGATCGTTTTCCCTTTACCTAGATGATAGACAGAAATGGGTGGTGGATAATTAAAGCAAGTTTAAAACATATTTGAGAAATGAATGAATCTTTATTTCGGATAGATTAGATTAAAAGAAAGGAACAGAATAATAGAACAAAGGGGGAAAAAATCCAATAAGGTCAAATTAAACAGCAACTCCTTGGATTATACAATTCAACATAACTTATCCGAAATGGGTGATGGCTGAAGCCACAGCTTATATTGCCCACCCATGTTCCATCTAAGACTTCAAACAGAAAATAAAATAAAAGTGATTACAAATCAGAACAAAGCTAAGACAAAACGTGACAAAAACTAAGCAACAGCACAACACAGACTGGATATGACAATCCTGATGTGATTTTACATGTCGTTTTGTATGTACAGCCGTGGACAAAATTGTTGGTACCCCTCTGTTAATGAAAGAAAAACCCACAATGGTCATAGATGTCACCATGGGTTGAGATGCCGTCTCGGCACTCAGCCCATGTTTTCCCTCATCCCTGCTTCCCATTGAGCAGCGTCTCAGCTGGCCCCCAGCTGGCAGCATTATGGACGGCTGGGGCCAATTAGTCTTCATCAGCTGGGGCGCTGCCAATGAGGATAAATAGGAGCAGCCTCAATGACTCGGGGCTGCGACATAAACACATTGCTAAGCTGAAGCCCCTTCGTCTGGTGTCAGCTTATACTCCTCTTGCAGCATTCCTGTGTTTGTATCCCGCTGTGAGTATGTACGTCTTGTTACCCCCACGTCCGGTACGAGCTGCTTACCTCTGCGCTGTGCAACCTGTGAGTGTACGTCTGCATGAGTATCTGTGCTCTCCTCATCCCTTCCCCTTTACCCTGAATAAAATATCACGACTCACTGGCTTGTCCCTGGCTCTGATTGCCCGGCTCCCTAGAGCCGGATATGACAGTATGTCGCAGCCCGAAGAGTTGCCGGCGGCCGTGGGTCGCTGTGGAAATGTACCTTTCTATCCGGGTGTCAGCGCTGCTAGCATGCCGTTTCCCAGGAGTCACTTCCGGCGCCAGGGCGACGAGCTGAGGTCCATCTCGGAGGCTGTCGACGGGACGTTCTTCACCCTGCACGACGCCTCCAACGCGAGACGCTGGCATCCGGGCCGTGCTGAGGAACTCCTGGACTGTCACCCTCACTCTCTGTACCATCTGGAGGACAGTGCCAGGATAGACGCTGCAGGTACACAGCGAGAGAAGCTCCACGGGGTGGATGGAAATCCCGGCAGGGAGTCGAAGTGGGCGACGTCTTTCCCCGCTTCGGAGTCCCGTTCCTGCCGCTATTCCAGTCCGGGAGTTCGCGCCAACCAGAGGACTTCCCCCGACCTGCGCCACGTCACTCGGGATTCCCTTCAAGGAGCCGCAGCTGACAGCAGTTATGTCCGGGGTAGAGTGGCTGTCGCGAGCTCTACTGTTTCCTGTCACCACCTTCAGGCATGTGGCGGCGGCAGTGAGATTGATGGTGAGGACTTCAGGGCTACGAAGCTTTCCCGTGCTCGACGCCTTCCTCGTCTCGATCTCCGATCTGGAGCGGCGAATCCTGAGTTTCCCCCTCGCTTCGTCCCCTGGGAGTAGTCATCACATCGCCGAGTCACCTCTGCACGAACCTCGTCCGGATCCAGTTCTGGGTCATCGTCAGGACCGTTCCTCCCACGCAGCTGTCATCCCTTCGCCTCGTCAGTGTGGAGATTCTACAGCCTCGTCCCCTGAGCCTCGTTCCCCCGCTGTCATTCCTGGACATTCGGGCTGGCTCACCCCGGCTGTTTCCCCCTCCTCCTCGACGCGCTTCCTGACCGCTGTGTGTGCCTGGAATCCCGGCCTGGTGAGCTCTCTGCTGGAGACAACGCGATTGACCCTCAGACGAATTCCCGGGGGGTCCTCCGTTATCGCCGGGCGGGGAGAGGAAGAAGCAGAATCCACTACAGCAGGCGATACTCAACCTCCAGGGGGCAGGCAAGTCATTGTTTTTTCACACCTGCTTAATGATTTGCTCTGTCACATCCCTGGAGGAGAAGTTCAGGGTTCGCAGCTCCCTGAACTCTCCCCACCTGCTGTAACCTGTATGCCTAATCCCGCATCCTCTGTGTCTCTCTCCGCCGAGTGGTCCCCGGCTCCGGGTCAACGTGGTGGGATATGGAGAGGGCCTGTGGTTCCGCAGCTACATTGCGGACGGAGGAGGGGGACTGACTGCTGCGTGGAGTCTACGCCGACGACTGAGCGTCCCCGGGTCTCCACGGAGGAGCGGTTCGGTCCGGCGGGACGAGATTCTTCTGGCTTCACGCCGAGTGGATCGTCGGCGGGGTTACCTGAGCTGGAGGAATCTCAAGCTGCGCTGACCATCGTGCTGGCTGCGGGGCCCGACGCGGCTAGATGGGAGCCTGACAACGACCTCCTGACGACGGATCCTGGATCTTCGCAGTCCTGGACGGCGTCAGAACCCGAGATCAGGCGAGTGCTCTCCTTTCTTTTCTCTCTTTTTATCCCCGAGCACTTCAGCCTATCTCCAGGGGAGACGAGCCGGGTGCAGCCGTCCGCTGCGTCTGAGCTCGTCTCGCCGGGTTCTGGCGCTGCCGGTGATCCTGATCCCGGTTCTGTTTTCTCTTCTGAGCCTTCTTCCAGGGTCACCGGCAAGGAGTTGCTGTTCCTCGTGGTGCTGGAGGGTCCGGGTTCAACGTTGGAGGTCGGTTCTGGTGCAGTATTCAACGTGGGTTCGCCCGAGACCCGATCGGGGTCCAACGTGGGTTCGCCTGAGGCCCGATCGGGGTCCGACGTGGGTGCTGCCCCAGTATTGTCCAGGTCCGGTGAGGAGGTGGCCGTTTTCCTGCGGCCTGATGCCCGCCGCCCTCGTCATCGGCTCTCCCCTGAGCCTCTTCCACCGGGATCCGCTCTGATCCTTCGCCCGTCTCAACGGTCCTGGTGGTTGAGTGATGCAGGTCGACGACCCGACCCACAGAACTTTCGGTTCGGTGATCTGGTTCCCCCCACTGGTCTGTGTTTCCCTCTGGGCAGCCTGGTTCGGCTGCCGGTGGACTGGATTCCTGGGATCTGGGTCCAGAGTTCGCCGTCCGAACACTTCTCTTCCCCTGATTCTCCAGCTGGACAATGGGCGGGGGGATCTCCGGAGCCATCTCGGCCATTTTTGGACTCTGCCTGCCATTCACCTCGGGTGTCACTTTTTCTTTTGTTATTAAGGTCACTCGGGTGTAATGTTTTGTCCTGTTGGTGGATTCGTTTTTATAGTGCTGTGTTTTCCATCGCTCATGCTCAGCATTTTACTTTTTGTGCCATGTTTTTAGCCTCGTTTTTTGTATTGTAGAGTTATGTTTTGTTTTCCGTAACACCATGCTCTGCAGTTATCCATTTATTCCAGTCACTTTCATTTCTTTAGGTGACTGGGTATTTATATATTCGTGTGTGTGGGTTTTTCTTTGCCTGCACTCAGTATTTCTTTTTTGCCCTGTTGGTTCATTATAGAGTCATGTGCCTTGTTTTCCGTAACACCATGCTCTATAATTGTCATTTGTTCCAGTCACCCTCACTTTTCTTGGTGACTGTGTGTGTATGTACTTAAATTAGCACTGTGTATAGGTTCCCCTTTATTTAACCGTACTCAGCATTTTTTGCCCTGTACCTTTTTGGTGGTTCTTTTTTCCTTGCTCTGGGTCACGCATGGTTGGTACTCTCTGGGTAGTATGTAACCGGCGTGCTGACCCAGTTCTTCTCCCCATCTGTACCTGGGTTAATTATTCTGTTTTGTCAGTATTGTATTTGGGTTTTTCTTTCCCGCTACCCTACATTGCCCCATTGGTGTTGTCCTTCCCTTGGCTTCTTCCCCTCCGGTCCGCCTCCCTTCCTCCCACCCTAGGTGGGGGGGGGGGGGGGGGGGCTGGGATGTTCCTGGTCGTTCAGGAGCCCGACCTTGAGGGAGGGGCTCTGTCACCATGGGTTGAGATGCCGTCTCGGCACTCAGCCCATGTTTTCCCTCATCCCTGCTTCCCATTGAGCAGCGTCTCAGCTGGCCCCCAGCTGGCAGCATTATGGACGGCTGGGGCCAATTAGTCTTCATCAGCTGGGGCGCTGCCAATGAGGATAAATAGGAGCAGCCTCGATGACTCGGGGCTGCGACACAAACACATTGCTAAGCTGAAGCCCCTTCGTCTGGTGTCAGCTTATACTCCTCTTGCAGCATTCCTGTGTTTGTATCCCGCTGTGAGTGTGTACGTCTTGTTACCCCCACGTCCGGTACGAGCTGCTTACCTCTGCGCTGTGCAACCTGTGAGTGTACGTCTGCATGAGTATCTGTGCTCTCCTCATCCCTTCCCCTTTACCCTGAATAAAATATCACGACTCACTGGCTTGTCCCTGGCTCTGATTGCCCGGCTCCCTAGAGCCGGATATGACAATAGAAGTAACTTGAATCTGACAAAAGTGGTAATAAATAAAAATTCAATGAAAATTACCAATGAAAATCAGTCAATGCTTTTGAATTGTGGTTCAACAGAATTATTTTTAAAAAAACAAACTCATGAAACAGACCTGGAAAAAATTATGGTACTCCTAGAAAAGATTGAAAATAATAGGCCATAGGGACATGAACATGACCATAGGGACATGTTCAACCAAGATGTGTCCTCTAATTAACATCACAGGTGTCTACAAACTAGTAATCAATCAGCCTATTTAAAGGGTGACAAGTAGTCACTGTGCTGTGACCATTGTGGGTTTTTCTTTCATTACCAGAGGGGTACCAACAATTTTGTCCATGTGTGCATGTTTGGAGTATTTCTTTTAGTTTTTGTTTAAATTGTCCAAGCGTTGTACATGATTTTAATTCAGGTCCAAAAGCGTTCCACAGTCTGACTTCTTGCACTGAAACACAGTGTTGCTTCAGGTTACTTTATTTGTACCCGTAGGTAGATTTATTTTGCCATCTGGTGACATCCATATTTACAAGCCACAATTACATTCAACATAGACACAAACACAGGCACACATGAAGCTGACTATAAACATGATAAAAATACTCAAAATACTCAAGGCCCCATCAATCAGGGTATAAAGACAAAACGATGAGAGAAAAACCAGAGGTAAGAGAGAAGGGTCATATTAAAAAGTTAAAAACTAGTCAAAGAGGTTAAAAACTCAAAGGTCTAAAACCCAATAAAATATTTAGAACCCAAATAACATCCTACAAAAATAAGTAAATATAAAATGGAGTTAATAAATAGGTACCTAAATTATGTGCAATATATTGTTACAACTTGTTCAACTCTTTGACAGCAGCAGGAACAAAGCTGTTTTTGTAGCGCTGGGTTCTACTTTTTGGGACAGCAAACCTCCGTCTTGAGGGAAGAAGCTGAAAGTTGCAGTGCAAAGGGTGGGAGTCATCATTTAAAATGGAGGTAGCCATCCTCTGTACTTGTCTGGTGTACAGGGATGTCAGGCTCAGCTATGACTCACCAAGCAAACGACTGGACCATCTAACTACCTGATCCAAGGATTTCCTCTGTTTGTTTTATCTGACCAAACCATGACACTAAAGAAAAGGATAAAACAGATTCAATAAAAGCCCGATAAAACATTGTCATTATGGTTTGGTCAATTTGGAAGCGTGCAAGTTTCCTCAAGCAATGCAAATGTTGCTGACCCTTTTTGCACACCCTTTCACAGTTCTCTTCAAACTTTAAATTACTATCAATAATCGTCCCAAGATATTTGTAGGATTGTACACATTCGGTGGTCTGGCCTTTTAGAACGGTGACTTTGTGCCTGGGAGTTTTCCTCCTAAAGTCAATAATCATGTCTTTAGTTTTTGTCGTATTCAGCTGCAGGTAGGAATCCTCATACCAATGAACAAAATCATCAACTACTGGGCCGTGGCCACTCTCACCATCCTGGAGGAGACTGACAATAACTGAATCATCAGCATACTTTATAATGTATCTGTTGTCATGTCTGCTCCGACACATGTTTGTGTACAGGATGAAGAGTAGTGGTGACAACACACACCCCTGAGGAGAGCCAGTAGAAGAGCACTTTAGGTCAGACAATGTACCATTGACCCTGACTCTCTGCATCCTGTTGGTTAAGAAATCCAGAATCCAACCCACCAGATTATTGCTCAAATCAAATTGTTGCAGGAGCCTTTCAACTAAAATATGAGGTTGGATTGTATTAAAGGCGGAGGAAAAGTCCATAAATAAAAGCTTGGCGTGTGTCCCATTAAAATCCAGATGTTTAAAAAGCATGTTAAACAGAGTGACAGTGGCGTCCTCCACTCCTCTGTGAGGCCTATAGGCAAACTGCAGAGGATCCAATGCATGTTCAGTCTGCCTTAGGACCTCACATCTGACCAGTTTTTCAAAAATTTTCATTAAAATTGAAGTCAAAGCAACTGGTCTAAAGTCGTTTACTGTTTTAGGACAGCTGGATTTTGGAACGGGAACAACCACGGCATCTTTCCAGATCTTAGGCACATGTTGTGTCTGTAAGGACTTATTGAAAATGTAATGAAATATAGGACTCAGTTCATGTGCACAGGACTTTACCTAGCGCCCACATATATTATCAGGGCCCGGACTTTTGTTCACTTTTACAGCACAGAACGACCTTTTAATATCCTGCACCTCAATATTAAAGTGCTGATTGTCTTTGAGTTTCTGTTTCAAATCTTGGGTTTCTGTGCTAAAATTAAAGGAGTCAAAATGACCATAAAAACAATTAAGAGCATTAGCCAGCTCTGTGTCTGAATTAAAACCATCTAAAAACGCATGATTACTGCGTTCTGTGCTCTGAAGGCCTGCAATAGTTTTCATACTGGCCCAGGCTGAACCAAGTTTCTTTGTTGCCATCTTGCTTTCCAACTCTGATTTATTATTCTGTTTTGCTCTTAAAATTTCGGACTTCAGCTCTTTTGTGGCAACCTGTAGCTCAGAAACAGACCCCTGTTTAACCCCTTGCACTCTGGTCAATTTCCCTAAAAACGCCAAAAAATAACGTACCCAAAGTAAATCAAAAGCTGTTCTTCAACCCTTTGCAGCATCTCCATGGGGTTGGTCTCATTTAAAAGAAAACACTTTGAATTTTTTGGCAAAACAGTCATAATCTCTCTAAGTGCTCCTGCCACTGAGTAACAGTCATCTAAACATACTGAACTTGAAGAAAATAAATTTCGCCTGGGTGTTTTTTTGGATACAAATGCTTGCAAATAACACACAGCTTCAGATCCGGGCTGGAAAATGCAACAGAAGTGTAGAACCAAGTGTTATCCAGCTGAGGTCCAAATTTTGTAACAATACCAAAAAAAAATGAATATATTACACAGCTTTGTTCTCAGGTAGTTCCCAGGCGTTTTTGAACTGTGCCAAATTGTGCCAAATGGCACAGTTTGGAAAAATGTCTGTAACTTTTGAATGATTCAGTATAGAAGCTTCATCTTGGGCTCTAATGAAAGGTGACACTCAGGGCTGTGTGTGTGTGTGTGTGTGTGCGCGGGGGGGGGTTGTTTATTCATTCATTCATGAATGAATGAACAAACAAGCCCCCACACACAAAGAAGCATGCCATGTAAAAAATGTGTGGCTTTTTTTTTACAAGAAAAAAATAACCTACAGTGCACTAAAAATTATTCTAAAATATTTATAATGTAGAAGATAACAACTCCCACCCACCCCCACCCCCCCGCTACAGAGGACAGACATCGGCCATCGCTACATGACGGAACAGTCATGTGGTGATGTGGCGACCACGGCGCACAGTCCCCGCAGTCCCCGCGGTCCCACCCCCTCACTACAGAAGAGTAGCAGGGGGGGGCGTTCACCGTCCGGACGCGGTGCACGGACTTTGGACTTCATGCGCCGCGGTCTACTACGCACAGTTGTAATTTACCGATTGGTCAAAAGTCATTTTTGATTACAATTTTCAGGGATAAAGAATAATTTAGCTTATAACACTTAGCTGTCCACAACAGCATGTGGACGGTCTATGATGACCATGGAAGAGAATCCTAAATGTCTACTCTGCTGGGACAGCACCACCTGTGGCTGAACAGGCCAATGCACGAATGGCAGTCCATGTCACACAGGTCGCACTTGTGGGTGGTCTCCGTGCTGCTGGGTCTGTGGCGGTTCTTCCTGCGGGTCCTTTTTTCATCTGCTGCAGCAGTCAGTCTCTCTTCACCCAGCCTTACGCAAAACAGCTTTCGAACTTCTGTGCTTCAATTGGCGAGCTGTATTTGCAGCCGTTGGTAGGCGGGTCCTTCTTTAGATTTTTTTTTTTAGATTTAGGATACTTTATTGATCCCCAGAGGGGAAATTGAGGGCATCCACCACCTGGATGGATGAAGCAGCCACGATACGGCGCTATCCCTTAACCATTCACACACACATTCGCACCTAGGGCCACTTTAGTCTCCAATTAACCTAACCTGCATGTTTTTGGCATGTGGGAGGAAACCGGAGAAATCCCGGAGTAAACCCACGCAAACACGGGGAGAACATGCAAACTCCACACAGATCACTGTTGGTCGGGGGCTGGGATCGAACCCACGATCCCCACGATCCCCCGGCCAAGGGTAAACTGTGCTGCCGCAGTGCTAACCACTGCGCCACCGTGCAGCCCTTCTTGCTAGGTTTTCAGTCATTAGTTCTTCAAGGTTTCAGAAACCCAGTTCAAGGCTCTTATTAGTCGAATGAGAGGTCAATCACATCTAAACCAATCAAAGCACTCCTTTGGCTTTCTGTTCGCGGCTGTGTCTGTCGTGGAAGAACGGAAATGCAGCTTTTTTTTTCAGTGCGCTCTAGGACGCAGCACCCTCGTGCGCCCTCGTGCGCTCTAGGACACAGAGACGTGCTCGCCCGCAGTACACCAGAGTGCAAGAGGTTAAAGGCAAGTGCTTTCCTCTGTAAGCAGGATTTAACTGATTTTGTAACCCATGGCTTGTTATTGGGATATATTTTGACACGTTTAAGTGGAACGATCATATTTTTACAGAAAGCCATGTATGAGTATGTGACATCCACCGAAGAGTCCAAATCATCCCCACAGGACAGTGTGAACATCTCCCAGTCCGTACAGTTAAAGCATTCCTGGAGGCTGTGCACTGAATCCTCCGTCCACACATCAATGTCTCTGGTCTCCACCTTGCCTCTTCTGAGAGCAGTTTTGTATGTGGGCAGCAAATGTACACAGTTGTGATCTGAGGATCCTAAAGGAGGAAGGGGGAGTGATTTATAGGCCCTCTCTATGGATCCATAGCACAGGTCCAATGTCTTTTTTTGCCTGGTTGGGCAGGAGACATACTGATAAAAGTTTTTAAGTGTCGTCTTTAAAGAGACATGCTTAAAATCATCCCCAAGAATAAAGATTGGTGCCTCTGTAGAAATCGACTGCAGCCGCTGTACCACATCAAAGATGGTGCTGGAGGCGGAGTCAGCGTTTGCCCTGCACGCTTGGTGATAGTTCTTACTGAAGGTTTTTGAAATATACATGTTCCTCTGAAATGATTTTGTTTCTCCCTTATTTGGAACAACTTTTGGATATTTGCGGGCAGTGATAGATTCTTAGCTTTAAACGCTATGACTGCAGTTTTAAAGACAACCAGATCTTTCAACCTGAGAGCTTTTAATTTAAGAAAAAGTGGGTTTGTTGGTTCCCTGTAAGCAGCTTTATTTATTATTCTAATAGCTCTCTTCTGAAGCATAAAGACTGGATATATGTTTTATATGTGTTTCCCCATACTTCAGTACAATATGTCATGTATGGGTATTGGTATCCTCTCTGAAGAGCTGGAGCAGGTGGCTGGGGAGAGGGAAGTCTGGGCTTCTCTGTGCTTGAACTGCTGCCTCTGCGACCTGGACCTCCGGAAAAGTGGTAGAAGATGGATGGATGGATGTCGATGTATGGGAGTATTAATGAATGAAACAAAGTCTATAGTGTGGGTTGATTCAGCAAGTATTTCACTCTGTGCAGTATTGCGACTGATTTGCATATTTTATCTTTAATATAATTAATGTGACTTCCAACACAGTTTATTATCAATTATTACACCAAGGATTTTAATTTTGGATACCCTTTCAATCTCTACACCATTTACACTGAGTTTAGATAATGAGTTGCTGTGATGGTGTGAAATAACGTTATCAATAAAGTTTAGCCACCGCTGTGTGGCCCTGGTTTCAAGTGTGGGTGGTGTTTTGTGCTTGTATTGCTAAAATATAAAAGGAAGCACTACAATGGGTCTCAGATATTTGTAATGTTTTATTTTACTGCATGAGTTTAAAGATGAAATACTATAGACTACACATATGAACCAAATTCTCATTCCTTAAAGTGCAAGATACAATATTATGACTATAACTCATAAAGGATCACAGAAATGATCTGATAAAAATAATTAAACAAACGGAGAAGTAAACAAATGCAGGGACGCTTGAATTCTTTCCTCCCAAAAATATCATTTTTGAATATTAATTTAGCTGAATGGGAGCAGTTTCGATGCCGACATTTCACATACAAATCCAAATATACGTGTTCTATACACCTTCGGCTTTTGCGTATCCAACTACCTCGCTTTAAAATGCAAAAGATTTGACTATAAATATAATGTGTTGTTTACCTTTCCCAATACATTGGTGTCAAAACGTCGCCATTCCGAGCAGATCCTGTTTGGACTCTACAATGAAATACACACAAATTAAGTACATGCACAGCACGAAAGTGCAACATGTAAAAAAAAACAACAACACCTTTTTAACCAGAATTACAACTAGCTTATTTCATCAGATATTGTCAACACAAAAAAGCAACATACAAGGATGGACGTAGCATTGAGCTAGGTCATTGTTTAAACACAATTAAGTTTTTGTCTGTCCAAAGAGAACTTTCCACTGTTGGAAAAAATAACGTAAAGCATGAATATCACATCACTCACCGTGCTGTATATCACAACATCAAGGCTTCAACTGCTGAAGTTGGGTACATCGCGGCTGTACATTCAATTCAATTCGGGTGGCTGGGTCTAATTCCTGGTGCGTCTCCATGTATTTTCTAGTGCGTCTGCTTGTGCTGCCCACTGCAGCTCCGTCTGCTTCCCTCTGCATTCTCTCATCAGCCGAAACGCACAGGAAACTTTGCTGGACTGCTGTGTTAGATTTCTGCTGATTTCTGTTAAGCCATTCTATCGTTGTTGTTTATAATATCACTTGTTCGTGGGCTCACTGATGAAAAATTGCAAATGGCGGCCAGCAAGTGATTATCGAAAGTCAGTGTAACGTCCACTCTCATGGCGCTACGCCAAGACAAATGAATGGCCAGCAGTGGCGTGACAAAACCGTGCCGGTACCCTTTGGACGTACTCTCAATTGGTGCCGATAAAAGAGGAACAGTTCCGAAATAACAGAACTGTTAGGCCATTGGGTGCCGAATTGAAAAGCGGACAAAGGGGGCCGAACCGTGCGAAACGAGGCCAAACTGGGCCAAGTGGAAAAGCGCCTTTTGCTCACTCTTTCTCCTGCTTCCACACAGCTCTCCTGTTCTTACTCAAGGTAAATGCAGTTTCTTTTTGTTCTTGGAATGCTTTCCTTCACTTAACATTTTACAATTTTTAATTTTTCCTTAAATTTGTGCCACCTTCTTTTAGAAAGCAGTGACTAGTTGGAGTTAATCCTCAATCTTCCTTTTATCTAAGCAACCCAAGTTTTGATTTTCCTCTTTAACCTTCAAAGGGCTACTGACTGAGAAATGGTGTGTTTGTAGGTTTTAACTGTCTGAAATGAGTCGACTCTTCACCTAATTATCAAAATACTTTCAGAACAGTCAATTCTCTTTGGAAAAAAAAAAAACAAAACAAAAAAAACAACCTTTTTCTTGTTTTTTTTTTCTTCCAGAAATGCCAAAAATGTTTTTTACTATTCCATCAAAATCGTATGCGTCACATGCAACTCTGCTTTATTCTCGCAGGCAACGCAGGGGAGCCGCTTCATGGCGGGGGCATCCACCAGCTGGCCGTAGGAGAGGAGCAGGTACCACAGAGTGAGACATTGCCCTTTGAGATGCCGTAGCTCGCCAACTCAGCTTGGCCGGCAGCTTCGGATTGCGATGATCGGTGAGTCACCCAGCAAATGGTGCTGGCAATTTGTTGTGGCATCCTGGCGAGGTTGTTGGGAGATGGGTCGGAGTGACGTGAGATACACTGTCATGGGCGGCGAGAGCGCCCCCTCCTTCCCGTTCATCTCTCCGCTGCTCATCAGCACATCTGAGGGAGAGGACACACCTGCGTCCTCTAATCAGCCAGTGTACTTAAGGAGGCATCCTTCCGTGACTCAACACTGGCTCGTCTGGGTATACTACCACGACAGACAAGTAGGTCGTCTCATACACAACGGTAAAGAAGTTATTAATCCTTCTGCTTTCTCTCCTTGGTGCAGGTTGCTGCCATCGTGTGGGTGTGTCGCTGAGGGCTGCACACGCTCTCCTGCCACAACTTTTCCCAAGACGGACACCTCCGCCCGGTCAGACTCCACCAGCAGTTTCTTGCCCTGCCGTTTTGTCTATTGCCTGCTGGGATTCTGCCTGCGCTCCCTCGGAGGCCATGTAAGTGATAATTTGTCTCGCCCTATTTCCCGATCTCCATTCCTCTGCTCACAGCTCTCGCTTTCTCTCCACAGTCCCATTCCTCTGGCGAGTGACTGTTCTGTAGCAGTGCGAGTTTTGAGATTTAATAAAACATTCAAGCGTGTATACTGTTTGATTGTCTCTCTGTTGCTGCACCTTGCACGTGGACTGAATATTCTAATCAGTCATGACATCCACAAACAACTGTTGATCGGTGAACCAGTGCTGCTCATCCCAGCTACAAGGAGGCTAGAAGCTAGTCAGCTAATGGCTAACTGATGTAAGAGGGAGGACGGAGTTGAAAAGCTGAAGGATGTTTCTTCAAGTGACAGGCTTTAATCAGAGCGTTTCAAGAAATCCAGGAAAAATAAAAAAGCTGTTGAGCTGTTAAAATGTGGAACAAGTGCAGTCAATGACCCCTTTAATTTTTCTGTAAACTCAAGCGTACCTACTAGGGCTGCAAGTTATCAATTAATTCATTAGTTTTCTCACCTTATCGATTTATTAACAATTAACTGAGAAGAGGCAATTTTCCAGTAAATCTGAATTTCCCTCAGTACAATACAGTGTTTCCATCTTTAACATATAAAAAGTTAATTACTGTTTTTGATACACCGAATAAAATATGAACATCATATTCTTTCATGATTTATTGTACCATTTGCATGTTTTTACTACAGACAATGGCATTTTTTATCAATCTATAATATATTACGTGCTTTCCTAAGGTTACGGGGGTGTGCATCCCTCAGTATGGATTCGCTCAGTCAAAATATGTAATTTTTATCAATAAAAGTTTAGCCAACCCTCTGTCACCACTCTGTCTCTTCATGCCCTGGCTTCAGGAAGTGTGGGCAGGGTTTTGGATTGACTCCATGCTGATTGATTAATACGAGGCATCATGACCACCAACTGTGATCCCAAGTTACCTCTGCTGCACACCCTCATCTTTCACTGTCATGGACAACCTCTGACCAGCAGAAAAGACAGACTCTGACGCAGGCAGGACTACAGTTAGACTGGCAGGAAAAAAATGAATTTAATCCTTTTTGGAATAAGGGTGGCAACATAACAAAATGTGGAAAATGTGAAGTGCTGTGAAGACTTTCCGGATGCACTGAACTAACTAAACATATACATTTTGTCTGTATTTATTACCTTCATTCTTCTTCTTCTCTTGGTTTATTTCCTCCTCTAACTTGCGGATGTTATTTTTCAGAGTCTGTAGCTCTGCAATCACAATCAACACAACATCAACACAGTGTTACAACAGTCTGGAAAATGTGACATTTGAATTTGGTGTTCACTGTTTTTCTTCTTTCTCTTCTCTGTAACTCTGGCCTGGAGCTCACTGTTAGATTCCTTCATTTTGTTGGTTTCATTTTCAAGGTTGCTCATTTTCATAAGAGAATCTTTTCAAAATATAAAATTAGACATGTTGTCAGTTTTCTATGACTAGCTTGTTGGCTTCAAATTTGAATCAGCTCCCAGTGGGAGCGAGACACAGTCACCACATGGACATGAAGCTACAGGAAGAGGAAAATGTCTTCTAGTTCTCACTGGGATTCAGCCTAAATGTTAAGACAAGTTTGTTTGTCTAAAACTTGATGTCTACTAAACCAAACACAACAATCCATCAGCAGTTTCCTGATCTCTAGTTTCATGTGTCCACTGTCTGAATTTCTGTGTTTTTCTGGTCCCAGAACTCAGTTCACTGATAGACTGACCTCTGGTGGCTGTTTAGTGAACTGAACTGTTTATCAGGACATTTGTGTGGCATCAGACAAAGAAACAGCTGATGTTTGACTGATCCCACTTGGACTCTTTTTAAACGCCCATTTATACTTTAATAGAGCGATAGCAGACAGGCCTAGAAGATTATTTCTGTCTTTTCATGCCCCATGTGTCATAAATGATAGTATATGAGGTTTGGAGGGTGGTGACGTTCCTGGCTGTGAGAGTCACATGACATCACACTGCAGATGTCTAAACTTTAACATTTAAAATGATAAACTAAGAATCTTACCTGATAGTTTTTCCTGCAGCTGCTCTCTTTCTGAAGTGATTAAAATGTCTGATTTTACATGAAACAGAAGGAGAAACAGAGAAAACACGTGGAATCATCCATCCATCCATCCATCCATCTTCTACCGCTTAATCCTTTCGGGTCGCAGGGGGGCTGGAGCCTATCCCAGCATCTTTGGGTGAGAGGCAGGGTACACCCTGGACAGATCGCCAGTCCATCACAGGGCCAACACAGAGAGACAGACAACCATTCACTCTCACATCCATACCTAAGGACAATTTAGAATCCCCAGTTTTTGATGCCAATTAACCTAACTTGCATGTTTTTGGCATGTGGGAGGAAACCGGAGTGCCAGGAGTAAACCCACGCAGACACAGGGAGAACATGCAAACTCCACACAGAAGGGTCACCGATGGTCTGGGGGTGGGATCGAACCCACGATGGTCAAGGGTGGAATCGATCCAATGACCTTCTTGCTGTGCTGCCACTGTGCTAACCACTGCTCCACCGTGCTGCCACGGAATCAATTCACTTAAAACTAATTATCTTCCTTCCTGGTTGTCTAATTAGCTTTTTTTCATCAGGGGTCTCTATCTTTAACCTGTGGTTGTGTTTAGGTGACTCACAGTGACTGATTCTAACTGAGGCTTAAATGTGAGAACAGCAACAAAGACAAGATTTCCTGCTTCAGATGGACTTCAACACATAGATCATTTGATGATAAAATAGCAGCTCAGACACATTAGAATGAATTTACTCACGCCGGATCAGGAGTGCAGACAGAATCAGAAGATAAAACACCCCCAGAGTCACTTTCAAAGCCCTGAAACAGCTTCTGTTGACTGCTGGAAGTTTCTCCTGGGAGTTTTGTTCTACAGAAGAATTAGTTTAGTGAGTTTTATGGACTTCTAATTGCATATTTTATTAAAGCTGATCTGCTTTGCCCATATAAACCTGGTAAAGCCACTACCCACACACTAATACATGCAGTACATGAGCTTTTCTTCAACATTCGTCATCATTCCTTCTTACCAGCTGTGTGTAAACCAAGATCAGGGTGCTGCTCTCCATCCTCCATCATCTCCACCTCACTTTCTTCTCTCTCTCTTCCCTCCTCATGGACTCCTCTGCTGTATTTCACCCTCACATCTGAGGCTGACTGCATCTCTGCAGAGGTGGAAAGATGTTGGCTCAGTCGTTTCTGTCTGTTTCTTCCTGATTCAGTCTCTTTTGACCACAGAATAAAAGAGGAAGTACTAGAGCGGTGGTCGTGTTTTCAGAAAGACCACTGCTTTAATTCTTCTTTTTATATTCTGTGGTTTAAAGAGAGCGAGAGTGCTCAGTTTATTGTCTTAGATGGAATTTGTTGCAGTTCATATTGATTATCTCGCTAAATAAAACAAATGAAAACACATTTAATTCCATGCATGTATTTATTTATTAAAGTTTATCAACAGTTAACATGGAGTCTAGACAAGATACAAGTCAAGTCAAAAGTTTTGTTAGAATTTAGATGTTTTATTCTGTGCATACAAATATAATCAGTACAACTACATATTTCTGATGCTTCTTCTGTGTAAGTTTGCAGAACCAGAAGTCAGAAGTGACCCAGGAAATGTGAAGGTGTGAAATAGTTATTTATATTAACCCACGGCGGCTCTAACAGCATTCAACAAGATCTACAGTTCAACAGCATCAGCTTTAAACACTGAAATGTTATTTATCCAGAAACATATCTAATCTAAAATATCAGGAAAGTATAAATATAAAAGAGAACTCTTCTAAAGTAAAAGATGGAGTGTCAGCTATTTACTTAGAAAGGCAGAAACAAAACAAAACGGTCATGTGACCCCAGGGTCAAACATCCTCTTTAGTCCTCCTTTAGCTCAGACTGCTCTAACCACTCTGACTCTTCTAGTTTGGGCTCAGACTGATGTTTCTGAGAATAGAGATCCTAGATCTGCTCATCTCACACCCTGAGTTCACTGATCACACAACCATGGCTCCCTATTAAATCCAGAATCCAATTTAAAATCTTCCTCCTCACATATAAAACCAGACAGAATCTGTCCCCAGGTTTCCTTAAAGACCTGATAGCACCTTATCATCCTAACACAACATTGTGTTCTTAGAAGGCAGGACTTCTAGTAATCCTTAGGGTCTCTAACAGTGCTATGGGAGGTAGAGCTTTCAGTTATCAGGCTCGTCTCTGATGGAGCCAGTTACCAGCCTGGGTCTGTGAGGCAGACACTCTCTCCATCTTTGAGAAAAATCTGGAAACTTTCCTGTGTGACAAAGATTTTGACCAGACTGCCCACATATTACAGTCAAATGAATGTTTCCTTTTAATATCCACTATGGCTACTGTTACATTACTAGTTGTGTTCATGACTGTGTGACAAGCTGGCTAGCTAGAAGGTGACAGCATGTTTTAACTGAACATTATTCACAGGTTTGGATTGATTTTGCATGTCATAGCTAGCTGACTATTCTGTCTACTGCTACACTGCTGCTTGTGTGTGTGGTGTTTGGGCCATATAAATAAAGTTGGATTGAACACTGTCCAACAGTCATTCATCATGTTGTTTAAAAGAGGAGCTAATATTAGTTTCAGACACATGATGGACAGAGAGGCCTGATATGAGAAGAATTAGGATTGTTGTCCATGTAAAGTTTACAAAACTGCTACAATGGAGTCAGAAACTCGTTTACATCAGAGGTCAATTAAACTCTTTTATCAGTGTGGACAGGAGTTGTGAGTCCTTCTTAATGCTGAACTTCATGATTTTATTGTTCATACTAAATAGAGCTCTAAGAGCTAAATCAGAATAATCAGGGAGACAAAGTAGAATTAGTCCCTAAATGAAGGATGATGAGGTGTTTCATTCATCGTCACCTTGTCATAATGTCCAGATTTTCACTTCCTCTGCTACTAAAGAGAAAATAAAGATATTAACTGTTAACAGCAGTAACAGGTAAATAATACAGGTAAACTGGAGTCAATACAACCTTTAGTTTAGGATTCTTCAGAATGAAGTCCATCTGTTTTAGATAGCTGACAACCTGACTGTTCTATATTCACCACAAACCACAGAAAGACGATCAGTGGAACTGATGCAACAGAAATGACTGAAAACATGATGGGATGTTGAAGATGTTTCAGAACACTTGAAACTTGTTTTGTCTTTGTATTACTTTGATAAATGTTATTTTCATCACACATTATTCACTATTCTGACATCAATTAAATTATTTTTCACAGATCCAAGTCTTAATATTTTCATTATAATCCCATGTCCATTTCCCCTGAGAGTAGCAGCACACTCCAAAGCTGTAGTAATCTGGATACTGATATCCTGGTGCCCAGAAGCTGCATAAAGAATAAAACATTAAATTGTGTTAAAACGTGTCATAGCAGCCTAATGTATTAAATGTGACTCTGGAACCACTCTGGACTGATCACTGATGTATAAACTGATGGTCCTGGTTCCTGGTCTAAACCCTACAGCTCAGACTCATTAGTGTCTCTTCCGTCAGACAACTTGAACCTCCTTTACACTTTAAAACATCATCACACAGTATGGAGGAAAAGTCATTTAGATTATGCTGTTCTACCTTGAATAAATGGATCCTTTCTTTCAAATCATTTTCATCAGAAATAAAAGAGAAACCTCACGTTTGTGTCGCCTCTGATCCATCCACCCACCGCCACTGATATCTTGATGGTTGTGTATAATCAGTTGTCAGTCCGATCCAGGATCCTCTTCTCTTAGTCAGCTCACTGACAAAATTCTATCAAGAAAGAAAGACAAGATTATTTCCTCATTCAAAATTAATTTTCTTATCTTTTTATTGTGTAAATATGTCTGTAAAATTAATGGAGGTGGATTGTTTCCTTCATGTTTAAACTAGAAACTCAGATGATTTCAGACATCAGAAATCTAGTTTCTTGCTTTGTGAATCTCTGGATTAGTCAGAACTTCAGATCTTCTCTGTTTTTCATCAATTTCCTAACGATGATTTTCACATCTCTGTCATGACCCGAGCACTTTGTCATTGTGCTCGGGCTATTCCTGTCAGGGCTTGACAGCGGCGTTGTTATCCTGGCTCTCCGGGCTCTTATTGTGACAGTGCTCGGGGAGGCTTCCGCTCAGCTGCCAAGTCCTGAGCAGCTGTTCTGCATTTGCGGTCGTTAGTGGTGGACTTCTTATACCCACGCTAGCGGCCGCATCCCTGCAGCAGTGCCAGTCTTTCTCCGTCAGAGCTACAGATGCTTTGGACTATTACCTACCTCGTCTGCCTGTGGTTGACCGTCGCTTCCCGTGGACCTGTAAGTGAGCTGTTAGCCTTACGCCTCCCGGTGTGAGTAGACCTCTGTGTGTCTCTGCCTCAGCAGCCTGTGTAGTCATTACTCCACCAACCTTGCCTGTCTGTGTATGACCGTCTCCTCCTGTGGACCTGTAAGAGAACGGTTTAGCCTTACGCCTCCTGATGTGTGTAGACTTATATGTGTCATTGTCCCAGCAGCTTGTGTTGTCATTTTTCACCGTAAATAAAACTCACTGAACTCACTGGTGACTGTGTGGCGTCTTATGGTGGCTCGCGAGAGCCATCGCATGACAGTACACTGCTGCCAAAACGGCGTTTACGGTGACGCCAACCCGAGACGCAATTCACCAGTGAGTTCGAGTTTTTTGGACATTTGCTTTTTCCTGTCTGGGTACTGTGTATGTGAGGAATGCCGTCGCGGAGGGGCCGCGTTTGGAGTCTGAGCCACGAGCTGACAGGCGTTCTGGAAGTCGTGGATGAGCTGCTCATCTCCGCTTCCCTGCTGGATTACGATTACGGCATACACTGGTACCTGGACGCTGCTGAAGATGTTCTTTGTCATCTCTCACCCCGCTACGCCGACCACCCGGAAGTCGACGCGAGGAGGGAAGATATCGCCGCACAACGCGAAATATTCCTGATGCTGGAGGAGGAACGCGGCATGAAGCAGGAGAAGAGGCACTCCTGCTCTTTGCCTACGGATCCCGATCCTGTCCTCGATCCATTTCGGGAGTTCGTACCATCTGGGGGCCGGCGAAGGCGTCGGCGCCACGGCCGGGCGCATCTTCAGCAAGCTCCTGCTCCGGATCCAGTTCCGGGCCACCGGAATGACCCACTCAACCAGTCAGCTGTCCCTTCGGCATCATCTCAAGAGGGAATTCCTGCAGTCCCTTTTTTCGTGCCATCACCCCCTGCTGTATGGTCAGCATGCCGTGCTCGGCCCGTTGCGGCTGCCGCTCCCTCATTCTTGACGCTCTCTCCAGCTGCTGAGAGTGACCAGAGTCCTGCGCCGGCGAGCTCCGTCCATGGGTCTTTTCCTACCACCCAGCGAGCGAGGGAAGGAGCAACGTCCTCTACAGCTGGCACCATCCTCCCTCCGGGAGACAGGCAAGTACAATCTCACTTTCCTATTTATCATAGTGATCTGTCTTGTCTGACTCCTGGGGGTGAAGCTCGGGGTTCGCAGCTCCCTGAGTTTCCTTCTCTAGCTGTAGTCATTTGTACTAAACCTGCTGCCTCTGTGTATCCTCCTGCTGAGCGGTCCTCGGCGTTAGTTCCACGCCGTCGAACGAGGGGGAGGCCTGCGGCTCTGGGAAATATCCCGGCCCTGCAGCCTTGTTTTGGACAGAGGAGGAGAACGGACTGCGGTGAGGAGCCAGAGTTGACGAGTAAGCGTCCCCAGGTCTCCATAGAGATCCAGCTCGAGCCAGCGGGTTGAGGGTCCCCTGCCCCCACGCCATGCGGGTTATCGGTGTGGACATCGGCGCGAGAGGATCCAGCTGCAGAAACCATCAGGCTGGCTGTGGAACCTGAAGCAGCCGAGTGGGAGCCCGACGACGAGCATCTTCCTGAACCTGGATCGGCGAAGTCCTGGACGGCTCCAGAGCCCGAGTGCAGGCAAGTGCTCTTCCTTGTTTTCCTTTATGGTGTGTTAGAGCATTTTTGCCTGCCTCGTGGGGAGGTGAGCGAGGGGCAGCCGTCTGCTGCACCCAAGCTCGTCTCGCTGGGCTCTGGCGCTACCGGTGGAACTGATCCCGGTCCTATCCTGTCCTCTGAGCCCCTCCACAGCATTACCGGTCCGGAGCCAGTCAAGGTCACGGGACTGGGGGTTCCAGGTTCGGGGATGGAGGTCGTCGCCGGTGCAGTCCTGACCCAGTCGGGGTCTGACGCGTGGGCCAAGGTGACCCAGTCGGGGTCCGACGCAGGTGTGGCTGCGACCCAATCGGGGTCCGACGAGGTCCAGTTGGGGTCCGACTCAGGTGTGGCTGTGACCCAATTGGGGTCCGACGTGGGTGCAGCGGTGACCCAATCGGGGTCCGACGTGGGTGCAGCGATGACCCAATCGGGGTCCGACGAGGTCCAGTCGGGGTCCGACTCAGGTGTGGCTGTGACCCAGTCGGGGTCCGATGTGGGTGCAGCGGTGACCCAATCGGGGTCCGACGAGGTCCAGTGGGGGTCCAGCGCAGGTGCGGCTGCGACCCAATCAGGATTTGAGGGGGTCCAAGTTTTTGGTTGTCCCCCTCTCAGGAGCCACCAGCTGGGGGCCGTTAGAGGTTTTTGTTTGGCAGACCGGCGCTCTCCTGTCTTGTCGTCTTTAGGCGGGTGGCTGCATGCAATTCCTCCACGGTCCTGGTGGTTGTGGGATGCGGGTCGGCCACCCGAGGAACTGCTTCGTGCGTTCGGCGTCTTGGGTTGGCCACCCGATAAACTGTGTCTGCTACGGGGTGGCCTGGTTCGGCCACCAGAGGACTTGTTTCTGGGGGCCTGGGACTGGGGAAGGCCACCTGATCATGTACTGTGTTTGTGGGACTATCCGTGGGCCCATACGGTGTCTAGTCATGTCAAGTTACGTTTAGCAATTTTTTTTTGTTGTCTCATGTATCCATAGTCAAGTTATGTCAAAACAATTTCAGATTGCCTCATGTGTTTTTGAAAGCCACAGTCTAGCCATAGTCAAGTTATGTCAAAGCAATTTTAGATTGCTCCATGTGTGTTTGCATGTATTTCTTGTTTTGTTTGTGTTTTTTGTTTTGTTTTCTTCTTCCATAGTTACCGTGTGTTGAGGTTGTTTGGGTTTAATTCTGACTGGATTTCATGTACTGGGGTGGTCTGGGAGTATGATTTTGGCATGTTAAGTTTGTGTTTGAAGAGATCCTTACTTTGAGTTCTACACCACATGGGGTTATGTACTTTGGAGTTAGACGGGTTGTCTGTGGTCGCTGTGGGAAAACGTTCGGTGTCAGGTGCTTATGCTCTGTATGATTTTGTATCCCTTGTATTTTAGTCCTGTCTTGTTTTTATGTTTTTTTTTTCCTTTCTCGTCATTGTTCTGGGGGGAATTGATGGATACGTCGGTTGATGTACTCTTTTTCCTTTTGGTTTGGGGTCTTGTCGGGTTTTGTTTGGCTCCCTCCTTGCCTGTTCCTCAATTCACTCGCCCTGTGGTTGGGGGGGGGGGGCTGGGTGTTACAAGACGTTCGGAGCCCGTCGGTTGAGGGGGGGCTACTGTCATGACCCGAGCACTTTGTCATTGTGCTCGGGCTATTCCTGTCAGGGCTTGACAGCGGCGTTGTTATCCTGGCTCTCCGGGCTCTTATTGTGACAGTGCTCGGGGAGGCTTCCGCTCAGCTGTCAAGTCCTGCGCAGCTGTTCTGCATTTGTGGTCGTTAGTGGTGGACTTCTTATACCCACGCTAGCGGCCGCATCCCTGCAGCAGTGTCAGTCTTTCTCTGTCAGAGCTACGGATGCTTTGGACTATTACCTACCTCGTCTGCCTGTGGTTGACCGTCACTTCCCATGGACCTGTAAGGGAGCTGTTAGCCTTACGCCTCCCGGTGTGAGTAGACCTCTGTGTGTCTCTGCCTCAGCAGCCCGTGTAGTCATTACTCCAACAACCTTGCCTGTCTGTGTATGACCGTCTCCTCCTGTGGACCTGTAAGAGAGCTGTTTAGCCTTACGCCTCCTGATGTGTGTAGACTTATATGTGTCATTGTCCCAGCAGCTTGCGTTGTCATTTTTCACCGTAAATAAAACTCACTGAACTCACTGGTGACTGTGTGGCGTCTTATGGTGGCTCGCGAGAGCCATCGCATGACAAGCTCAATCCAATAATAAACAGACACACCCACCTGTTCCTCTGCACTCTTGATCATCACCAGATGAGCGTCTTTCTTCTGACAATCTGTCCAGCTTTCATACCAGGTTTTCTCCTCAGTGGATATAAAGTAGCAGCTCCATCCAAATCTCTTCCATCCATCAGGGCAGCACTTCCCTTAATGTCACATTTTAAAGACAGATTTAATCACTTTTAGTCTGACATTGATGCTCCTTTATTTTGTTCTTGAACTTTCTTGTCTTCCAGTTTTACACTTTTTTTTTATCTCACTTGTTTTTCAAACAGAATTTTTCAATTCAAATAAAATTCTCATGTTTTCTAACATCTCTTCATGTGTCTTACCGCTCAGCTCCTGTAACTTGGCGTTAGTTGTCACCAGTTTCCCATTTCTATCCTGTAACTCTGGAACAACATCAGTGTAACATTAGAAATAAATGCCTCAATCACTCAACCCTGATTGTGATTTTTCACACCATTTTTCAGCCCTACAGCTTTTATCTGTAGCACACTCCAGCCAGATTCAACTCTGCAGTTCCCTCTCATGAACTTTGTTGCTCAATTTATCAACGTTTGAGACGGTTTTAACTCTGTTCCCAGCTTCATCACCCCCACAGGATCCAAGCAGCTTCTGGGTG
This sequence comes from Pholidichthys leucotaenia, assembly GCA_020510985.1. NCBI lineage: Eukaryota > Metazoa > Chordata > Actinopteri > Cichliformes > Pholidichthyidae > Pholidichthys > Pholidichthys leucotaenia. Next base: position 459,670,164 of record CM035839.1, read on the forward strand.
AAGTCCAGAGATGCCCTCTCCCCTTTCTCCTTCTCAGCAGCACTGAAGTCACACCTTAGTGTGAAATGGAGCAGAAGAGGAGCTGAACAAAAGACTCCCTGCTGAGACCTCGGGCTTTATGATTGCAGCTACAGAAGGAGAGTTAAATTAAATCAAATTAAATTAAATTAAATTAAAATTAAATCACCCTTTATTGTCATTCAACTGTACATGCAATCATGTACAGGAGAACAAGATTGTGTTTTACCTATCTACTGTGTTAATCACACACACCCCAAGTGTAGAATCAGAGGGCCGCTGCCATGCAAGGCGCTGCCACAAATTTCCCTCTTCCATTCCATTTCTGCTGAGCACCAAGCTGGATGGCAGGAAGTTTCACTTTTATATGGTCTTCGGCATGACCCGGCTGGGATTTGAGTTCCTGACAAGCTTCTGACTCTGTTGCATCATTTGTGTGTCATGAATATTTCTGCATGTTTTTCTTCATTATGAATTTTCATAGATTCGCCAGATATCATATAGGAATGTTGCTGTTAGACAAAACTGTGTTAGCCACATGTATTTATCCCAGGATCCCTAGCCCTATGATAATTAAGCATTTCAGAGAGTTAGTCATGTACTCCCTGACTGGTGCGTCACATTAAAGACCATCCATGCATGTGAATCTGCTCCCTTTTTTTACCCACTGACACTAGAGTTCTCTCTCTTTTTCTTCTGGCCTCAGGAGAGGGAGCTTTGCTCACTCTCTCTTCTGCTTTCACACAGCTCTCCTGTTTTTACTCAAGGTAAATGCAGTTTCTTTTTGTTCTTGGAATGCTTTCCTTCACTGAACGTTTTACAATTTTTAATTTTTCCTTAAATTTGTGCCACCTTCTTTTAGAAAGCAGCGACTAGTTGGAGTTAATCCTCAATTTTCCTTTTCTCTAAGCAACCCAAGTTTTGATTTTTCTCTTTAACCTTCAAGGGGCTACTGACTGAGAAATGGTGTGTTTGTAGGTTTGAACTGTCTGAAATGAGTCGACTCTTCACCTAATTATCAAAACACTTTCAGAACAGTCAATTCTCTTTAAAAAAAAAACCAAAAAAAACCCAGCCTTTTTCTTGTTTTTTTTTTTCTTCCAGAAATGCCAAAAATGTTTTTTACTAGTCCATCGAAATCGTATACGTCACACGCATCTCTGCTTTATTCTCGCAGGCAACGTAGGGGAGCCGCTTCAAGGCGGGGAATCCACCAGCTGGCCGTAGGAGAGGAGCAGGTACCACAGAGCGAGACATTGCCCTTTGAGATGCCGTAGCTCGCCAACTCAGCTTGGCCGGCAGCTTCGGATTGCTGCGATCAGTGAGTCACCCAGCATGTGGTGCTGGCGATTTGTTGTGGCATCCTGGCGAGGTTGTTGGGAGATGGGCCGGAGTGACGCGAGATACACTGTCATGGGCGGCGAGAGCGTGCCCCCTCCTTCCCGTTCATCTCTCCGCTGCTCATCAGCACATCTGAGGGAGAGGACACACCTGCGCCCTCTAATCAGCCAGGGTACTTAAGGAGGCATCCTTCCGTGACTCAACGCTGGCTCGTCTGGGTATACTACCACGACAGACAAGTAGGTCATCTCATACACAACGGTAAAGAAGTTATTAATCCGTCTGCTTTCTCTCCTTGGTGCAGGTTGCTGCCATCATGTGGGTGTGTCGCTGAGGGCTGCACACGCTCTCCTGCCACAACTTTTCCCACGACAGAAACCTCCGCCCGGTCAGACTCCACCAGCAGTTTCTTGCCCTGCTGTTTTGTCTATTCCACGCTGGGATTCTGCCTGTGCTCCCTCGGAGACCACGAAAGTGATAATTTGTCTCGCCCTACAGTATTTCCTGTTCTCCATTCCTCTGCTCACAGCTCTCACTTTCTCTCCACAGGCCCATTCCTCTGGCGAGTGACTGTTCTGTAGCAGTGTGAGTTTTGAGATTTAATTAAACATTCAAGCGTGTATACTGTTTGATTGTCTCTCTGTTGCTGCACCTTGCACGTGGACTGAATATTCTAATCAGTCATGACATCCACAAACAACTGTTGATCGGTGAACCAGTGCTGCTCATCCCAGCTACAAGGAGGCTAGAAGCTAGTCAGCTAATGGCTAACTGATGCAAGAGGGAGGGCAGAGTTGAAAAGCTGAAGGATGTTTCTTCAAGTGACAGGCTTTAATCAGAGCGTTTCAAGAAATCCAGGAAAAATAAAAAAACTGTTGAGCTGTTAAAATGTGGAACAAGTGCAGTCAATGACCCCTTTAATTTTTCTGTAAACTCAAGCGTACCTACTAGGGATGCAAGTTATCAATTAATTCATTATCAATTTATTAACAATTAACTGAGAAGAGGCAATTTTCCAGTGAATCTGAATTTCCCTCAGTACAACACAGTCTTTCCATCTTTAACATATAAAAAGTTAATTACTGTTTTTGATACACTGAATAAAATATGAACATCATATTCTTTCATGATTTATTGTACCATTTGCATGTTTTTACTACAGACAATGGCATTTTGTATCAATCTATAATATATTACGTGCTTTCCTAAGGTTACGGGGGGGGGGGTGCATCCCTCAGTATGGAGTTGCTCAGTCAAAATATGTAATTTTTATCAATAAAAGTTTAGCCAACCCTCTGTCACCACTCTGTCTCTTCATGCCCTGGCTTCAGGAAGTGTGGGCAGGGTTTTGGATTGACTCCATGCTGATTGGATAATACGAGGCATCACGACCACCAACTGTGATCCCAAGTTACCTCTGCTGCACACCCTCATCTTTCACTGTCATGGACAACCTCTGACCAGCAGAAAAGATAGACTCTGACGCAAGCAGGACTACAGTTAGACTGGCAGGAAAAAAATAATCAATTTTGGAATAAGGGTGGCAACATAACAAAATGTGGAAAATGTGAAGCGCTGTGAAGACTTTCCAGATGCACTGAACTAACTAAACATATACATTTTGTTTGTATTTATTACCTTCATTCTTCTTCTTCTCTTGGTTTATTTCCTCCTCTAACTTGCAGCTGTTATTTTTCAGAGTTGTGTAATTAGTCTGTAGCTCTGCAATCACAATCAACACAACATCAACACAGTGTTAAAACAGTCTGGACAATGTGACATTTGAATCTGGTGTTCACTGTTTCTCTTCTTTCTCTTCTTACCTGTAACTCTGGCCTGGAGCTCACTGATAGATTGCTTCACTTTGTTGTTTTTCATAACAACTATCATACAATCACAGCAAAATACAAAATTAGACATGCTGTCATTTTAATTGCAAGAAGCATAAGCATCTTATTGATCACTGTAAAAATTATTATCAATATTTCAAATGGAAATGTGTATTTGTTTCTCAACAGTATCTATTTTAAGATAAGATAAGATAAGATAAGATAAGATAAGCCTTTATTAGTCCCACAATGGGGAAATTCCAGGATTGCAACAGCACAGGGATAGCAACACTCAGAGCAACAATCAGAAGGCAAGAAAAAACAAGAGCAGCGAGTATACATATGTACATATGTACATATAAATATAAATATATATATATATATATATATATATATATACAGTATATATATATATATATATATATATATATATATATATATATATATATATATATATATATATATATATATATATATATATATATACTACTGTTCAACAGTTTGGGGTCACCCAGACAATTATTTTGTGTTTTCCATTAAAAGTCACACTTATTTACCACCATGAGTTGTAAAATGAATAGAAAATATAGTCAAGACATTGACATGGTTAGAAATAATGATTTGTATTTGAAATAATTATTTTTTTCCAGATACTCCACCCGCTCAAAGGAAGGTCAGTTTTATAGCTTCTCTAACCAGCTAAACTGTTTTCAGCTGTGCTAACATGATTGCACAAGGGTTTTCTAATCATCCATTAGCCTTCTGATGCAATGAGCAAACACATTGTACCATTAGAACACTGGAGTGATAGTTGCTGGAAATGGGCCTCTATACACCTATGTAGATATTGCACCAAAAACCAGACATTTGCAGCTAGAATAGTCATTTACCACATTAGCAATGTATATTAGATATTAGAGTGTATTTCTGATTAGTTTAAAGTTATCTTCATTGAAAAAAAACAGTGCTTTTCTTTCAAAAATAAGGGAATTTCTAAGTGACCCCAAACTTTTGAACGGTAGTGTATATATATATATATATATATATATATATATATATATATATATATATATATATATATATATAGACACAGTGCGGAGCATTGTAGCTGGATGGAATAAATATATGAGTATATAAACACAGTGAATATATAAACACACAGTTTCTTCCTGTATATAATGCATATTTATATATAAATTTTAATATTGTTATAAAGATTGTTTGAACTTGTAAAAAAGACAGAATAGATTAGTCTATAAAAAAAAATTCCATGTGGATATTAACAGACAGAAACAGGAACAAAGGTCTTTTAATGCTAACCCTGCTGACATTAGCCTCTTCTTAGCTATTCCTGATCTCAAGTCTAGTTCTAAAAAATTGGAATCAGTTTCCAGTAGGAGCTGGTTGACTAATTTCTTTCCAGGCCGACCAAAAGTCTTCTTACAAACTTGGTCTAACTCCCACACCAGAGTTATTGCTTCAGCAACTGCCCAAGCTGCACTCTGCTTGGCCTCCCGGTACACCTCAGCTGATTCAGGAGTCCCACAAGCCAACCAACCTCAAAAGCACTCCTTCAGCTTGATGGACACCACAAGATGCACCAATGACCTTTTAGTCACAACTCTGGGCACCTGCTTCAACAATAGAGGTGGAGAACCGGCTCATTCAAACTACATGGGCTCTATTAGGAGGATAATCCATGCACTTTTCCGCCAGACTTCCTGCCGTACACCAGTGTTTTTGTTAGTTTCTGTCAGCGATTTTCTGTTTTTTTACGCATTGTATCACGCCATCAAATTACCAGTAGACAGTGCGCCCGCTCTGCACTGGGAGGAGGTGGCTCATTTCAAAGAGGTGTGGTGGCAGCAGTCTAATGCACATTACTGTTATAGTGAATGTCATGACAATCCGCTTTTGATCAGGAATAAGGAGGTCTATAGTCAGAAGCGTATTGTTTAATGATATTTCAGTGGCGTGTTTTGAAATTGCACAGCTCCATAGCTCATGAGGAAACAGAAGCACTGAGATTTTATTTTAGTTTAAAGGAGAGAGTTGGAACAGTCATCATATAATCACCCATCATTTTAATGATAAAGAGTGCAAGCAAGAGTATGTTTGAGTAGGAGATCAGATAAATAATATGGGGCTTGTCCATGTAGTGCTCTATGTGGTGTTCATTATTGACAACCCGTGATTGGCATAGAAGTCCAATAATTTTATACCACTCGGGCTCAGATAGGGCAAGCCGTTGCTCCCACTCACACCTCTCCAGGTTTCACTGTCATTGTCCACGTGTGCACTGAAGACCACCAGTAGGACTATGGAGTCTCCAATCAGAATCAGGTTTATTGCCATTGTTCATGTAGTACACAAACTAGGAATTTGTCTCGGTACAATGCTGCAACATTAAACATGATAAGATAAGAGAAATAAACTATACATGTAATAAAGTGTAGGATAAGATTAAGTGATACTGGTCAACAGTTAAAATATATATTAGCCAGCAGCAGATACTGTGGAGAACTATATAGTGCAGTCGGTAATGCAGGAAGAAAACAGTGATGATTGACATGAGTCTGGTTGAGCTGCTGTACATGGTGCACGAGAGTCACTTAGTGTTCAGCAGTCTAATGGCAGAGGGGAAGAAGCTGTTCATGTGACGGGAGGTTTTAGTCTGGATGGACCGAAGTCTTCTACCAGAGGGGAGGGGGGCAAACAGTACATGACCAGGGTGTGAGGGATCGGCTATGATCCGGCCAGCACGCCTCCGGGTCCTGGAGATGTACAGATCCTGGAGAGATGGGAGCTTGCAGCCGATCACCTTCTCAGCAGTGCGCACGACGCGCTGCAGCCTTAGTCTGTCCCTGGCAGTGGCTCCTGCGTACCACACGGTTATGGAGGTGGTGAGGATGGACTCGATGATGGCTGTGTAGAACTGCACTAACATCTTGGTGGGTAGCTTGAGCTTCCTCAGCTGCCGCAGGAAGAACATCCTCTGCTGGGCTTTTTTGATGAGTGAGCTGATGGTCAGCTCCCATTTGAGGTCCCTGGTGATGGTAGTGCCTAGGAAGCGGAAGGAATCAGCAGTGGTGATGGGAGAGCCTGAGAGGGTGAGGGGGGGCAGAGGAGTAGTGACTTTCCTGAAGTCTACAATCATCTCCACTGTCTTCAGAGCGTTCAGCTGCAGGTTGTTATTGCTGCACCAGGACGCCAGCTGGGCCACCTCTCTCCTGTAGGCGGACTCGTCGCCGTTGGAGATGAGCCCGATGAGGGTGGTGTCGTCCGCAAACTTGATCAACTTGACAGACTGGTGGCTGGAGGTGCAGGAGTTGGTGTAAAGGGAGAAGAGTAGGGGGGAAAGTACACAGCCCTGGGGTGATCCGGTGCTGATGCTAGTATAGTCTGAGACAGTCTTTCACAGCCGCACATGCTGCCTCCGGTCCGTCAGGAAGTCGATGATCCACCTGCAGAGGGAGTCAGGCACGTTGAGCAGGGACAGCTTGTCCCGGAGCAGAGCGGGGCGGATGGTGTTGAATGCGGAGCTGAAGTCCACAAACAGGATCCTGGCGTAGGTTCCCGGGGAGTCCAGGTGCTGCAGGATGGAGTGGAGGGCCAGGTTGACTGCATCGTCTACAGACCTGTTGGCTCGGTAGGCAAACTGCAGCGGGTCCAGGAGAGGGGTGGTGATGGACTTGAGGTGGGACAGGACCAGGCGCTCAAAGGACTTCATGACTACAGAGGTGAGCGCTACAGGTCTGTAGTCATTAAGTCCAGTGATCCGTGGCTTCTTGGGGACAGGGATGATGGTGGAGGATTTGAGGCAGGATGGCACGTGGCATAACTTAAGGGAGGTGTTAAAAATGTCTGTGAATATAGGAGCCAGCTGTTTCGCACAGAGTCTCAGGGTGGAGGGAGACACGCCGTCTGGGCCGGGGGCCTTGCGCGGGTTCAGTCTGGAGAACTGTTTGAGCACATCCTGCTCACTGATGATAAGGGGAGGGGGGGAGGTGGGGGGGGGTGCCTTAAATGAAGTAGGGAATGTGGAGGCTGTGGAGCTGGAGGGAGGGGGGGAGTTGGACACAGATGACGAGGTGTCAAAACGGGCATAGTGTTGGGACAGTCTCTGACAAAGGGCTTTGTCATCCTGACCTTTAGGAGCCTGAGGCCGATAGTTGGTGATCTGCCTCAGTCCTCTCCACACGGAAGCCGAATCATTAGCAGTAAACTGCTGCTGGAGTCTCTCTGAGTACACAGATTTAGCCCTCTTCAGCTCTCTGTTAAACCGGTATTTAACCTCCCTGTAGCAGTCCCTGTCTCCACTTTTCAGCGCTGCTTCCTTCTCCTTCCTGATCTGTCTGAGCTTAGCTGTGAACCAGGGTTTGTCATTAGAGTAACTCACCCTGGTGCGTGATGGAAGAATGTTCTCTTCACAAAAGTGGATATATGAGTTCACAGTGTCCGTGTACTCATCCAGATCATGCGTGGCTCCTTTAAGCATGCCCCAGTCAGATATTTCCATGCACGTTTCCAGCTTCTCCTCAGCATCACTGGTCCGTATCTTCGTAGTGCTCACAACAGGTTTAGTGAGCTTCAATCTCTGTCTGTATGTGGGAATGAGGTGAACCATCACGTGATCAGATAATCCCAGCGCAGCTCGAGGGACAGCGCGATATGCGTCTTTCACTGTGGTGTAACAGTGATCCAGTGTGTTTAATCCTCTGGTGGGGCATTTAATAAACTGTTTGTAGCGGGGGAGATCGTGGCTCAGATTGCACTGATTAAAGTCGCCAGCCACAATAATCAGCGAGTCTGGAAAACTCCGCTCTGTGTGTTGAATGTGATCCGCGAGCACGCGCTGAGCTTCGCGCGTGTCCGCGTCGGGAGGGGCGTACACAGCGATCAGTATAAAAGAAGCAAACTCCCGAGGGGAATAAAAAGGCTTGCAGTTGATAACAAGAAATTCCAAGGCAGGAGAACAGTGTTTGGAAATAACCGTTACATCAGAGCACCAGCTGCAGTTGATGTAGAAGCAGACACCGCCTCCTGTGGTCTTGCCGGAAAGCTCTGTGTCACGATCAGCACAGAAGAGCTGGAAGCCGTCGAGGCGCAGCGCGCTGTCCGGTATATTTTCCCGGAGCCAGGTCTCAGTAAAGCAGAGGACAGCTGAGGAGGCGAGGTCCTTAAAACGCATCAGCAGTCTCAGTTCATCCACCTTGTTAGAGAGAGAGTTGGTATTGGACAGAAATATGCCAGGCAGCGCCGTTCGCGAGCCTCTCCTGCGAAGTCGTACGAGAGCGCCCGCTCGTCTTCCTCTCTTCCGCCGTCTCACTTTCCGAGCCAAACAATAAACCAGATCGGCGGCAGGGGCTAGAAAAACTGGGAGGAGGTCCGTGGGGGTCAAAGTCCTGATATTTAAAAGTTCTTCACGGGTATAAGTGCAAGCAGACACACAATTGACAAACAAAAACAAACAAAGAGCGCAGCGAAGCACCATGTCGACCGCTGTGGGCGCCATCTTGGATTTTTTCCAAGAGGAGCATTTTCCAGCACCCCAGTCAGAGACTCCAAAAAGGGTGGGTACTCTGAACCATCACTTGGTGCATAGGCACAAATGATGGTCAGGACCTGTTTCCCAACCCAAAGGTGTAAAGAAATATCTCTTTCGTCCACTGGGGGAAACTCCAATAGAGAAGCAACAAGATGGGGGATACAAGAATACCCACCCCTGCTCGACGCTTCTCACCCTGGATAATTCTAGAGCTCCAGCACTTCTTCGGGAGACTGGTTTCAAAACCAAAGCTGTGCATTAAGATTACCCCAACCATATCTAGCTCGTATCTCTCAACCTCGTGCACCAGCTCAACCATCCTTCCCCACCAAAGAGGCGACTTTTCACATCTCAAAAGATGTGAAAAGCTGAGTCCAGCTACGTCCCATGGGCAGAAACCCGGCCACCAGGCGCTTGCCATTGAGTCCCTCCCCCTAACTTTTATGCAATGTGGGGCCCCGTTAACCCCATACCAGGCGGGGTACACTGAATCCTTAATTGTACATCCATCACAAGAGTCTAATGGATCCCTCTTTGTCTGACACTTCACCCCAGACCAGTTTATCTTGGGAGACCATATTAGGGGTAACTGCCTCAAACAACAACAACAACATAGCTTCTGAGATCACTAGGGCATGCAAACCCCTCACCACAATAAGGTTGTGAGGGGTGGATTTTTAATCCATGTGGGATTAAAAATCATATGAATTAATTATTTTTGGTATCATGTGGATCACAACTTTATTTGACTTGTGGCCTTGAACAGAGAAATATCCCTAGATCCCTTGAGTGTAGATAAAAAAAAACAAAACAAATCTTTGTCACAAACCCCCGTGCGCCAGGACTCGGCGCACGAGGGAGAGAATTAAAAACCCAATCATGGGATTAGAGAGTGCCAAGTTTATTAAAGTTCACCACAAAGTTACAGTTTGGTTCAACCACAATGTACAGCGAGATGAGAGGATGGAATTAAGGCCACCAGACAAACAGGGCACCGGCCGAATGCTCTACAGCCTGGTCTATATGGAGTCTTGTGCTGCAGGCTGCGATACGCACAAAGGAAAGGTGATCAACCTAGTGCAACAGGACTGCTATGCGCACATAAAGGGAAGGTGATCAGCCTAGTGCTCCAGGGCTGCTAGACACAAGAGGGAAGGCAAAAAAGACACTTACATAGCTGGAGCAATACCAGGATGAACCATGCAGTCTGGAGGATAAGGAAGAGGAGCTGGACAACAATGAAGGTGATAAGCACATATGAGGAGAACTAGCTGCCACATATGGGGAATGAATGCCCCAACAATCTCTTTCCCCCAAAGCAGTGAACAAATACTTCTGAAGCTAACGAGGAAAGAGATTGCCGGTGCGAGAAAGCGTGGGCTGAACTTGATTGCCACCCAATGTGTGAGAGAGTCTGTGTGAGTGTGTGAATGGGAATGAATGAAACGTGTGCATGTGTGTGCGTAGTGTGTATGTGTGTTAACACCCGTGACAGTGTAGCTGATGGCACTTGACAGGAGGAGGGAGCGTGCCGGAGCTGTCAGGAGGAACTAGGGCCAAACATAACAATAAGTCAGAACTGGGTTTGGCCTCCAAACCCAGATTCATGACCCCCGCCCCAGGGGTGGCAACCAGATACACCAGTGCCATCAGCCAAAAGAAAAGAAACAGCACCCCTCAAGGGAACCCCTCCCCTCTGGCAACAAACACTAACCCAGGATGGGAGGTGGGGGATAACCGGTTAGGAGGGAAGCAACCAGTGAAAACACAACCAGTACAAAAACAGAATAAAGACCAAACCCCTCCTAACGACTCCCAACCTGGAACACTAACCCCCCTGCCCAGAAGTCCAAAGTTCAGGGGGTTGACCAGAGTCCCAGGCCCCCAGCATGGTGAGGAGTGGCAGATCGGGTGGCCTGCCCAAATCCCAAGTCCAGTAGGCGGCCCGTGGGATAGTGTCCGGTGGCCTGCGCGGGCTGATGGACCACCCAACCCATAAGCCAAGTCCTTCAGGTGGTCAACCAGCATGGTGGAGCCACCAGGACCTGAGAAGAAGGCAGAGGGGGCAGCCTTCATAATCGGGAATGTCGGCAGTCAAACCAAGGAACAGGAGGCCCCCTGCCGTTCGAGGCTTGGGGCAGGGGAACCGTAGCACCCACGATGGTCCCCGTCTGGGATGTGGCTGCACCTGCGATGGTCCCGGTCCGGGACATGGCTGTGGTGGACTCCGGCTTGAGCTCTTCTGCACTGGTGGTGGACTCCAGCTGGAGTTCTGCTGCACCAGCGGTGGACTCCAGCTGATGCTCTGCTGCACTGGCGGTGGACCCCAGTTGAAGCAATGCTGCACTAGTGGTGGACCCCAGCTGGAGCTCTGCTGCACCCGCGGTGGACCCCGGCTGAGGCTCTGCTGCACCCGCGGTGGGCTCTGGTTGGAGCACAATTGCACCTGTGGTGACCCCCACTGGGGGCCTCATTGCTCCCACTGTGGCCTCCCCAGCAAGGGAAATGATGCTCCTCACATCCTCAGGCATTGAATCCTGATCCTCGGTTGCCTCCAAGGAGACCAGCAGCTCTCTGGCAACCCTGGCTGGAGGCTCCGAGCCTGAAGAGAGAAAAGGAGAAACCAGGTCAGGGTCGCCGGCAGCAGCAGAGCCCGGTGTGGCAGTCCCGAGGGCTACTGTGAGCTGCCCCAGGTCCACCTCACCATGAGTCGGGCAGTGTGACATTAATATTGAAATTCCTGACATAATTGAGCACACTTGCCTTAACTCTGGCTCCACCACCGTCCAGGACTCTGGTGGTTTAGGGTGCATGGGTTCTCCTGGTCCGCCGGGTGCTTCATCCCCATCAGTCTCCTCCGAGAAAACCAGGCCTGCCTCGTCGTCTGTTGACCACCCAGGTTGTGGCAGCTCCTCTCCGGTGACCCTAGGATGGAGCTTGGAGGGGATAGAAGAGTAGGAATGGTTAGGGTTGCCGGCAGTGGCAGAGCCCGGCGTGGGGGTCCAGGTGTGGCTGAGAGCCTCACCCAACTCCCCTCCCCAAAAGCCAGACAAGATCCCTCCACCATCAACAAATGAACTACAGGAGCGATTACTTGCCTGTGCTTAAGTTCTGCCGCCATCCAGGACTCCGACGACAACTCCCTGGGTCCCATCAGCTGGAGGTCTGGTCCAGGGGATGACTCCACTGCGGTAACCCCCACAGTGGGCGTGATGATGGTAGCAGGAGTGGTACTCCCATGCACCGTCCTCCACACCTCCGGTTCCTCTGGTGTGGCGGCCGTGGGCGACTCTTCTGCTGGTCCATGGGCTGCACCCTACTGGGCCTCCGGCTTCTTTTCCCCCAAGCAACCTGGATCCAGAACCGGTGGGCTCGTAGGGGCATACAAAAGGGAGTTGGTGAGGTCAGGTTTGGAAGCACAGTATGCCGCTGGAGTGGAGCACTCAGGTGACTACACACTCCAAGCCTCCTCACCAGGAGGCCGGCAAAATTGTTCAGACATGAAAGTTAAATGAGAAATTACTTGCCTGTCCTCCTGGCACGGGATGTCCGCAGCGGACTTCAAGGCGTCCCCCCTCCTCTCCGGACATTCCTCCTCTTGCAGCGCCCATGGGATCGGGAGCCTCTTCCGGCGTGAGTTCCTCCTCCTCTTCCCCCCGGCCAGCATGGGAACCACATAGTCCGGAACGCGAAGTGTCATGCTGGACCATGAGTCCACCATGTCGAGATGCTCCATCATCTCTGGAGAGGGAGTTGGAGTAGCCGCGGACAGTTCAAGCACTGGGGAATTCTCATCCAGCTCTTCCTCCATCCAGCAGTCGATCTGGGCCAGTCTCTGCTCCTCCTTCACCTGGTGATCTAGCTGAGCGAACAGGGCCAACCACTTCTCCTCCGTCAAATCCGTGGATTGGGTAGACACGGGGGCTGGAACCCTTTCTGCCAGAGAAGTGCTGTCAGGAGGAACTAGGTTCAAACATAACAATAAGTCAGAACTGGGTTTGGCCTCCAAACCCAGATTCATGACAATCTTCAGGGGAAACTATTTTGTAAGTTTATCACATTATTCTGTTGCTGATGCAATCAGCCACTGGCTAGGTTGACATAAAGATGCTGCCTCTTCACAGCACTAATCCTGCTTTTTATTGGTGAATTGAGGCTTTATTTCTTTTGCCACAATTTGACACACTGCACAAAAAGACATGCTAACACATTAACAACGCTGCTGACTGAGACAATAACTGAGTAGAAACACAACATCAAAAGTTTTCCTGTCGTTTTAGGTGGAAAGAAAACCTGTGTGGAACTGGTCTTCTGTGTACTGGTCAGTAGTGGTGTTTTATCTGGTCTTACAGCAGATGGACAGGATGATGATCACGGCTAACATCAGGAGGAACAGCACTGATAGACCCAGTGTAGCAGGTCTGAGAGGTGTTTTCTGGACTGGAGGATGATTGAGAGTCTGTAGGCCTGGTAGAAAGCAAAGTGGTTACTGACTCACAACCTGAGTTTTTAATAGATCTGTGGTTGTGTTTAAAGAGTCACACACCAAAAACAAGGAAATATGCATGCACCTGAAGAGTTTTTCTTCTTTTTTTTCTTGTTTAAAAAGCTCTGTGTGCTTTTTCAATGCTAAGAACCTGATCTTTATAAAGTTTGAAAAGCAAGACCTTATACAGTTCATGTAGAAACAAAAAAGTTTTCATTCATAAGTTTGTACATAGATACAATAAAAACTAAATCTCACATTCAAAAACAGTTCAACACTGGTATTCTAATCATCTTACCTCCTTCTTGTGGTTGATTAGGAATGTTTTTATCACCAATATCATCTGCACTGTCATAGATCTCAACCATCCTTTCCTCCCACTCTGCACCGTCTTGCTGTTGTTCTCTCCTGTATCTCACCTTCTTTGATAGATCTGGTTTGGCGTAAATATCCGTGGACATGTTGCACTTGTCTTAAAGCTCTGATGTGACCTCATACAGTCAGTACTAGTAGATGTATTGCTACAATAGATGTGCTGTGGCTGTACTGTGATGTCCCTGTTTTTTGTAAAGCCTCAGACAGGAAGAAGATTTGAGGAAGTGACAACACTCAAAGAAATATAAAGCCGCTTAATTTATTTGAATAATTTGCATGAAAATGTCAGAATTTCCATGTAAACTTTAGCATGCAACAATCTATACTTTTGCATGACAACTCAAAAAAAGATATGAGAAAACACAACAGAAAAGTTATTGCATTTTCCTTTTTAGGAAGGTGTTGTCATACAGGCTGCTGCCAATCTTCATACTGCATATTAGCACGGCATAAAACAGAAAATGGCAGAATGATCGTTTGATTCTTTTTCAGTTCCTCTTTTTTTCTGACAGCAAAGATGTCCTTTTTAGTACATCTGAGCTTAGAATGTTTATAAAATAAATGTGTTGGGAATGAATAAAAGTAAACATTCATTCATCCATTTACTGCCTCTTATTGTCCAGCCAGGGGCATCGGACTTGAGGGGGTAAAGGGTACTGTGCACTCAGGGCCCATTGCAGGGAGGGGGCCCTGAAAAAGCCTGGATTGAAAAGGGTTTTTTTGTGTTGAATTTTTAAATTTCTAATTAGTAATGTCATAATGAAATTCACCCTGACTGAAGTGGTTGAGAAACTGAATTTTGCATTAACAATAGTCATAGTGTTACAGGCATAACCTGTCCCTTGAGACAGAGGGGATTATGGGAGTTGGTGTTGACAGAACTATTTGTAGTTCAAAAAGAAAGTGGCAGGAGTGTTGTTGTTGCAGAAGTTAAGCAGCCAGTTTGCGATGGTAGGTTGGTTCCGGCCCAAGTTGTGTCAGATTCCAATGAAAATAAAATCACCTCTTCTACAAGAGAGAGCATGGATTCCTCTCCTTTGTTGGTGAAATATATTAACCCGCTGAATAAACTCAAGACGGAAATCTTGGGCCGACATGTTGTGTAGTGTGTGTTGCTGTACCCGCCCCTGTATGTGACGTCAGGTGGGCAATGGCATGCTGTATATATATTCCTGTGTGTCCATAATAAAGGTTCTGTTCGCTGCATGGCATAAGACCGACTCCAACCATGATTACAGATATAACATTTTGGTGACGAGGAGAAACTATGGGGGTGTATGGGCTACCTCCACCACTATCACCATTTCTGGAATATCCGGGAGAGCCAACAATCCTGTCACCGAACTGGGAGGCCATGTTTGAAGGTTAGATTGCGGTGCTGGGCCTAAGTAGACTCAACGGAGCACGAAGACGAGCACTTCTGGCCAACCATCTCAGTGTAGAAGGTCGGAAAATTCTCTGGATGTTGGGAGAAATGGAGTCTTCTGCGGATGCTACCGGGCGGCTGGCTGAATATTTTGCTGAACATGCGAGGACCACGAAACTGCAAGTAATGGAGCTGTTGGTGCCAAAAGGAGCTAAGTTAGCTAGCTCAGGGAAGCTAGTAGCTCAGTCAGTGTCTATGAGGAAGTTAACCATGAAACTAGGTGTGCGCCAAAACCAAGCTATGAGCTACCAGCAAGACTTCGAGGTAAAACCTGGGCCATGAGTGAGGGATCCCCTGGTCACCAAAGACGGCAAGACAGCCGAGGAGCTCAACACACTGCAGCCAGAGCAGCAACAGCCGGGCGTAGAGGCAGTGCAGTGGAGTACCTTGGATGACAGTGCTGGGCACAGCGATGAGGCGCCTGGGTCAGCGAGTGACACTGACGAGGTTGATGCTGAAAGTTCCGGGAAGCAGCAGCAACAGCCGGACACAGAGACAACACAGCGGAGCACCTCGGATGACAGAGAGGAGGTGCCAAATGCCACGGAGGTCGGGCATGACCTCAGTCCCTGAGGTCAAAGTCCCAAGGACGAGGGTGCTGGGCATTACGGCGAGGTGCCCGAGTCAACGAGTGACATCGACAAGCGGGCATTGGTTTTCCCCGGAGCTCGGCCATGGAGGGCTGGAGTGTTTGGGGTTACAATGGCGACAGCTACAGTGGTGTTGAAGGTGGTCGAGAGCAGACCAACAGGCACGGAGGGACAACGTGCCAGACAGCAACACTGCGAGTCCAGACGAGAGAAACGGTCGAGGATGAGGAGATGGAACATTCTTGCCGGGGAGGTCGGTTTTGATGCTGGGGCCAGGCGGCGGCCAGAGACGCACATGCCGTGGGGCTGCCCTGGGCCTCCGAGCTAGTTTTACCCTTGGCTGCCCGTGGACGTTGGTGTAACATGAACACTGTGATGTATATATGTTAAAAATAGTGCTGGTGTGCATGTGAATATGTGGTGATGTGGGATTATTTTACCTATTTTAGAGACATGGTCCAATTATAGTTGTTTTGGGTGAATGTGTGAGGCTATTCCAGTTCATTGTTTCCCATTATTTCCCTTCATGCATGATTCAGGTCCAAAATTGGGGTGTGTCTGAATTGTGTGTATGTGTTTTGAACTTTTGTAAAAGGGAGGGGAATGTTGTGTGGTGTGTGTTGCCATACCCGCCCTTGTGTGTGATGTCAGGCGGGCTACAGCACTCTGTATATATATTCCTGTGTGTCCATAATAAATCGCTGCATGGCACAACACCAAATCGACCATTATTACAGACATAACACGACACACCGGAGCTTTCCTTACTGCGGTTATAGAAAGACAACACTTCGTGCAGAAAGGTAACACTGGGGGCTTGTCGTGGGATTCTTTTCACCAAACACTAGGTGGTAGGATAACTAAGTAGGCGGTTGTGCTGTTTCATCCCATCTAGCAACAATGCTCCGCACTGTGTGTGTTTATATATTTACATATTTATTCCATCTAGCTACAATGCTCCGTACTGTGTGTCTATATATAAATATATATATATTGTGGCGATGTTAAGATAAGGCACGGCGACTGGAGTTTTTAAGGAAGTTTATTCATCAAATCATCGCCATCACGGAGCTCACCCCAGCTGCTGTATAAGCATGCTGGGGATCGCTCTCAGGCTCTCATGAGCAGTAGTCAGAAGCAGTCAGAAGAAGAACAGAGAATGAGTTACAGAACATGTGCGGTATTTATACCCAGTTCAGACAATACATGAAAGGCATGTTATGATCAAAGAAACTGCATTCAGGCATGGGACATTTACATTTGAGTACAGAGCAGGAAGTCATACATAACAGCAGGATACTGGCGCCTGAACTAGACACGGAGAGGCTGCCTATTGATCTCAACACCCACATCTCATTGCTCTGCTAATTGCCCCAGCTGGGCTCTCTGTTTGTCCGTGGCTGTTGTGGGGGTTACCCCATACACTCCCCCCCCAGAGGGCTTTGCGGGGAGCTGAGACCTCGATAATCCCGCTTTGGTGGCGAGCTGCGGTGAAGGTCTGTGCCGGGAAAGGGAGGAGGGTGGGGGTAGCAAGTGGCGGGGGATGTCCGTGGCTGTGGGAAGAAAAATTAGTCTCTGATTCCTCTCGCGATTCAGTCCGGCAATGAAGAAAAACAGGAGCTGAAGCTGTCAGAGGGACCTGGCGTGTTGGCTTCAGGTGCGTTCGCGGACCTAAAGCCCTCGGGGACAGCTGACGGCTGGATCCCTGTTGTGCGCCGTGGCTGAGACCATAAGAAAATCCTGTGCGCCAGCTGCGTGCATGCCTCAGGTGAACGAGCAATCCTGAAGGGCCAGTGTGCAGCGGTGCAGGAGGGTGGGGGTCTGCAGAGCCAGCTTGTCTCTGGTGCGTGGCATGCGCTGCGGCTGCGTACCTTCCAGCTGCGCTGTTCAGATGCGAGGCTTCTGTGCATGGCCGGTCCGCTGTCGCGAGGCGAATCAGGGTCAGGGGGCTTGATGGAGATCTGCGCAGTCGGCGCCAATGGTCTCCCCCGTTCGGGCTGTTGGTCATTGGATGTGCCGATCTAGGTGTGCAGACCTCACCATGAAATTTCCTCAGCTTTCCCGGTCGTGGGTGGTCTCCGAAGAGCGTCAAAGTCTCCCTGAAGCAGAAAGGAAGGGCAGATCAGTCGGGCTGCCGCGTTCGCTTGTCATCGGAGAATGACCGCCGGGTGCTGCGTTCGCTGGCAGAGTGTTCTTTTCAGCGTCAGGTCACCATTGTGGCGATGTTAAAATAAGGCACGGCGTCTGGAGTTTTAATGAAGTTTATTGATCAAATCATCACCATCACGGAGCTCACCCCAGCTGCTGTATATGCATGCTGGGGATCACTCTCAGGCTCTCATGAGCAGTAGTCAGAAGCAGTCAGAAGAAGAACGGAGGATGAGTTACAGAACATGTGCGGAGCAGGAAGTCATACATAACAGCAGGATACTGGCGCCTGAACTAGACACGGAGAGGCTGCCTATTGATCTCAACACCCACATCTCATTGCTCTGCTAATTGCCCCAGCTGGGCTTTCTGTTTGTCCGTGGCTGTTGTGGGGGTTACCCCATATAACTCCTTTTTTTCTTCTAGCGCTTCAACAAACTCACAAAATAAACTATTTCAACGGTCACGTCAGCCCCCCTGCTGTGTGCCTAAAGCCCAAAGTTAAACCTTCCTCGGCATCTTGCAATAGCTCACCGTAGCGGAGCCAATGGGCAATAAAGCAGACCTCGATAAGGGCACGAATCTTCCGTGAAAACAACCTTTTTTTCCTTTTTCGGGGTTCACGTCGCCTCCCCACTAATGCTGAAAGTCCAAAACTGGAACATAATCAGAAGCAGTCCCAAAAGGCACGAATCTTACCCCGAAAAATTAACTTCTCTGGGATCACGTGACTCTTCCGGACGGGAATGAGAACATGAATCTTTCCCGTTTAAAATTTCCCGGGCCCGGCTTCTCGCCCTCCACTGGAACCTAGTCAAGAGTCGGAAAACAGC
This sequence comes from Pholidichthys leucotaenia, assembly GCA_020510985.1. Lineage (NCBI taxonomy): Eukaryota > Metazoa > Chordata > Actinopteri > Cichliformes > Pholidichthyidae > Pholidichthys > Pholidichthys leucotaenia. The sequence continues at coordinate 459,688,758 of CM035839.1, forward strand.
GAATTTCTAAGAATTACCCCAGATCTTGAAATATCGATCACAGCTTGGAAAGGAAAGCTCCATCTTCCCAAGGGATTATTGCGATACCCGCACCGTGAGTAAAATAACTTATCAATTAGGCTGTAGGTCTCTTTCTTTCGGTCTTTCACCTAGTGTACAATCGGTCTAGGCAATCACTCGCTGGCCATAACAACAATAACAAAAACTGGAATAAATTACTCACACCTGGAATCCGCCTCTGAGTTCCGGTAGACCCGTCAGAGCTCCACGCCGCTCCCCGACGTCACCAGGGCCTTTGAAGAGGGAAATTCAGCATTTTTTAAGCGCTTCCCAGAAGTATGGGTCTCTCCTCTCCTTTGACTGTGCACTTGTCCAAAGTCCAGGCTCGTCGGAAAATGCCGTGGACCACTTTATATGGGCCCCACGTTGGGCGCCAATTATGTTAGATCAAAAATGAATTGACTGAGGCTGAAACAATAATCAATAGGTGGTTTTCCAAGTTCTGAGTCATTTATTCTCCTTCTGATCAGAAAGGAGGAAATCAGTACAGTATACACTCGCCTCAGAGCTTCACAGCACCAACTCCCTAACATGTGTCCAAGGACGTTGCTTTTTTATACCTCGGTCTCTTATCTAAGCTACACTGGCAGGAGCCAACTCCCCAAGTGACTCCTTCTTTATCTGTGGTAAGCAATGAACATTCATTCATTCAACTATATTTATAGAAATGTCTGTATCGCCCTCTAATGGACAAACCGTGCAGTGCAGCAAAGCTTTGGACTTCCATAAGCGCAGCAGCGTGGCTGCATTTCATATAAAACTGCCCTGGGTTCATTTTGACTCCAGTTTGGTGAAAAACAAACATCAACATCACATTTTAACACAGATGCTCCAGACAAAACAAGATTTGAAATTGCAACTTTTTTCTCATTAATTTGCAGCTTTTTCATATAAATCTGCTGTGGGATTCATATGCACATATGTATATCACTTTATGCTTTATATGTATACCACTTTAGGCTTCACATCTTAGATTGAACAAATGACTGAGTCTCCTTGGAGATAACAGGAGGATGTGAAAGTTTAGTCTTTGGTATGCAAAGAGACGGCCTTTGGGGATTTTCCTGGCTGCCAGAGGCCGGGGGTGGAGGTGTTAAGATCTGATAGAAGATGCATTGTTACTTGGGATGAAATGCAATGTGACTGTGAGCTTTGAAGGTCCTGATATATAAAGGATGAATATCTGGAGTTTTTCCTCTTTCTGTTTTTGCTGATGTTGGAAGATGTGAATAAACCTGACTTGTGAGATAAACTCTGCCTCGTCATTTTCACATTTCCACACTGGTGACCCTAAGACGTATCATGGATGAAAGAAATTCCCCCGAGCCAACCGGGTCAGGAGCTCCCAGCCAAGCGGATGCCGCTACCGTCCAGCTACCGGACTTTTGGCAAGACAACCCGAGCTCCTGGTTCCACTTGGTCGAAGCACAGTTCGCCCTCCGGGGGATAACGGTAGATGATACGAAGTTCTACCATGTAATTGCCAAGCTCGACAACCGCACGGCTCGGCATGTGGAGAGCCTATTGGAGCAGCCACCGGCCGACGACAAATACGGCGTGTTGAAGGCTGCGCTCATCCAGCGCTTCACTCTCTCAGTCCAGGAGAGAGCGGAGAGGCTCCTGGCTCTGAACGATTTGGGAGATGGCACGCCCATTGACCTGATGGAGGACATGCTGAGGTTGAGGGGCTCAGGCAATAAAGACTTCATCTACAACCACATTTTCCTCAGGACCCTACCGTCGGCCACGAGAGCGACCCTGGCCAGTTCGCCGTTGTTGGCCAAGCGGGACTTCCGCGCACTGGCCCAGGAGGCGCACCAGATTCTCAACGCCAGCAAACAGCGCACGGCCACCACAGCAGCGACGGAGTTTGACGCGATGGCCGGAGACGGCGGGGGGCCAGAGACGGCGGTAGCAGAACCACCGACGACGGCAGCGGCGGGGGCCAAGGATCGCGGAGGTGACGCCCTCTGTTTCTACCATCGCCGCTTTGCAGAGAAGGCACGCAAATGTATAGCACCGTGCCAGTTCAAGCGCTTGGGAAACGCCAAGACCGGGGGTCGGTCGCAGCTGCAGCCCTCGGAGAGGAGAACAAGCTGCTCTACTTGAAGGATGCGCGCTCGGGGAGGCAATTCCTTGTGGACACAGGCTCCCAGTTGAGTTTCATCACACCTTCCTCCACTGACCGGCTGGCAGTTTCCAGTGGTCCCGAGGTGTCAGCAGTGAACGGCTCGATGATTAAGACCTTTGGTGAGAGGACTCTGCTTCTGTCCCTGCACGGCCGCACATTTGAGTGGACTTTTGTCATAGCTGCAGTGAATTTCAATATGTTGGGGGCTGATTTTCTGTGCTCACATGGTTTGCTGGTTGATCTTGCTAACAGGCGCCTGGTTAATGCACTTTCTTTTTATTCTATTCCCTGTACAGCCCGAGTGGCCCCGCCAACAGCACAAGCCAACGTCACAGCTGCAAGTGGTAAGCTCCACACACTGCTCACTCAGTTTCCAGCACTCACGGTTCCCACATTTTCGGCGGCCGTCGCTAAACATGGGGTGGAACATTTTATTACTACCACCGGACCGCCCATTTTCGCAAAAGCTCGGCGCTTGGATTCAGCTAAACTGACCATAGCGCGCGAGGAGTTCACCAACCTGGAAAAGTTGGGCATCATCCGGCGTTCGAACAGCCCATGGGCTTCCCCGCTTCACATGGTCCCGAAAGCTGATGGCTCATTGCGACCTTGCGGAGATTTCCGCAGGTTAAACAACGCCACAGCGCACGACCGCTACCCAATCCCACATATCCAAGATTTTTCCGTTCATTTGGCGGGGGCGCGCGTTTTTTCTAAGATAGACTTGGTCCGCGATTACCACCAAGTCCCAGTGCGCGCTGAGGATATACCCAAAACAGCAGTAATAACTCCGTTTGGTCTATTCGAGTTTTTGCGCATGCCGTTTGGGCTTAAAGGTGCTGCGCAGATGTTCCAACGCATGATGGACGCGGTGTTGCGCGATCTCCCCTTCGTATTCGTCTACCTGGACAACATTTTAGTAGCCAGCGCGTCCGAAGACGAACACGAAAACCACCTCACGGCAGTTTTCCGGAGGTTGGGAGAGCACGGGTTAATAATCAACCCAGCGAAGTGTCAGTTCGGGGTGACGCAGATTGATTTTTTGGGGCACCGCGTCTCCCCAGAAGGGGCAGTCCTGCTGCCTGACAAAGTGCGCGTGGTGACAAATTTTCCCCAGCCACAAATGGTCAAGGCGTTGCAGGAGTTTTTATAACCGTTTTTATAACCGTTTCCTCCCCCGCGCAGCGCAGCTCATGCAACCATTGTACGCCGCACTAAAAAAAACAAAAATCCACAAATAGGATCGAATGGTCTCCGGAGCGGGAGCGAGCATTCTCGGAGGTCAAAACAGCCCTGGCAAATGCTGCGTTGTTAGCACATCCAGACCCAACGGCCCGCATAGCGCTCACTACTGACGCGTCAGATGTGGCCATAGGGGCAGTCGTGGAGCAGCATGTAGCTGGGGCTTGGCAGCCACTCGCCTTTTTCAACAGGACTTTGCGCGATAATGAACGAAAATACAGCGCATTCGACAGGGAGTTGTTAGCTCTCCACTTGGCCATTTGCCACTTCCAGTTCTGGCTGGAGGGACGCCGTTTCACCGCGTTCGTGGACCACAAGCCGCTGACATTCGCGATGGCCAAGGTTTCAGAACCGTGGTCAGGCCGGCAGCAGAGGCAGCTGGCCGCCATCTCAGAGTTTACTACCGATATTCAGCACGTGGCGGGTAAACTGAATGTAGTGGCAGACTGTCTCTCGCGCGCCGTGGCGACCCCAGTCCACGTAGGGATAGATTAGGGATAGATACATAGATTAGGGATAGATACATCCAAGATGGTGCCGCGGATGGCAGCCACTGGCTTCTGCTCTCTGATGTTTTTGATAATTTTGTGTGTGTTTTCTGGACTTCTGCTCTTCTGTCCGAGTCACCTATTCAAGGGAGGAACTACTTTCACTCAGACTATCTCCCAATGCAACTTCTCCGCCAGTTTCTGCTGCTGATCTGAAGTTTTTTCAGTCGATCTTAGCTGTAGGAGCAGCGGCTATTGGCGCTGGCTTGAAACTTAGGTGGCGTGGTAAACGTGCCAGTGCATTAGTCAGGCTGAAGAAACGAGGATATCGCACGCCGCTCCCATCGATCCATCTGACCAATATCTGCTCTTTGGGGAACAAAATGGACGAACTGCTGCTCCTGACTCACAAAAACCTGGATTTTAGCAGATCTGGCGCCCTTTGTTTCACGGAGTCCTGGCTGAGTGAACACATCCCGGACAGCGCGGTCAGCCTGGACGGATTCCAACTGTTTCGTGCTGATCGCAGCCGAGAATTCTCTGGAAAGACTAAGGGTGGTGGAATCTGCTTCTAGGTTGGTGTACTGATGTCACAGTGTTGAAGAAGTTTTGTAGCCCTAACCTAGAGTCACTGTTCATAAACTGTAAACCCTTTTATTCACCGCGAGAGTTCTCCTCGTTTATTCTAGTCGGAATTTATATCCCGCCTGCTGCTTGTACAACGGAGGCCCTGCAGCACCTCGCTGACCAGATAGCAGACGTGGAGGAAAAACATCCAGACTCTCTGCTTATCATTCTGGGTGATTTCAATAGAGCTAATCTCACAAACGAACTTCCTAAATACAGACAGCATATTAAATGTCCCACCAGGGACACAGATACACTCGACCACTGTTACACAGTTTTAAGAAACGCCTATCATGCCGTCCCCCTTGCAGCTCTGGGTTTTTCTGACCACTGTCTGCTCCATCTTATTCCTACATACAGACAGAAACTAAAAACTTCCAAGTCTGTTGTAAGGACTGTGAAGAAATGGACTGAGGAATCAAAGCTGGAGTTACAAGCCTGCTTTGACTGCACAGATTGGAGTGTTTTTGAAGATGCAGCCATTAACCTAAATGAACTCACTGACACTGTGACATCACACATCAGTTTTTGTGAGGACATGTGTGCGCAGACCAAGACCTTCTGCACATACAACAACAATAAACCCTGGTTCATTCCTAAACTGAAGCAGCTACGTCAGACCAAGGAGGAGGCTTACAGGACTGGTGACCGGACTCTGTACAAGCGGGCCAGAAACATGCTGACGAAGGAGATCAAGTTTGCTAAGAGGAGCTACAGTGAGAAGTTACAACAAAACTTCTCAGCCAACAACTCTGCTTCTGTTTGGAGAGGCCTGCAGAATATCACCAACTACAGGAGACCATCCCCCCAGCCTGTGGAAAACCTCCAGCTGGCTAACGACCTAAACAGCTTTTACTGTAGGTTTGAAAAGAACCTACAGTTCTCACCTCCCACTCACACAAAAGGTTTATCTGCAGACCCAGGAACTCTATCCCTCCTCCACTCTGACCTCCCACCAGCACTAACGATCTGTGAAGAGGAGGTGCGCTGGGTCTTTCAGAGACAAAAGATCAAGAAGGCTGCAGGACCTGATGGTGTGTCTCCGTCCTGCCTGAGAGTCTGCTCCAACGAGTTTGCCCCCATCTTCACCCGGATCTTTAACAGATCACTGGAGCTGCGTGAAGTGCCTTCCTGCTTCAAACGCTCCATCATCATTCCAGTTCCCAAGAAACCCTCTGTTACAGGATTAAACGACTACAGACCTGTTGCCCTGACCTCTGTGGTCATGAAATCCTTGGAGAGATTGGTGCTGAACCACCTGAAGGTCGTCACAGGCCCCCTGATGGACCCACTGCAGTTTGCCTACTGGTCAAACAGGTCAGTGGATGATGCAGTGAATATGGGACTACACTACATCCTGCAACACCTCGACTCCCCAGGGACGTAGGCCAGGATCCTGTTTGTCGACTTCAGCTCAGCGTTCAACACCATCATCCCAGGCATTCTTCATCAGAAACTCCTCCAGCTCAAGGTGCCCCCCTCCACCTGCCAGTGGATTTAAAGCTTTCTGACTGACAGGTGGCAACAGGTGAAGCTAGGGAGATTTACATCCAGCTCCCAAAAAATTAGTACTGGCGCCCCCCAAGGATGTGTCCTTTCCCCACTGCTCTTCTCCCTCTACTCCAATGACTGCACCTCAGAGGACCCTTCGGTGAAGCTCCTGAAGTTTGCGGACGACACCACAGTCATCGGTTTGATCCGGGATGATGATGAGTCTGCATACAGGCGGGAGGTGGAGCAGCTTATCCTCTGGTGCGGCCAGAACCATCTTGAACTTAACCCAGCCAAAACGGTGGAGATGACTATGGATTTCAGGCGACACCCTCCTTCATTCCCCCCACTCACCATCCTCAACAGCACAGTGTCCACTGTGGACTCCTTCAAGTTTCTGGGTACCACAATCTCCCGGAACCTGAAGTGGTCCTCCCATATAGACACTGTCCGGAAAAAGGCCCAGCAGAGGTTGTTTTTTCTGCGTCAGCTCAAGAAGTTTGATTTGCCTCAGGAGATGCTGGTTGTCTTCTACACTGCCATCATCCAATCTGTCCTCTGCTTTCCCATCACTGTCTGGTTTGGATCTGCCACTAAACAGGACAAGACCAGACTGCAGCGGATCATTAAGTCTGCGGAGAGGATCATTGGTACCGACCTACCCTCCATTGAGAACTTATATCAGTCCATAACCAGGAAACGGGCGGGAAACATCTGTGCTGACCCGTCACACCCCAGCCACAAACTGTTTGAACTTCTATCTTCTGGTCGTCATTACAGATCACTGAAGGTCAAAACCACCCGTCACAGGAACAGTTTCTTTCCTCAAGCCATCACTCTGATGAACTCCTAACATTCACCTAGTCCTACCTGTTGCTGTACTCATGACTTTTCATCCATTCTTACATTGCACATAACTCTCACACTGAATTTTACTTCATTCACATTATATCACTGAATCTGAGTTCACATTGAAATACTGTGTGACTGTATATTTCTTCATATATTTCTGCAAAGTGTGGATAGTCTGAGTAAATAACTGCATATATTCCTGTATATATCTGCATCCTTTTATAGAAACGTGGACAGACTGTAATTTACTGTACATACTCTGTTGTCATTGAATCCTTATTTAAATCTTATTTAAATCCTCCACCTGAACAACGAGAGCAAGTTCTTAGCCAAAGTCAAATTCCTTGTCTGTGTTGTGCATACTTGGCCAATAAGATAAGATAAGATAAGATAAGCCTTTATTAGTCCCACAATGGGGAAATTCCAGGATTGCAACAGCACAGGGATAGCAACACTCAGAGTAATAATCAGAAGGCAAGAAAAAAAAACAAGAACATCTAGTAAACATATGTACATATTACTATAAATGTATATATATATAGACACACAATGCGGAGCATTATTGTTGGTGAATGTGCAGCAGAAAGTCTAAGTTCTCTCTCCGCGGATGCGGCGGGCCAGCTGGAAGTCTTTGGGCATGATGGTGACCCTCTTGGCGAAGAAGAGACCCGCCAGGTAGGCCTCTCTGGTCTCCTGCAGAGCCATTAACGGTGAAGCTCAGGAAGCGCAGGTGGGTCTTGAAGTCCTGAGCGATCTCCCTCACCAGGCGCTGGACGGGCAGCTTACGGATGAGCAGCTCCGTGGATTTCTGGTAATGACGGATCTCTCTCAGAGCCACGGGCCTGGCAATAAAGCTGATTCTGATTCTGATTCTGATTCTGATTATGCAGCCATGGCCGCAGATCAGAGTAGCGATGTGGACGTGCGCGCGCTCCAGTCTGGACCAACAGGGTTAAGGCTGGAGAACATGGTGCTGCAAGACGGTATGCCCCCCCAATCTGTGATGTCTCCACTGGGCGACCGCGTCCTGTGGTACTGGCCGCGTGGCGCCGCCACGTTTTTGACTCGATTCATTCTCTGGCACACCCGGGAGTGTGCGCGTCGGTCAAAATGGTGGGAGAGAAATTTGTATGGCCGAGCCTGCGCAAACAAGTTAAAGAGTGGGCAGCAGCCTGCATGGCTTGTCAACGAGCCAAAGTACACAGACACACAAGAGCTCCCTTGGAGCCGTTTCACATCCCAGCTAAGAGGTTTGATCATGTTCACGTAGACCCCGTAGGCCCCCTCCCGCCGTCACACTGATGCACACACCTTCTGACAATGGTAGACCGTACCACGCGCTGGCCGGAAGTGGTCCCACTGGCATCAACCACAGCCGAGGAGGTGGCGCGCGCGTTTTTAACAGCATGGGTAGCGCACTTTGGAGTCCCGTCAGACATTATGTCCGACAGAGGCCCTCAATTTGTTTCCGAACTTTGGTCAGCAATGGCCCACAGCCTGGGGGTAACAATCCACCACACAACTGCGTACAATCTGCAGGCTAATGGGTTATGTGAACGTTTTCATAGGTCATTGAAAGCGGCTCTCAGAGCGTCGCTTACGGATGCAAATTGGGTAGACAGGCTACCGTGGGTTTTATTGGGGTTGCGTTCTGCACCTAAAGAGGATTTAGAAGCCTCCCCGGCTGAGCTAGTTTTTGCGCAGCCACTTCGGCTGCCCGGGCAATTTCTCCCAGATAATCCTGCGCCAGAATGTTCCCCGGCTCAGCGGTTGCAGCGTAGCACGGGATCAGGCACGCTGCCTGGCCCCGTTCACCACAGTTTTCTGCACGTTTTTGTGCCTAAGGCTTTAAAAAACGCAGAGTTTGTTTTTGTCAGACACGATGCCCATCGACCACCGCTGCGACCACCTTATGATGGACCATTTAGAGTGCTGGAAACAGGAGATAAGCATTTTTTGCTAGATTTGGGGGGCAGGAAAGAAAAGATTGGCATAAACAGGCTCAAACCCGCCTTTGTGGTGGCAGACGAGGATGTGCTATTGGCCATGCCTTCGCGGCGCGGCAGACCCCCTAGGGGACATTCCCCAGAACACCCACAGGGATTGACAAACAGTTCTCCCCCTCAGACAGCAGCTCCCCAGCAGGATGGCGCCGCGGAAGTGATGAAGCCCGCTTACAGCAGACACGGGAGGAAACTGAGGCCCAAGCAGCGTGTGGGCTGATGTGTAATGGTTTTATCATGACATGCAGACTGTTATTCCGTTGTCCCATCTTAGACGTTTAGGGGGGGGGGGGGTCATGTGGGACTCATATGCACATATGTATATCACTTTATGCTTCATATGTATACCACTTTAGGCTTCACATCTTAGATTGAACAAAGGACTGAGTCTCCTTGGAGATAACAGGAGGGTGTGAAAGTTTAGTCTTTGGTATGCAAAGAGACGGCCTTTGGCGATTTTCCTGGCTGCCAGAGGCCGGGGGTGGAGGTGTTAAGATCTGATAGAAGATGCATTGTTACTTGGGATGAAATGCAATGTGACTGTGAGCTTTGAAGGTCCTGATATATAAAGGATGAATATCTGGGGTTTTTCCTCTTTCTGTTTTTGCTGATGTTGGAAGATGTGAATAAAACCTGACTCGTGAGATAAACTCTGCCTCGTCATTTTCACATTTCCACACTGCAACATTTTTCTAATTAATCTGCAACTTTTTTCATTTAAAAAAATGTCAAGAAAATGTCGGTGAAAAGATATGAACTTGTCTGTTTTCACCAACTATATAAATAAATAAAACCCATGCAGGCGTGCAATAATGTTCTTAATAACTCCAGTTCTACATCGTCAAAACAGCAACTTAAATATTTCTCATGAATGTGGATGACGTGCCTTTGATTGGTGTTGCTCTGCTGGGTCCTGCTGGGCCATGAACCGTCTATCCTGCAGCGCTGCAGTGGCTCGCTGAGGCTGATGCTGGGTGAGGATGCGAGAGGAGTCCGACTTCTGCCCCCTCTCTCCTGGTGCTGACTGTGGTCACAGCGATGTGTCGCTGGCAACGGGACGCGTGCTGGGTTGTAGTTGTTCACTGGGGTCCCCTTTGGCCATTTATTTATTTATTTAGCGAATGCAAAGTCCTTAAGCCAAGCAGTTGCCTCCTGGTTTGCTGTATGGAGGGTGTGTAATCCTCCTTCCAGTCTTTGGAGCGGGCAAGCCTCTATGATGTGTTCCATAGTTTGCTCCTCTCCACATGCGCACAGTGGGCTAGGGCTACTGCCCCATCTGTGAAGGCAGGCCAAGCAGGGGCCATGTCCAGTCCTGAAGCGATTGAGTGTAGACCACTGTCTCCTTGGGAGGTTGGTGCCCGGGACCTGTTGGTTGGGGTTTATCACCAGCTGTTTGTTTGGGACCTCCTTGGTTTCCCATTCCTCTTGCCAAGCTGTCTGGATGGTAAAGTCAGCTGGGGGAGGGTTTTTCCAAATCGGCCGTCTGGATGAAAGTCGGGCAGTGGGTGGGGTGTAGATATCTGCATGGATTGGTAAGTGAGGAAAATCTTTAACTTTTTGGAGCATCCTTTGAGTTAATGCTGCTCGCCGGATGTGTGGAGGGGCTATGTTTGACAGTACAGAGAGCCAGGGGAGTGGTGTTGAGCGGATTGTTCCAGTTATAGTTCTCATGGTTGAGTTGAGCTGGGTGTCTACATGGTGTGTGTAAGATGACCTGGACCAGACAGGGGCACAATATTCTGCTACAGAGTATGAAAGGGCCAGTGCTGAGGTGCGCAGGGTGGAGACTGCCGCCCCCCATTTTGCACCAGCGAGCTTGCAGAGCAGGTTGTTTCGTACTTTCACCTTAGCAGCCGTCCCCTTTAGATGTTCCTTGAAGGATAAGGTCCTATCAAGGGTCACTCCAAGATAAGTTGGATTTGGGGCATGCTTAAGCTTGAGTCCGCTCAGGTGGATGTTTAGTTCTCTGGCAGCTTTTGCATTGTGGAGATGAAATACACTGGAGACGGTTTTTGCTGGGCTTGGTTTTAGGCGCCAGATTTTGCAGAACTGGTCCAGTTTAGCAAGATCTTCCGTGAGCACCCGTTCCAGTGGTTCAAAGTCTGGTGCTTGGAATGCCAAACAGATGTCGTCTGCATAGATGAATTTGCGGGATTTTGTAGTAGGCAGGTCGTTTTTGTAGAGGTTGAACAGAGTTGGAGCTAGAACTGAGCCTTGTGGGAGTCCGTTTTTCTGCATTCTCCATGCACTTGTGTTCTGACTGAGGTGGACTCTGAACCTTCGGTTGGTCAGCAGGGTTTTTATAATTGCTGTTGCCCAAGCAGGGATCGCCTTTATAAGTTTCAGGAGGAGGCCTTTGTGCCAGACCGTATCATAGGCGGCTGTAAGATCGAGAAACACAGCCCCTGTCTTCAGTCTGCTCTCGAAGCCATTTTCAATGAAGGTGGTTAGGGCCAGTACTTGTTCTCCTGTACTGCGGTCCTTGCGGAAACCTGCTTGATCCACACTTAGAATATCCTCTATTTCTGGGGAAATGCGTTGCAGTATTAGGCGCTCCATGATTTTGTAAGGAACGCTGAGTAGGGAGATTGGGCGGTAGCTTGCTGGTAGTTTGTGGTCTTTGCCAGGTTTTGGGATGGCAATGACCTTTGCTGTCCGCCATTTCTTTGGGATCGAGTTCGTTTGTGTGATCCTTGTGAGAATTGTGTCAACCAGGTTAGGGCTCGGGGGCCAAGATTCTTCATGAATTCTGGGAAGATGTTATCGTATCCTGCTGCCTTTCCACATTTCAGGCCCTGTAGGACTTTCTCCAGTTCAGCAGCCTCGAAGGGTTCAGGGTTCGTTTCCTCTACAGGCATTTTTTGGTGTTTTTTTAGCTCAGTTGTAACTGCTCTTCTGGTGTCTTTGCCTTGGGGTGCTTTGGCGATAGTCAGTAGGTGGGATGCAACTTGGTTGGGTGTGACGGATGCTCGGCTTTGGCTAGGGGGCTTCTGTGCAGCTCCTAGGCGACGGATGAGGCTCCAACATTTCCTGCTAGAGTGGGTAAAGCTCCGGTCAGCAACTGTCTCCTCCCATTTCTTTCGCCGGGCTGTATTTAGCGATTCAATGAGATGGTCTGCTATCTCTGGGTCCCCTGATGTTTGATAGGATTGTAGGAGGGCAGCACTTTCTCCGTCCAAACATGGGACATAGAGGGGTCGGTAGCCTCGTGGGATTGCAGTATGGGCAGCCTTGAAGATTGCGCTGCAGAAGCGGTTGTATGCTTCATCTACAGTGATGGTGTGGAGTGGGATGGTAACAATGCTCCGGTCCAGAGTTTCACTGAATTTCTTCCAGTTGGCTTTGCGGAAGTTCCAGCGCATCTTCCTTGGGATGTATATGACTGGAAGTTGTAGGCCAATGTGTACAAGCAGGGGCCGGTGTTGGCTGTGTGGAAAATCATCAAGAATGAGGATCTGTGTAGGATATGAACTCCCGTGATAAGGCGGCAGCTCAAAAACGTTTGTGCTGCATGAGGACTAGCTCCAGGTCTGAGGCTACTGTGGCTGCTCCAGTTCTACTGGGTTCTGCTTGGTGTATGGTGTGAGGCAGGGAGTGGCTGTGTCCACGTTTGAGGGCAGCAGATTCGAGCCCTCATCAGCCAAATAGAGTTTACCGCTGGGTCGGCACACTGTGGTGCCCTCCTGAGAAGACGTGGAGTCAGCGGGCTCAGCAACTGGGGCAACCGTCTGTACCAGCGGAGATGACTGTGGGGAGCACGGGCCGGGGCCCATTAGCTGCAATGCTACCTGGGCCATCAACTTTAGCTGGGACGTTATTTCCGTTGCCTCCATCTCTGACAGGATGCCCAGTGCTGCCAGTACCGACTCCCGTAGCATTTCCACCGTGTCTGCCACTGGCAGGTCGTCTGGCGCCATCTGGAGCAACTCTCGCATCACTGAATTCGTAGCGTACCTCTTTGCACCAACCTGTCTTCCAAGAGTCCGAACTCACACGTGTTAGCCAAACAGTGAAGAGCAGCAACATGTTGTAGGACATTCGTCCGGTTGCTGTTGGCGCTGGTAAAACGCAAATCTCTGGGCCATTATGTTCTGTGGAGCAGTGAAATGTTCAGTTAACAAGGCGGTACATTCACTGCAGGTGTCCACAGTTCCCAGTGCTTCCAACACACACTGTCCCTTGAAGCTAAGGCTATGATATAGCAAAGCATGTAAATGATGCTCACTAACGTTAGCTAGATCTGCAGCCAACACAAATGTCTGCAATGACTCAAAGCAACAAGGCCATGGTGTGGGTGGCTTACCTGGGGTCACGAGGAACGGTAGTGGAGATACCAAGCACGCTTCCATGACGATGTTATAAAGGTTTATCCCGTCCTCGTCACCATTGTTATGTCTGAGAATGAGTGACAGCAGAGGTGGCGGCTGTGCTGAACTGTGGCTTTATTGAACAAGATGGTAGCAGGTGGAACAGTACAGAATGGTGGCTAGCAAGCTAACTGCACCGTTCACACAGTCTCTTGTAAGCTGGGGCTTCACAACGCAGTCTTCACATTTTATCACTGTAATGTACACACGAGTTAGTAAAATGTGAGGGAATGAAAATATATTTATCAATTAGTTGTAGTTTATATTTGAGAAGATGGAGGCAGTGGAGGAGCTGCAGAAGAAGAGAAGAAATAAATGTTGATGTGTGGATAATATCTGTGTTTTACTGATGGAACATGAAGGTCTGACCCTCCTAACTCTCTACTGACAACTCAGCCCACACAACTAACATGACAGCTTCACTTCTAAGTAAAGAACCCTTGTTCTGTTCTTTGGGGTTCCGCCAGAGCAGAGGTCCTCAAATGGTTTTACCAGGGGTCCACATTTGTTTTTTTCCCAGTCACTTGGAGGTCCGGAGCAGTGTTAACACCATCCATGGACGGACAGAACATTTTCTCCACAGGAAATATTGAGGCAGCACTCTGAGTATTATTGTAGTCGGTCACAAAATTAGGAGAAAGAAAACTGACAAATTTACAAGTTTAAAATATACAGGAAGAAAGTTGGAAATTTGCAAGAAAAAAACTGCAATTTTTTGAGAGAAAAGTCATAAAAAAACTTAAAATTTATGAGTGGAAAAAAGGTGTAAATTTTTGAAGAAAAATGTTTAAATTTAAGAGAAAAAAGTTGCACATCTACAAGAAAAAAGTTTAAAAATTTACAAGGAAAAAGTTGCAAATTTACAAGAAAAAAAATGGCAAATTTTTGAGAAAAAAAACACTATTTTTTAAGAAAAAATTAAAATTTATGACAGGAAAAAAGCACAAATTTTGTAAAAAAAGAAAGTTTAAAATTTGAGGAAAAAAAGACAAATTTTTCAAAACAAAAGCTACAAGAAAAACGTTTAAAATTTACAAGGAAAAAAATTCAAATTCACAAGCATAAAAGCAAATTTATGAGTGTCAAATTTTTAAGAAAAATGTTACAAATATACAGGAAAAAGTCACAAATTTATGAGAAAGAAAATAGATAAGATCTTTATTGTCCATTTACACGGACATTTGTATTGCAACACCTGTTTATTAAAATACATGAACAACAAAACACATAAAAGACTCATAACCAAAAACACCAAGACACAGTCCAATCCACACTGGGAGATGGATGGGGAAGGGGAAATCCTGTGTGATGTATGTGTGTATACATTTATACGTGCCTGCATGCGTAGATGCATGTATGTGTACCTATGTGTGAGCAGTGGAAGGAGAAAAGGAAAAGCTCATCTCTCTATACTCCACTGTTTATTCAATAAAATTGTGGAGTGAGGAATGCAGGAATACTTGTGTCTATTTCTTTTGCTTCTTGGTATCCTGAAACGTTTCCCGGAGGGCAGAAGCTGAACTCCTCATGCAAGACATGCGACGGAGCCGCAGTGATCTTACCTGCCAGTCTCAGACAGTGATCAGTGCTACTCTGGGAAAATCCTCTCTCCACTGAGTGGCCCACCAACTTAGAGCAGATGTTCAACAGTGTTTGTATCCTGGCTCTCAGCTGTACAGTAAGACCCCAGAACCAGATTTGACTTCCACACAGAAGGACACTTTGAAGTGTGGAACAGTAGAACAGATGTAAAATGTCCTTTCCCCTCCAAAAGATCGGAGTCTTCTCAGAAAATAAATCCTCTGTTGAACTTTTTTACAAATGTAATCCACATGGATTGACCAGGAGAGGGCGCTGTCCACATGCACCCCCAGATATTTAAAAGAGGGGGACTGTTTTATGGGTTCATTGTGAATAATAACTAGAGCAGGGTTAAAACGGGTGTTTCCTCTGTTTCATTGTATTCATAATGAGTTCTGCTCACACCACTGCACTACCTGATCCACACTATCAAAGCAGATTTCTGGTTGTAGCTCCTCTGTCATGAGTGCTACCAGACCAGTGTCATCAGAATACTTAATGAGGTAATGGTCATGACATGGTTCTAGTGACCCACAAAGCAGACACGACTCAAGGCAGATCCAATTAATCGTTTTATTGATATTGTGGACATGAGTGGGTGCATGTATGCAGGGTTATGTAAGTGTAGTGTAAGCAGGCGAATCAGCTGGGACTAGCAGAGCACCATACGACCTGGCAACCCTGGGAAGCGCTGAAGCTGCAGCCAGGAGGATAGTGCCCGCAGGTGGCCGGAGAGCCGAATGCCGGTGTAGAAGGTAGACGAATCCGCCGCCAGGGAGAGAGGGGTCCACTGCCATGGATCTCCGCCTGTGCACAGGGGAAGCTGACAGGGTGAGAAGGAATAGTGGTAGCTTACTTAGTTGTCGGTTGGTCCAGAAGGCGCAAGCCCGGACAGAGAGTAGTGATAGCTTGGAAGACGATGTGGAGACACACAACGGGCTGGGAAGCTCGAAGGTTGGCGTAGCAGGTTTCTGGGTAGAGAAACAGACAACTCCGCACCGAGCACTGGACCTGATGGAATAAATAGGCAGAGGAAGATGGCAGGCAGGTGCGCACACAGATGTGACAGATTGGCGGCCATAAGAGGTCAGGCACATAAGTGACAGTCATTAGTATAGACGTTAAAAAGTAATAGAGAACTTGTAGAGGATGTGCTCAAGGATGAGGCTGAGTTTATTTCTCAGGTTCAGCTTTATTGGCAGAACACATACTCTAACATCTCTCCAAGCAAGAAAAGAGGCAGATCAACATTACATCGCTCTTTTTATACCCAGGAACATCGAAACTCAAGTCACATGGTGTCTGAGCAAACATACAGTCACATAGTGCTTAATCCGAGTCACACTGCAACCCTTTGATCTTCAACCATTGTCCTTCTGCCTTCGGTGGTCCGGGAATCCCTCCAGGGTGCCTCTCTGAGACAAAGGCCAAATCTCACACCTCCTCCATGTCTCCTGCAGACTCAGCCTTCTGTCCCTCGAGACGTGAAGCACACAATAAACATACAGCAATACATTTGTGGGAAATATGTACCTAACATATGTGCCACATGACCCCCCCCCCCAAACGTCTAATGTGGGACAACAAAATCAGAGATGCATGACATAAAAACATTACCACATAACAAATATCAATCCACCAGCTGCCTAGGTCTAAACCTCCTGCCGTATTTGCTGTAAGCCGGCCTTGCTACTTCTGCAACGTCTTCCTGCCCCTGTGGATTAGAACTGTTAGCCAATCTCTGTGGGGGGTCTGGAGAATGCCTTCTCGGAAGCCTCCCGCGACGGGGGGCCTTCGCCAACTGCACTTGTTCATCCGCCAAAACAAAAGCAGGTTTGAGTCTGTTTATGCAAATCAACTCTCTCCTGTCCCCCAAATCTAGCAAAAAATGCTTCTCTCCTGTTTCCAGCACTCTGAAAGGTCCATCATAAGGTGGCCGCAAATTTGGGCGATGAGCATCATGTCTAACAAAAACAAACTCCACATTTTTTAAAGCCTTCGGCACAAAAACGCGTGGGTAACTGTGATGAACCGGGCCGGGAAGTGTGTTTGACCCTGCGTCGCTCTGCAGCAGCTGCGCAGGGGTGGGGGGGTGGGAATTTGGCGCAGGATTATCGGGGAGAAATTCAGCAGGCAAACGAAGAGGTTGTGTAAAAACTAACTCAGCTGGGGAGGCCTGCAAATCCTCCTTAGGTGCAGAACGCAACCCCAATAAAACCCATCAGCCCAATTTGTATCCGTAAGCAACGCTCTGAGGGCTGCCTTCAATGACCTATGAAAACGTTCGCATAAACCGTTAGCCTGGGGGTTATACACGGTAGTGCGGGTGGATCTTCACCCCTAGGCTGCGGGCAATCGACGACCAAAGTTCGGAAACAAATTGAGGACCTCTGTCGGACGTTATGTCTGACGGAACTCCAAAACGCGCGACCCAAGCTGTTAAAAACGCGCGCGCAACTTCTTCTGCTGTGGTTGATGCCAGAGGAACTGCTTCTGGCCAACGCGTAGTGCGGTCCACCATCGTCAAAAGGTGTGTGTACCCCTGTGACAACGGAAGGGGGCCCACCAAGTTGATATACACATGATCAAAGCGCTTAGCCGGGATGTGAAAAGGCTCCAAAGGAGCTCTGGTGTGCTTGTGTATTTTGGCTTGCTGACACGCTACGCAGGCAGCCGCCCATTCCTTGACCTGTTTACGCAACCCTGGCCAAACAAATTTCTCCCCCGCCATCTTGATCGATACGCGCACCCCCGGGTGCGCCAGGGAATGAACCAAGTCAAAAACGCGGCGGCGCCATGCAGCTGGTACTACGGGACGCGGCCGCCCTGTGGAGACATCGCAGATTAGGGGGGGGCATACCCACTTGAAACACCCTGTGCTCCAGCCTTAACCCTGTTGGTCCAGACTGGAGCGCTCGCACATCCGCATCGCTACCCTGCTCCGCAGCCATGGCTGCATAATCTAAACCTACGCGGACCGGGGCTGCGTGCGCTTCCGCGCCGCTACCCTGGCCCGCGGCCACGGCTGTCGAGTCTGCCCCCATGGGGAGTGGTGCCGCCACAGCACGCGAGAGACAGTCTGCCACTACATTGTGTTTGCCTGCAACATGCTGGATATCGGTGGTGAACTCCGATATCGGGGCCAGCTGTCTTTGCTGCCGGCCTGACCAAGGTTCTGAAATCTTGGCCATCACAAACGTTAGAGGCTTGTGGTCCACAAACGCGGTGAAACGGCGTCCTTCCAACCAGAACTGGAAATAGCGAATGGCCAAGTGTAGGGCCAAAAGCTCCCTGTCGAACGCGCTGTATTTTCGCTTGCTATCACGCAAGGTTTTGCTGAAAAACGCGAGTGGCCGCCAGGTCCCTGCTACAAACTGTTCAACGACCACCCCCACCGCTAAATCAGAAGCGTCAGTGGTGAGCGCCATGCGGGCCGTTGGGACTGGGTGTGCCAACAAAACCGCATTTGCCAGGGCTGTTTTGACTTGGGAGAATGCGCGCTCCCGATCCGGAGACCATTCGATTTTATTTGTGGGTTTTTGCTTCTTTAGTGCAGCATACGATGGTTGCATGAGCTGCACCGCGCTTGGGAGGAAACGGTTGTAAAAATTAACCATTCCCAAAAACTCCAGTAATGCTTTAACCATTTGAGGTCGGGGAAAATCTGTTATTGCGCGTACTTTATCGGGCAGAGGGACCGCTCCTTCTGGTGAAACGCGATGCCCCAAAAAATCAATTTGTGCCACCCCAAACTGACACTTCATTGGGTTAATTATTAACCCGTGCTCTGCCAGCCTCCGAAAAACCTCTGTGAGGGCTGTGGGGGCTGTGGGGCTGTGCAGGAAATAGAGTGGAAAGAGAATGCATTAACCAGACGTCTATTAGCAAGATCAACCAATAAACCATGTGAGCATAAAAAATCAGCACCTAACATGTTGAAATTGACTGCTGCTATGACAAAAGTCCACTCGAATGTTTGGCCGTGTAGAGACAGGAGCAGAGTCTTCTCCCCGAAGGTCTTAATCGCCGAGCTGTTCGCCGCCGACACCAGGGACCACTGGAAGGCGCCAGCCGGTCAGCATAGGAGGGTGTGATGAAACTCAGCTGGGAGCCTGTGTCCACCAGGAAGTGCCTCCCTGATCGCTCGTCCCTCAGGTAGAGCAGCTTGTTCTTTTCACCGAGATTCGCAGCTGCTACTGACTCTCGGTCTTGGCGTTTCCCGAGCGCTTGAACTGGCATGGTGGAATGCACTTGCGTGCCCTCTCGGCAAAACGGCAATGGTAGAAGCAAAGGATGTCGCCCGCTCCGCGTCTTCTGGCCTCCGCCGCTGCTGTCGTCAGCGAGTCCGGTGCTGCAGCCTCTGGCCCCCTGCCATCTCTGGGTGTTGTGCTCAGCTCCGCTGCTGCCGTCGTGGCCGTGTGTCGCCTATGGGCGTCGACGAGTCGCTGTGCCTCCTTGCCCAGCTCGTGGTAGTCTCGGTGGGCCAGCAGCTGTGAATTGGCCAGGGTAACTCTCACCGCTGACGGTAGTGTCCTGAGGAAAAGGTGGGCGAAGATAAAGCCATCATCTTCGGCGTCTCTCAAACTCAGCATCTTCGCCATCAGGTCTGCAGGTCTCTCGGCCTCACCCTCAGTCAACGCCAGGAGCTTCTCTGCTCGCTCTCCCAGCGAGGGGGTGAAAGCACGGATGAGAGCAGCTTTCAATGCGCCATACTTGTTGTCGTCTGGCGGGTGGTTAATCAGGCTCTCCACCCGCTGGGCTGTGTGGCTGTCCAGCTTTGCAACCACATGGTAGAATTTAGTGGCGTCTGCCGAAATTCCCCGAAGATGGAACTGTGCCTCGACTGTGTTAAACCAGGAGCGCGGGCTATGCTGCCAGAAGTCAGGTAGCTGGACTGTGGTAGCTGCATTAGCCTGGCTGGCTCCTGATGAGTCCGGTGCAGGAGAATCGTCACCAGCCATAATTCGTCTTAGGTCACCAGTGTAGAGGATGTGCTCAAGGATGAGGCTGAGTTTATTTCTCAGGTTCAGCTTTATTGGCAGAACACATACTCTAACATCTCTCCAAGCAAGAAAAGAGGCAGATCAACATCACATCGCTCTTTTTTATACCCAGGAACATCGAAACTCAAGTCACATGGTGTCTGAGCAAACATACAGTCACACAGTGCTTAATCCCAGTCACACTGCAACCCTTTGATCTTCCACCATTGTCCTTCTGCCTTCAATGGTCCGGGAATCCCTCCAGGGTGCCTCTCTGAGACAAAGGCCAAATCTCACACCTCCTTGATGTCTCCTGCAGACTCAGCCTTCTGTCCCTCGAGACGTGAAGCACACAATAAACATACAGCAATACATTTGTGGGAAATATGTACCTAACATATATGCCACAAACTAACGCATCCTTGTGGGGCACCAGTACTTGTTTTTAACAGAGAAGAGCATGAGTTATTGACCCTGACCTGTTGCTGTTTATTTATTGGAAAAGAATGATATCAATGAATAAGATATGAGTAAATTTCCAAGTGGTGCATTTTAGCAATAAGTAAGTCTGGTTTAATTGTATTAAAACCAGGTATGTAAGGGTGGCAACTGTGGAGAGCGTGAAATAAAGAGGCTGAATTATTTCTCAATTCAGGTTTATTGACGATCTCACATCTCCAGCATTCTCTCAACAGCAAAAAGAGACCGAACTCCCCCAAACCCCCACTTTTATACTTGGGACATCAAAGACAGAATCACATTGTCATCACATCCCCCCCAAGTCCCTTCGTCCTCCATATGACCCCAGGAGGTCAGGAAATCCTCTCAGAGTCTTCACCGACGGCACCTCCACCTCCTGCTGTAATCCCCAGGCGGCCCAGACACATTGTTCCTTCAAAGACGTGAGGTTACAGAATACACATGCAATCCTAAGCATCTCAATCCTGTGCTATGCATATGCAGACAAAATATGTTCACCACAGCAACAACATCTTCAGTGCTGCGTTCACTCTTGTAAGCAAACTGACAAGGATTCAGTTTATCCTGTATGGAGCTGTAAAACAAAAATGAAAAAAAATTTCTCCAATGACTTCATCAAAACGGAAGTTAGTGCCACTGGACGGAAATCATTGCACTTCCTGGGACAAGATTTCTTTGGGACTGGGATGGTGTGAGACATTTTCCAGGCCTTAGGGACAGTGTGGGTGTCCAATGACAACTGAAAGATGGGCTGCCACACCTGAGCTAGCTCTTCACTGTAGGTCCTGAGGAGGGAGGCACCAGTATCATCAGGTCCGGAGGCCTTGCGTGCATTAAGATGTCAAAACATGCTGACCACCTGTCCTACTGAACTTTCCATTCTGTCCTCTGGCTGAACAGAAATGGACCTCAACACTTCTTCACATCTCTCCTCCACCCCGATGGTCTCAACTCTGGTGAAAAAGTGTTTAACTCAGACGCAGTTGTCAGTTCGTCATCCAAGATGACAGATTTAGATTGCTTGCTTGACATTCCAGCCATGCTTGTCATGCTCTTCCACATCCTTCTGGAGTCACCAGCCTTCAACATGTTCTCCAAGTGTCTCTTATGAACCTCTTTTGCCTTCTTAATTTTGCCCCTCAGCTCCTCATTTACCCTACGCAGCTCCAGTGTATCCCCCTTTCTGAAAGCTTCTTTCTTGCGATTCAAGATTTGTTTGATATCTTTGGTGATGTAGATTTTATTGTTTGGATACACCTTCACTGTTTTAGTAGGAACAATGGACTCTACACCAAAATTAATATAATCAGTTGTAACTGTATATGTAGAGTCTACAGTGTCTCCCTCAGCACTTCCCAGTCAGTGCAGTCAAAACCTGCTCCCAGGGCCTCTTTGTTATCTGGATTCCAGAGCCTTACCACCTTTTCCTGGGGTTTGTTACTTTTCAGCTTGGTCAAGTAAGTTGAAATAAGGTGCACTGCATTATAGTCTGAAGTGGCGACAGGTGGCTTGTTTCTAGATTGATCGGCATCTCTGGTATTTATATAACATCTGTCCAGTATATTCTCTTTCCTTGTGCCACATTTTACAACCTGATGAAACCCTGGAAGGGCTTTCTCCAGGTTGCAGGTGTTAAAATCTCCAAGGACAATGACAGGAGCATCAGGAAATTGCTGCTGCAAGCTGCATACGCAGTCTGCTATTTCAGTTGCAGCATGGTGTACTTTGCTGCTTGGTGGAACGTAAACCATAAATAGCAAAATGCAGCCAAATTCACAGGGTAAATAAAAGGGTCTTAATCCATAGGCCTGAAGTTCAAAGTCACTATTACAAATAACCTGCTTAATGGAATATTGACGACACCACCGCTCATTTATGTAAACACAGACCCCTCCTCCCCGCCTTTTTCCTGAGCTTTCACTTCTATCAGCACGAATAAGTGAGAAACTGCTGATATCAAGCAAAGAGTCAGGTACAGCAGCATGGATCCAGGATTCAGAAAAGCACAAAAGAGCTGCCTCCTGAAATTCAAATGAATACCTTGTCAGTGTCCTCAGTTCATCAGTCTTGTTCTGAATGGAGTGAAGATTTGCCAGAATTATAGCAGGGAGTGCTGGTCTGAATTTCCTGGCTCTCAGTCTCCTCCTAATCCCCACCGTCTGCTGCGTTTCCTCCGCCGGGTCTGATCATGAGTGGCACCCGTCTCTCTTGCTCTCCTCCACCTCCAGCACGTTGATCTCACCAGCTCCCCCGGTATATGAGCCAGCAGCTGAGCTGGAGTTGAAACACCGCTTGGTGTTGTCCAGAGAGCCAAAAGTGTGTCTCGTGCATAGACAACTGCAGGTTGTCTCACGCTGCAGCGTAACTCCATGCTAACAGCATCACATCCCTGCAGCATTTCCTCACACACCTGCGACGTTTGCTCAGGTAGCCTTAAGCAGAAAAGTCCAACAAGCAGTGCAATTTCCACTGTTAACAGTCCCTGAATAAACGCACACATACTAAAGTGACGTTTCTACAGCTTCAGCAACGGTCGGACAGAAGACAAAACAAAAACAAGAAAAAATCATGCAATTATCAGAGCAAGTGCGCCAGTCGCCAGCGCCATTTAAATAAGATAAAACCGACAAATGACAAATTTAAAAGTTTTAAAAGAAACTCTAGAAATATATCACTCTGAATCTATACAAGTTTCACTTTTTGAATTGAATTATTGAAATAAATGAACTTTTGGTGACATTCTAATTTATTGAGATGCCCCTGCCAGTGACAGGACAGGTGCAAATGTATAAAATCATGAAAATATGAGGAAAAAAAATATTTCTCACAAATTTTAATTTTGATGGTTATGGCTGAAAACCCCAAATTCAGTTTCTCAAAAAAAAAAAAAAAAAAAATCAAGCACAGCCATCTACCAGGAAATTTTAGAGCACTTCATGCTTCTCTGCTGACAAGCAGATGGAGATGCTGATTTAATTTTCAGGCAGGACTTGGTACCTGCCCACCATGCCAAACAGGCCAGGAGTGGCCCATAAGGAGAGTCAGGAGGATTCCCAGTGGACCGCTTCACTAATGGGCCGGTGTTTCAGTTGGAAGCAAAATTAATTAATGTAAATATCATTTTAATCCGATAAGGAGCGTTTGTAGCTACCCAGATGTTTTGGGACTTGTCCTGAATCTGCCTGACCTACACTGCTGAGCATCCCACCTGGAGGTGGATAATTGTTGGTCCGGCTGAAAGACACACTGACTGCATTCAACAAGGCACGGGACTCAAGAAGCTGGATTCATATTTCAGTGTTTAACAAGTAAGAAGATGGATACAAGAGGCTACGCTCAGATCTTCTCAGTGCAGGTGCTGAGGAAACATCACTTGTTTCCGCCTGCATATGTCCATCTGATTTCAACCCAGGTACTATGTCTACATATGGCACAGGATCCTTTTCAACCACATCACCACACCTGGTTTCCTGGAAAGTCTCTTTGGTTTTCAGCAGGTTGCAACGGTTCCTTCTGAGCACTTGTCCTTCCTCAGTTCTCACTTCATATGACCTTGGTCCCATTTCCCAAAGAAAAATAGCTTTTCTGTTCCATGAATCCTGATCTTGGATTCTCACCGCATCATCCTTTGCAAGCAGGCTTAGAGCTTTAGTCAACTTGTCGTATCACTGTTTTTGTTTCCATTTCAGATTCTCCAGTTTTGTCTGCATCTCTGTACTCTGCTTGACCTCTGTATAGCAGGGCAGGGCTGTGCGTAGCTTGCGATTCCTCAACAGTTCTGCTGGGGACAAGCCACAGTCAAGAGGAGCAGTCCTGTACCTCAGCAGAGCTAAAAAAGGATCTGACTTGCTCTCTGTAGTCTTCTTCAGAAGCTGTTTGATGATGTGCACTCCCTTTTCCACCAGTCTGCAAAACAAATCTGCCTATGGGTACAAATAAAGTAACCTGAACCTGAACCTTTTCAGTCTTGCCATTTGCCTGTTCATGCTGAGGACTGGATGTGACATGGTGGAAACCATATTGTTTTGCAAACTGCTGCCATTCTTTGCAGTTATAACACGGACCATTGTCACTAACAACAGTTTCTGGTATTGCATACTAGGCGAAAATGGACTTGACATGAGTAATGACATTGTTGGCAGTTGTACTTGTGAGTAGAGCAATTTCAGGAAAGTTGGAGTAATAACACACAAGTTTTTTTTAGCTGATTTAGGACAATTTTTGATGTGCTGAAACCAAAAATCACATTGGTTTTGCTCAATCAGGTCAACTTTTTGAATTATTGCCAGGGTTTTTTTTTATACGTTTTTTTGTTTACATGTATGGGTATTTTTGCTTTATATGATGCAAAATTCTTTTTTATGTCTTGAAATTCTCGAATTTTGAACAATGATGATGTAACATTCAATTTACATGTACTTACCTTTATATAAAGGTAAGTACATGTACAGTACTAAGTAAGTACAGGTTTTTACTTAGCACCTGATCGAGAGAAACGGATGTCATTTTTGGATTCAGCGGTGCAAAATTGTCTTAAAACAGTTGAAAAAACACAGACAACGTACCAAAAAAATATTTTTGTAACCCTGTGTAATCTATTACCAACAAAAAGTCTTTCCCATTCCAATGAAACAAATCGGTTCCTACTTTCTTCCAAGGTGTCGTAGGAAGATCAGGAATCATCATGGGTTCCCTTGCTTGTTTGCTGTGGTACTTTTTACATGTTTCACATTTTTCTATCATGTTTTCAGTGTCTTTATTAATAACAGGCCAATATACAGTGTCTCTTGCTCTCCTTTTACACCTGTCTATACCAAGGTGTTTCTCATGTATCCTCTGGGGTATATCGTGTCTCAGACCATGTAGTATTACAATCCTGTTGTCTCTCAGAAATAGTCCATTTGCCTCACTTAGCTCTGACCTGACATGGTAATATTTTGGACAAGATCCTTTGGGCCAGCCACCTTGAATGTGTTCCATCACTGTTTGTAGCTCTTTGTCTTTAGCTGTCTCTTCACTTATTTGTTTTGTCTTAGCATCAGGAACTAGCAGAGACTCAACTGTCATGTTTACATGATCTTCCACTTCTTTCTCAGTGAAGCTCATGTGACCCATCTCTGGTGCTTGTGGTAGCGCATCTGCTAAGACTAGGTGTTTGCCTGGTGTGTAAATCAACTCAAAATCAAACCTTTGCAGTTTCATGATGAGACGTTGAATCCTTGGTGACATCTTGTTTAGATTTTTCTATTATTGACACGAGAGGACGATGATGTGTTTCAATTGTGAAAGTGGGAAGGCTGTAAACATAACAATGAAATATGTCCAGTCCATAAGTCAGTCCAAGGTCTTCTTTCTCAATTTGAGCATATTTGGTTTCAGCATTAGTCATGGATCTAGAGGCTGTTTGGGTCTGGGCTTCGTTGGAGGACCAGGCTCACCCTTTAAGTTTATTCTTGTGCTTATTATCCTGATTTGTCATCATTGTGGTTATTCCTGTCATGATCTGCTGTTTTGGGTTAGCCTTTATTTTTTTTTTTTATCTTTTTTTTTTTTTGATTTTGTATACTTTATTGATCCCCAGAGGGGAAATTGAGGGCATCCACCTGGATGGATGAAGCAGCCACGGTACGGCGCTATCCCTTTACAATTCACACACACATTCACACCTAGGGCCAATTTAAAGTCTCCAGTTAACCTAACCTGCATGTTTTTGGCTTGTGGGAGGAAACTGGAGAACTCCCGGAGTAAACCCACGCAGACACAAAGAGAACATGCAAACTCCACACAGATCACTGTTGGTCAGGGGCTGGGATTGAACCAGAGATTCCATGGCCAAGGGTGAGTTGCTGTGCTGCTGCAGTGCTAACCACTGTGCCACCGCACTGACAGTGTTGACAGTGTTCTCAGTTCCCTTCTGCACTGCCTGCTTTGGTCTTTTAAATTTGCTAACTGCACACACCAGTTTGTAATTGTTTCACTTCTCCCCCTGTTATTTAAGGGATGCAGCCCCTCACCTGGGTGCTGTGTCACTGGTTATATTGGCGTTTCTTACGCATTCCTGTCTGCTTTGCCCGGTTCCAAATCCATGAGTTTTGTGAGCCTTGTCAAGTTGTTTGTTTAACTTTTTGTTTCAGCTTCCAAGCTGCCTTTTTGTGCTAATTAAATATTCAGCACTCGCTTCTGTCATGATTCAATAACCAGAGGCTCAAACGCAGAGTGTACAGCACCGGAAGAACACTCAGACTCAGGCAAAAAGTTAAATACAATTTATTACAAAAACACAAATAAATGATATCAAGTATATTTGGGAATGGAAACCCATATTACATGCTGGAAGGGCACACAGCCTGTAAGAGAGAAGAGAGGAATAATTAGTAAGGGATGGTGTGTCACGTTCGGGGCCGTCACCCCGAACATGACTTGTGGCTGTTGGTTTAATCACTGCTTATTAATTCCAGCTGGCAGATTAAGCCCTGCTCTTCGCCAGTCCCACAGCCACGCCTCCTCCACTTACCAGGAATTCACCAGTTTTCTGTTCACCACACACACACTCACACACACACGCACACACACACACACACACACACACACACACACACACACACACACGCACACACACACACACGCACACACACACACACACACACACACACACACACACACACACACACACGGTTCAATCAGTCACGCTCCTGCCTCTTCACGGCTGCTTCCACTTGTGCCCATTAGGCTCGGGTATTAATAGAGCTTTGAGAGATCAGTTGTTGCAGCAGCTTAGTCTAATGTCAACACTGGACTTCCTAGCTCGCGACAGTCGGCCTCTTCCCTGGACTGAATTGTGTTGTTCCTCAGAGCCTTTCCGCTCCAACATATTTGTAAGTCCCCCTTCATTCATGCCTTTCCTCTCCGCTCCTCCCCTGCCTGGAGCGCGTTGGGCATTTAATCCCCGCCAACAAAGCTGTAGTCGGTTGTCTCGCCTATGCCTTTGTGACTGTTATTTGGACATGTTTGTATATTCACTCTTTTATCAATAAAACACATTACAAACTGCGCTTTGGGCTCACTGCCGATTTTATATGTTCGCTGTGGAGTTACGCAGCCGAATGTGACACGGTGAGGATATGAACTGGCTAACAGAGAGGAGAGGAGACTTACAAACTGAGCAGAAGGCCTGGCAGTGAGACCCAGCGTGCAGGGAAAAAGTTGCTGGTGAGGACGGAACCTGAGATGCCAGCAGGGATGGAGAATGTCGAGGGGAGAAAAGGAGCTGTAGGCTGACCGGGTGCAGCAGACCAGATGAGATGGTGGAATGGAGATGTAGACCAGGTGAGATGGTGGAAGGGCAGATGTAGACCAGACGAGATGGTGGAAGGGCAGGTGAGCGTGCACAGCCCCGGAGAGACACACCACTGCAATGGTAGCAACCTGAAAGGTAGAGGAGAAACACGGTCAGCAAACAGTCATAATTTAGCACAGAAATAATTCAGCCTTAGTTGAGGCAGCAATACCCAGTGGTCCACTGGAGAAGCATTCCTAGACTGGCACTTTTAAATGCTGGCAGATGAGGAAGCAGCAGGTGTGCTCAATACCACAGTTACATGTAATCAGCTCCAGAGCCAGGAAACAGAGGGAAAACACAAAAGAGGGGAGGGGGAGCAGACTTACCTGATCATTGCAATTGAGTCCTGCTCTGTGCCCTGCTGGGGCACACACCATGACAGAGGTATATGCAACTGGCTTCCAAATATCACCTTCAGCTTGCAGCAAAACAGCTTCAAGACCATCCTTTGATTCATCTGTTGAAATCTTCAGTTTCCTAGTTGGATCATAGTATGCAAGCACCGGATGAGTCGTCAGTGTGGTCTTTAAAACATTCCATTCTCGCTCATGCCTCGCTGTCCACTTGAATTCTCTGGAATCACTCAGTAGTTCCCTTAGTGCTGATGTTCTCACTGACAAGTTGAGTATGAATTTTCCAATAAAGTTTATCATCCCCATAACTCTGAGCACACCTTTCTTGTCTGTTGGGCACAGCATATTTAGAATGGCTTTTATTTTTCTTTCATCTGGATCAATAACTTGAGCGGACAGTTTGTCTCCCAAAAATGTTATCTCTTGTACACCAAAATTTAGCACAATTTAGCTTTAGTCTATTTTCCCTCATTCTTTGTGGCACTTTTGTCAGTCGTTGACTATGCTCCTGTAAGGTGGAGTCCCAGATAACCACATCATCAGCCTAACAACAGACACCTTCCAGTCCCTCTAACATGTTGTCCATGGCATAATGAAAGGTCTCAGAGGCTGAGATTATGCCAAATGGCATTCTGAGGAATCTGTATCTGCCAAAAGGTGTGATGAAAGTGCAGTATTTTGAACTTTTCTCATCCAATTTTATTTACCAGAACCCTTGCGATGCATCTTGCTTTGAGAAGTATTTGGCTCCTGCCATGTCATTTGCAATCTCCTCACGCCTTGGCATCTGGTAGTGCTCGCATTTATGTTTTGGTTTAAATCTCCGGGGTCCATGCATATTCTCAGTTCTTTTTTTCTCGTTCTTTTTATCCACACACACACCATAGAATTCACCCATTCAGGTGGTTTCTCCACTTTTGTGATGACTTGTAACTGAGACATCCTTTCCACTTCTTTTTTGAGGCACTCC
Source organism: Pholidichthys leucotaenia (assembly GCA_020510985.1). Lineage (NCBI taxonomy): Eukaryota > Metazoa > Chordata > Actinopteri > Cichliformes > Pholidichthyidae > Pholidichthys > Pholidichthys leucotaenia. Next base: position 459,717,724 of record CM035839.1, read on the forward strand.
CTAAGTGGAGTTGGAACTCTCCGTGGTGCATGGATGACTGGTTTTGCATCCTCTTTTAGCTGAATGCTGTATGTGCAGGGTAGGCATCCCAGTCTTTTGAAAACGTCCTGATAACGCTGCACAATGGAATCAACTGTGGCTGTGTTTGCACTCACTGCTTCTGAGCAGTTGATGTCATAGACTTTCCTCACCAAGTTTAATTTCTTTGAGGCAGGACCACCTAGCAGTGACTCACGGTCCTCAGGTGCAACAGAAAACACTACATTGTAGCCTTTGTTCTTTACTGTGACTTTGAGTCTGCACTGACCTCTGCTTTCAGTGTCCCATCCACTGTAGTCTTTCAGCAGCACTCTTTTCCTTGTTATTTTGGGCTTTTGCTTCATGGCTTTGATTTCTGTCAAACTGATTAGATTTGCTTGTGCACCTGTGTCAATCTTCAGTGCCACCAAAGCTCCATTTATTGGAAGTGACACAATCCATGTGTCTTCAGCATCCAAGTGCCTTTCATTTTTCTGTGTGTCAATGTCTTAGTGCCTTTCTGCATCCTCACATGACACCATACCCACAAAGAAAGTCTCATTTAGGTCAGTCTCCTGAACTAGTCACACTGATTTGGGTTTGCCTTTAGATAGACATTGTTTGGCAAAATGAGTTTTCATTACATTTTGAATGTCTTTTGCCATATGCAGGGCACTGCCGGGGTTCATGTCTGCCTCCACATTGTTTGCAGGAGTATGTTGCATCATCTTTGCTTGTTTTTTTGTGGTGTATTCTTTCTCATCTTGCTTTCGACCACTGCTACTTTTGCACTATCATGTGCTGCATTGACACTTGTGTCACTGAATGTCTTTGCATGTTGCTGGGCTATCTCATTTGCATGGCACAGTCTATCTGCCTCCTCAAGAGTTAAACATCTCTTAGCAGGCTTTCTCTAGTGCGTTTATCATGGATTCCATACACAATCTGATCACGGATCATAGAATCTTTCAGATCTCCAAAATCACAGGACTGGGCTATCAACTTCAAATCAGTCACAATGCAACCAAAAGTCTCTTCTGGTTGCTGCACCTGGGAGTGGAAAATGTACCTTTCATATACAGTGTTTTTCTGCAGTGAACAATGTGCCTGGAATATTTTGACCAGTTGGTCATATTTATTTCTGTCATCAGCTTCCTCAAACTCGAATGTGTTGAAGACTTCAATGTTTTGGGGACCAAGTATTGTGAGTAGCAACACAATTTTTCTGGTGTCAGACTTATCATGTCTGACATGTACAGCCTAGCTGTTGCTTAAAAGACAACATTTCCCTCTAGTTTCAGTCCCTCCGATGGCCTCAAGGCCTCCATCTCGTCCAAAAGTGATGCTCAACAGATTCCTTTACTCCTGGTACCCTGTGTTGTTCTTGTCTGAATAATGAGACATCGTTTTATGAACAATGAGCTTGCGCCCAAACTTTATTCCTTCTGTTCTTTTCACCATTTCATTCACTGAATACAGTTTTTCTTTATCTGTCACTTTTCTGACTGACACCACTTACATGCACTACTGCTCTGTGATGGTCACGTTAATTATTGCAGTTGGCATTATACTGCATATCAACAAAGTGGTGACTGACACATTCACCTTAAGTATCATCAAGTAGAGCCTATAAATTCCTGAAGGACAAGCTGCTGTGCGCAGGGGTGGACCAGCAACTGTCATCGTGGATCCTGGACTACCTCACAAACCAGCCACAGTTTGTGAGAACCTAGGATTGTGTGTCCGACATGATCATCTGCAGTACGGGCGCCCCCCAGGGAACAGTTCTGGCTGCTTTCCTGTTCACCCTTTATACTGCGGACTTCTCACACAACACAACACACTACCATCTACAGAAGTTCTCTGACGACTCTGCGATCGTTGCTGAGTACAGAGGCCTTATCCAGGACTTTGTGGACTGGTGCCATCGGAACTGCCTCCAGATCAACGTGAGGAAAACTAAGGAACTGGTGGTGGACTGCCACAGGCGAGGACAACCCCCCACAGCGCCAGTAAACATCCAGGGAACAGAAATTGAGATGGTGACATCCTACAAGTACCTGGGTGTTCATTTGAACAATAAACTGGACTGGTCACACAATACTGATGCACTCTACAAGCAGGGACAGCGCAGGCTGTTGCTGCTGAGAAGGCTCAGGTCTTTTGGTGTACAAGGGGCACTGCTGAAGACATTCTACGACACGGTGGTGGCATCAGCCATCACTTTTGGAGTGGTCTGCTGGGGCAACGGCACCACAGCAGCCGACAGGAAGAGACTGAAAAAACTGATCAAGAAAGCTAGCTCTGTCCTGGGGCAACGCCTTGACCCAGTGGAGGAGATAGGAGAGAGAAGGATGGTGGCTAAGCTGTCATCTCTGCTGGAGTCCGAGTCCCACCCTATGCAGGACATACTGAACGCACTGAGGAGCTCATTTAACAGTAGACTACATCATCCTAGGTGCGCGACCGAGAGATTTTGCAGGTCCTTTCTACCGATGGCTGTCAGATTTAATAACCTAAGTAGGGCTGCTCTCAAAGATAGTTAAAAAAAAAAAACAACTTTACAACCTAATAGTATTGAATTCAAAAGATGCAACAAACTTGCACAATAATGGTCCCCTCCATTATACAACTAGGACAATATCAATCGCTACGGAGGGTGACAACTAGGCTGATTCAAATACATAATATGCTGTATGGGTACATATTCATACTATGTGGGGTAACAAAATAGACCGTTATGCTGTTTATTCCATCTAGCTACAATGCCCTGAGCTATATATATATATATATATATATACAGTATATGTGTGTGTGTGTGTGTGGGTGTGTGGGTGTGTGGGTGTGTGTGTGTGTGTACATATGTATATTCTCTGCTCTTAATATCTTATCTTCTAAATTATTGCTCTGAGTGCTGCTATCTCTGTGCTGTTGCAATCCTGGAATTCCCCATTGTGGGACTAATAAAGGCTTATCTTATCTTATCTTATCTTGTCTTATCTTAAATGTAAATTAAGTATAAATTTGAAAGAATAAATGTGCAAGGGGTGGTGGTTTTGAGCAGCATCATGTGAAGACATGTTTTTGCTGGGCTCCAGACCAGGGCGAACTTTTAACAAATTTTCCAACTTCTCTGATCAGTCCTGGGTAAATTGGGCTGAATATACATTACACTAAAACGCTTAGGTGCCAGAACCACAACTTCATATTTTTCCGACTTTTTTGAAGGCGCCATGAGCAGGAACAAGCCCAGCAAGGAGCAGGCCGTTAAAGCCTCCAGCTCGACTAAGGCCTCTGAGGGGGAACCAACTGCTCTATCTGAGGTGATGGCTGCTATTACAAGCAGCGAAAAAAGGATATTGGCCCACATAGATCTAAAGACGAAAGATCTAGAGGCAAAAATTTCCATCATAGAGGATATGGTAAAACAAGAGGCCCGCCAGGGAGAACTGGAAGACTGCTTGAATACGTACTCAGACAAGATGGTTAGCATGGAGGGAGACGTTGGTCAGTTAAAGTCAGAAGTTGCCTCGTTGTGCCTGAAGCTGGAGGACCTGGAGGGACGGCAATGTTGCTGTAATGCACGAATCATTGGTTTAAAGGAAGGGCTAGAGAGCAGTGAAGGCCAGCAACCCACGGTAGCCATCACTAAAATTCTACAGGAGCTACTGAACCTCGACTTCACCCCAATGCTAGACTGGGCCCATCGTAGTCTACGTCCTACACCTAATGAAGGAGAACCCCTTATGGTCATTGTGGTAAAATGTCATTATTTCCAGGAGAGAGAGGAGGTTCTCTGTAAAGGAACATGTTTGGCCCTGCTTTCCCCCCATGGTAGGAGAGTGAGATTTTCCCTGATTATACTGCTACAGTGGCTAAGAAGAGAGTGGCTTTCTCTGAAGCTAAGCGGCTCCTCCGATGCTGCCTGGGCATCAAGTACGGGGTCCTCTTCCCATCTGTCCTTCGCATTACTTCACCATCTGAGCAGGATAAACGTTTTGAAGACCCATCTGCAGTGATAGACCATATCCAGAAAAACCTGCAGCCATAAAACAACGCACCACGAAACAACGAAGCAACAGCAGTGGCTAACGGATATGAGCAGCTCATGGGCACAGACGGCTAAAGGCTAGTGAATAACATGGTCGCTGTCATGTTCGGGGTTGTCACCCCATCCATGACTGGAGGCTGTAGGTTTTGATCATGTCTTATTAATTCCAGCTGGCAGATTGAGCCTTGCTCTCCTACAGTCATGCTTTCACCCTCATACCAGGTGCTCACCAGTTGCTTGAATCACCACACACACACACACACACACACACACACACACAGACACACACAAACACACGCATACATGTACACACACAGCAGTCCAATCAGCCACGCACCTGTCGCCACAGCTGTGTCCACTTGCTCCCACTTAGGCTCAGGTATTAATAGAGCTGAGTGTGATCAGTTGGCGCGGCAGCTTCAGTTGTCAACACTGGACTTCCTGGCTCGCGACAGTTGACTTTTTCCATGGACTGAATAGTGTTGTTCCTCAGAGCATTTCCGCTCCAACATATACATAAGTCCTCCCTTCCTTATGTCTTTCCCCTCCACTCCTACCTTGTCTGGGGCACGTGAGGCATTTAACCTTAGCAACGAAGCTGGAACCGGTCGTCTCATGTTTGTTACAGTGACTGTTGTTTGGACTCTGTAGCATGCTTATTTTCTGTCAATAAAACACTTTACAAACTGCACATTGGGCTCGCTGCTGATTTTATATGCTCGCTGCGCATTCACGCTGCTGAACATGACAGTAAGCTGCCGCCAACAGGGCCCGAGTAGTTTGTAGTGTGCCTTTTTCATTTTTATGTGTTTTTTCTTACCTGCATCGGAGCCATAATGGACTTTTGGAGCGACGCGGAGCGGCACAGACTCGCCGGTTTGAAGGAAGCCTTTTCCTGGACGCAGGGGCAGTGTTCTTCCGAGGCTGTTCGTGTCATCCAGGATACCGCAGCGTTGGAATTACAGAATTGCCCCGACCTGTTGTTTTTCTGAGTCTGTGGACATTCTTCACTCCATCCTCACGCTGCGGAGAGAGGAGCCTGGGGGGAAATTGCCAGCGGCGGAACGGCACCCGATGCGGAAGAGGCGTTCAGGACGTGAAAGGCGCTCCTCCTTCCTCAGCTCTTCCGCTCCAGCCCCGCCCGCGTTTCCAGAACTTGGTTCCACTCATCCTCTGCGGGGGTGGGAGAAATGCAGGTTGACATGGCTGGAAGAGATTGATCGCCGCCTGGAGGAGGAGAGATCGGTGGCTACCATTTCCTCTCCAGCGCTGTTCAAGGAGGCTTCTCCATCGTCAATGGAGGAGTCCAGCCCCGCCACAACCGATTGGAGGAGCTACCCCTTGCCAGCTGCAGCAGGGGACACCATCAGCCAAGAGAACAGGCAAGTTTTCCTCCCATCTGTTTCTAAAATTGTTGAAAATTCTTACCTGCTCTCTGGTAGAGAGCCTCTGGGTGTGCAGTCCCCAGAAGTCTCTCCACCTGCTAAAGCCATTGTCATCCCACTGACCCTCTCCATATCTCCTCCTGCTCCCTCTGAGTGTTCACCGACCCAGGGGCTCCAGACAAAGGAGGAGCCTGAGAGGGAATTGTCAGTGTTGGAGCAGCCCTAGACACGGAGGCGGCGTTCGTGGCGTAAGCACCCATCCTCCTCCATCAGCCTGTCCGCTCCAGACCCACCCCAGTCACCGGAGCTCCAACCCACCTCGACTCCAGCCCTGGATCGCTGGAGAAGCCCCATCTCCTCCTCGACATCAGCCCGTCCTTCATCCTGTGAGACCATTTCCGCAGCAGCCCCCCCATCCAGCTCATGCTCGCCGGCTATCATGCCAGCCTGTCCTTTTTCTCCAGCTGCTGCACAGTCCGTCTCCTCGATGGCTCCTTCCGCTGCTTGGAGGCTCTCCATGCCATCTCCGGAAATCTCTGTCTCCATGACGCCGGGGGTGGTTCCTATTTCTCCCATGATGGGGTCCAAGCTCTCTGGAGCTAGGGAGAGGAATGACATCCCACACTATACAGCAGCAGGCAGCATCCATGGCCAGGCTAACAGGCAAGTTGATTTCCATTTCTCTTCAACTCATAATGAAATGTCTGCTGCTCAGGCGCAGATTCTGCTGCGGAGGCCGCCGCCGCCGCAGCAGAATCTGCACCTGAGCGGCACCTCCAGGAGGCCGAGCCCATAGAGACATCGCCCGGATCGTCAGAGTCCTGGATGGCGGTGGAGCTCGAGCTAAGGCAAGTGCTGTCTTTCGTCTTTCTCCTTTCTCTTATTGAGCATTTTTGCCTAGCTCCAGGTGAGGAGAGCCAGGTGGGGCCATATGCTGCCCCTGAGCTCATCTCGCCAGGCTCTGCCGCTGCCTGAAACCCTGACCCTTCCTTCTCTGTGTCCGAGTCCTCATCTAGGGTCGCCGGCGAGAGGACCACATTGCCAGATGAGATGGAGGATCCAGGCTCGCCACTGGAGGTTATTGTCACCGCTGCCATCCCCGCTGTGGTTCCCATGGGTCCAGCTCCCCGTCTGCCCAGGTCCCCGGGGGTGCCTGTGATTGACCGCCTTCTGGCCTGGATTCTCGTGCGGGCCGACTGGCCCAGGATCAGGACAGCGTGGAGGTCAGCAGTGGCCCAGCCGGGTCCCATCGCGGGTGCAGCAAGGGTCCTCCAGGGCTCCAGCGAGGGTGCAACCATAGCTCGGACGGGGTCCACCATGGGTGCAACACTGACCAATTGGGGCTCACCGCGGGAGCAATGAGGTCAAGGGACGGGGCCACCGCTGGTGCAACATTGTCCCAAACCGGGACCACCGAGGGTGCAGCCGGCCAGCTTGGGGACACCGAGGCCCTTTTCTCCCTTCTAGAGGTCCTTGGGGTGTCCCTTCCTCTTCCGCCAGGCTCTCCTGTGGTCCGCCTGCTCCTGCCACTGGGGACTGCAAGGAGTCCCCTTCTTCAGTCCGGTCACCCACCTTTCAGCCTTCTGGTGGGTAGGCAGCTGCCTTGTTGCTCCCCCCTGGCCTGGTGGCTCAACTACGCGGGCCGGCCGCCTGAAGGACTTGCTTCCTGGGCCAAGTGGTCTTTTTCCTCTGACAGGCTGCCTGACACCGTTCAGCAGACCGCCTGCTGACCTTGAGACTTGGGTTAGCCCCCTGAACCGAGAGACTCTTGGGGTTGGGCAATGTTTTTATGGTGTTTCTCCATCTTTGTTAGATCCCTCCTAACCTGTTTTTCCCCCACCTCCTGCCCTGGTTTGGGGTGTTGGTCTTTCGGGTGGGGGGGGCAGGTTTTGTTCTGTGTTTCAATGGTTTGGTGGGTGTCTGGTGTCCACCCCTTGAGGAGGGGGCACTGTCACGTTCGGTGTTGTCACCCCCTCCATGACTGGTGGCTGTAGGTTTTGATCATGTCTTATTAATTCCAGCTGGCAGATTGAGCCTTGCTCTGCTACAGTCATGCTTTCACCCTCGTACCAGGCGCTCACCAGTTACTTGAATCACCACACACACACACACACACACACACACACGCATATATGTACACACACAGCAGTTCAATCAGCCACGCACCTGTCGCCACAGCTGTGTCCACTTGCTCCCACTTAGGCTCAGGTATTAATAGAGCTGAGTGCGATCAATTGGCGCGGCAGCTTCAACTGTCAACACTGGACTTCCTGGCTCGCAACAGTTGACTTTTTCCATGGACTGAATAGTTTTGTTCCTCAGAGCCTTTCCGCTCCAACATACACGTAAGTCCTCCCTTCCTTATGTCTTTCCCCTCCGCTCCTTCCCTGTCTGGAGCACGTGAGGCATTTAACCTTAGTAACGACAGCAGGAGCCGTTCGTCTCATGTTTGTTACAGTGACTGTTGTTTGGACTCCGTAGCATGTTTATTTTCTGTCAATAAAACACATTACAAACTACACGTTGGAATCACTGCCGATTTTATATGTTCGCTGCGCATTAACACAGCCGAACATGACAGTCGCCCAGATGGGACGGTGGCTATCAAACACATGATGGTTTCATCTAAGGATAAGCCATCTTTATTGTCATTCAAATCCATACAGCCAATCATGTACAGTAGAACAAAATTATGTTTCTCTTATCTACATTGTTAATCACACAGATATATAGAATCAGAGGGGTCACTGATATGCAAAGCACTGCCACAAATTTCCCTCCTCTGTTCCATTATTGCTGAGCACCAAGCTGGATAGCAGGAAGTTCCACTTTTATATAGTCTTCAGCATGACCTGGCCGGGATTTGAACCCCGGCTTCCTGGGTGTGGGGCAGATGCTCTACCAACTGAGCCACCACTCCGAGGTGGTCTCCTTAATTTCTCGTGGTCTAGTTGTCTTCCTTAATTTTTATAATGTGCTTCTTTACTGGTAATGCTGTTCAAATTGTTAACATCCGAAAAACTCTCATATCTTTCCAGCCGAGTGAATTAATCCTCTGAGTGTATCTTTCGCCGCTAAAGCCGCCCCACTTTTTTTTCCTCTTTCCCTCTTTTTTCCTCTTTTTTCTCCATCTTTTTATATGTGGTTTTAAATGTGGTTCTTCTTTTTTTTGTTTGTGTATGCGCAGTAGTGTGTATGCAGGTGTGTGCATACGTCTGTTTGTGTGTGCAAGTATGTGCGTGCGATTACATACATATGTGTATCTGCACAGAAGGATATATATACACACAAATACACACTTTTTTTTACCTCTTTTCTTTATTCAGACACCGTCGCAGGTGACTTAGCTCAGTCTTATTCACCCTCAGAGAGCCAGGCTGAAATTGATATTTCAGGGGTTGAAACTGATATTGTCTCATATTTCAAGTGTAATTACTGTGGCATTACTAAGTGGCATTACTGCAGCCGATAGGAAGAGACTGAACAAACTGATCAAGAAAGCTAGCTCTGTCCTGGGGCAGCGCCTTGATCCGATGGAGGAGATAGGAGAGAGAAGGACAGTGGCTAAACTGTCATCTCTGCTGGAGTCCGAGTTTCACCCTATGCAGGACATACTGAATGCACTGAGGAGCTCATTCAGCAGCAGACTACATCATCCCAGGTGCACAACCGAGAGGTTTCGTAGGTCCTTCCTACCAACGGCTGTCAGACTGTACAACCTAAGCAGGGCTGCTCGCAGAGATAGCAAAAAGACGTAACAAACCAATAGTTTTTTGAATGCAAAAGATGCAATAGTCTTACACAATGGTCCCCTCCGGCATACAACTAGGAAAATACCGGTCACTATGGAGAGTGAGAATATGTATGGGCACATAATCATACCATGTAGGATAACTAAGTAGATGGTTATGCTGTTTCATCCCATCTAGCAACAATGCTCTGCACTGTGTGTGTTTATATATTTACATATTTATTCCATCTAGCTACAATGCTCCGCACTGGGTGTGTTTATATTTATATATCTATATATTTATTCCATCTAGCTACAATGCTCCGCACTGTGTGTTTATATATCTACATATTATTCCATCTAGCTACATTGCTCCGCACTGTGTGTTTATATACTCATATTTATTCCATCCAGCTACAATGCTCTGCACTGTGTGTCTGTGTGTGTGTATATATATATTTTATAGTAATATGTACATATGTATATTAGCTGCTCTTGCTGCTTGTTTTTTTTCTTGCCTTCTGATTGTTGCTCTGAGTCTTGCTATCCCTGTGCTGTTGCAATCCTGGAATTTCCCCGTTGTGGGACTAATAAAGGCTTATCTTATCTTAATCTAATCTTTTTCACCTGCCGATTGTTAGGCCAGGCCAGGGCCCACCAGGAGAGTTTTTTTCTTTTTTGTTATGTGTATTGACTGTGTTATACCAGTAAAGGGAAATGTGATCCTGAGGGATTTGATGGATCAGAATGGGGTTTCAAGGCTTTATTTTTTGTTTGTAGTTAAGGGACAGGATCACTTGCGTTTCCTTCTCCTGTTTTGCAAAAGGTTTAACATCTGAAACCTATAATTTAAGAGACACTGAGACATTCAGAGATAAATTAGTCGAGCTGTACAATAATATTACTAGTAAGAAAATGGTAGCAATTTGTGGAGATTTCAATATTGATTTACTGAATCCACATCAACAAAATGTAGTTACAGAGTTCATGAACTCTATGTACAGCATGAGTCTATATCCCACAATAACACATCCCAGTAGAATCACAGTTCACTCTGCTACACTTATTGACAACCTGTTTGTCAATGTTATCGATAAGAAAATAGAAAGTGGATTATTGATAAATGATATAAGTGACCACTTGCCAACCTTTGCACTTATCCATGGCCACACGGGGCCCAACGCAGAAAAAATTTCAAAATCGTTCAGACACAAATCACCAAATGCAATCAATTCTTTTAAAGAGGACTTGCTGAAGCAAGACTGGACAGAAGTCTATGTATCAGATGTAAATGAAGCCTATGACACATTTATAAACATTGTAACCACTCTTTATGAAAAAAACTGCCCATTAGTAAAAAAAAAGCTTAAACACAAATTTGCTGATAAGCCATGGTTAACCAAAGGATTACAAAAGGCGTGTAAAAAGAAAAAATTATTATATAAAGCTTTCCTAAAGAAAAGGACAAAAGAAGCAGAGCAGCGGTATAAAACATACAAAAATAAGTTAACATATATAATAAGATGTAGTAAAAGAGACTATTACAGTAAAGAACTGGAGAAAAACAAAGACAATATTAAAAATACATGGACAATACTCAACAGTATCCTTGGAAATAAAAGCAGAAATACAAGCTACCCAACTAATATTCCAAAAAAATAATAAAACGACTCAGAGTGTGAATATAGCTTCACCTGCAGATGAATTTAATAATTTTTTTGTTAACATTGGACCTAAACTGGCCCGAGAAATACCCACTACGGTGCCTACAGGTGATACAATATGCAATAACACTGCTGTAAAAGACTCCATCTTCATAAAGAACACAGACGAAAGAGAGGTCATTGAAATTGTTAAATCGTTCAAAAGTAAAACATCTACGGACTGTGATGGTATTGACATGCTACTAGTCAAAACTGTTATCGAATGTATAGTAAAACCACTGACGTATATCTGTAACCTGTCTCTCCAATCAGGTATATTTCCCAATGCAATGAAAATAGCTAAAGTAATTCCGATATACAAGACGGGCGACAGAGGGGAACTCTCAAACTATAGACCAATTTCACTATTACCGCAATTTTCCAAGATACTTGAAAAAATATTCTATGAGAGAATTGACAACTTCATACTGAAGAATGATTTATTGTGTGAGCAGCAATATGGGTTCAGACACAAGAGGACAACTGCATATGCCCTAATGGAATTTACAGAAAAAATATCAACAGCCATGGAAAATAAAGAGTATTCAGTTGGAGTATTCCTAGATCTTAAAAAAAGCATTTGATACAGTAGATCACAATTTATTAATAAAGAAACTACAAAATTGTGGTATTAGAGGGGTAGCACTGTCCTGGTTAAGTAGTTACTTAAAGAATAGATATCAGTATGTATGTGTTAGCAACAAAAACTCAGAGTTACTGAAGGTCACCTGTGGAGTCCCACAGGGTTCAGTTTTGGGACCATTATTATTCAATATGTATATAAACGATATATGTAAAGTTTCAGAAAAAATGGACTTAATATTGTTTGCCGATGACACTAATCTGCTATGCAGTGGAAACAATTTGGAACAACTTCTGGATACACTCGGAAAGGAATTAGGAAAGCTTAAACTGTGGTTTGATTCAAACAAATTAATGCTCAATTTAAGTAAGACAAAATTTATAGTCTTTAACAACCATCACAACAACCCAGTACCCAAACTCAGTGTAAATGGTGTAGAGATTGAAAGGGTATCTGAAACTAAATTCCTTGGAGTAATAATTGATAACAAACTGTGTTGGAAGTCACATATTAATTATATTAGAGGTAAAGTATCCAAATCAATTGCAATATTACACAGAGTGAAATATTTGCTGAATCAACCCACACTATACACCTTGTATCATTCATTAATACTCCCATACATGACATATTGTAATGAAGTATGGGGAAATACATATAAAACAAACATATATCCAGTCTTTATGCTTCAAAAGAGAGCTATTAGAATAATAAACAAAGAAGCTTACAGGGAACCAACAAACCCACTTTTTCTTAAACAAAAAACTCTCAAGTTGAAAGATCTGGTTGACTTTAAAACCGCAATAATCATGTTCAAAGTGAAGAATTTATCACTGCCCGCAAATATCCAAAAGTTGTTCCAAACAAGGGAGAAACGATATCACTTCAGAGGAACATGTATATTTCAAAAGCCTACAGTGAGAACAACCACCAAGCAACACTGTATTTCAGTGCAAGGAGTCAGATTATGGAACGATTTTGGACCTGAATTAAAATCATGTACAACGCTTGGACAATTTAAACAAAAACTAAAGGAAGAAATACTCCAAACATATTTACAAGACGACATGTAAACTCACATAAGGATTGACATATCCAGCCTGTGTTGTGTTGTAGCTTAGGTTTTTTTTTTTGTTTTTTTTTTGTTTTTTTCTTTTTTTTTTCTCTGTGACATTTTGTCTTAGATTTGTTTTTGAATAGTAACCGCTTAACTTAGCCTAGCTTAGTTTTCTTTTTTCTCTCAGTCACATTTTGTCTTAGCTTTGTTTTAAATTGTAATCGCTCTTGTCTTTTTTTCTCTTTTTTCTCTTTTGAATTCTTGGATGGAATATGGGTGGGCAATATAAGCTGCGGCTTCAGCCATCACCCATTTCGGATAACTCACGTGGAATTGTATACTAGGAGGAGACTTTGTCTAATTTGACCTTGTTGTTATACAGTTTCTTTTAACCTGTACTCTACTATCCGAAATAAATTCATTCATTCATTCATTCATTCATTCATTCATTCATAATTTAAGCTCTCTTTGTTTCCTGAGTCGGAATGTAAAAGGAATTCATAATCCCGTGAAACATAGCAGGGTTTTGGCACATTTAAAGTCTCTTGGTTCTGCTATTACCTTCTTACAGCAAACACACCTCCTATCGACAAAACGTGAGACTGAAAAAAGCCTGGATTGGATAGATTTTCAGCTTGAGACACGAGAACAGAACACGGGGCACAGCCATCCTGATCAGGAAGGGTATCCCATTTGCTTCTCTCTCAACCATTCCTGACCCCCGGGGAAGGTATGTGGTGGTCACAGGTAATATTTATGGCACACGGGTAGTTTTAGCCAACATCTATGGGCCAAACTGGGATGACCCCTCCTTTTTGCCAATTTGATAGCAACCTTTCTGGATCTTAATGATCATTTACTGATACTGGGGGGAGATTCCAATTGTGTACTACACCCTTTTTTTGATAGATCCAATCCAAGACCCAATAGTAAGTTTTCAAAGGCAGGTAGTGTCATTCAGACGTTTATGGACTCGTATGCTCTCTTTGACCCTTGGAGGAAAACCAATCCAACTGCGAAACAATTCTCCTTCTTCTTCCCAGTACATCATTCCTATTGTGGAATAGACTTTTTTCTTTTAGTTGGCAGAACCTCCTCCACGGTTAAACGGTGTCAATACAATGCTATCGTTATCTCTGACCACAGTCCTGTACAATTGGATATGAGCTTCTCAGACTGCCCCAGACCCAGATGTGCCTGGCGGTTCGACCCCCTCCTGCTTTCTAAGGACTCCTTAAAAAATTTCCTCTCTCAACAAATCAGTTTTTATGGAGCGCAACCAAACTCCTGATGTGCAATTATCTTCTATCTGGGAAGCACTTAAAGCTTATCTTAGAGGTCAAATAATTTCATATACTGCATAAGAGAGGAAAAAAATAAACAACATATGGCAGAATTATCTCAGAATATAGCAGAAACAGATCTCCTGTATGCTGTCTCCCCCATTCCTGAACTGTATAAAAAAAGTTACTTTTATAAAGAGAATTCAATAATATTTCTATTAAGCATACAGAGCGACTGTTATTCAAATCTAAACAGATGTTTTATGAGCATGGAGAGAAAGCGGGGAAATTACTGGCCCACCAGATCAGACAATCTGCAGCCGCCACCACTATTCCTATAATCTGTACATCATTAGGTAGAAACCACCAACCCAGATGATATAAATGACCATTTCAAACAATTTTATGCTTATCTTTACTCTTCTGAACCACCCAGTGATTTCTCACGTTTCCAAATTCTTAGACGGCCTGGCTGACTATCCCAAAAATTACACCAGACGACCACACACAAATGGACAGAGAAAAATCGACAGTAGTGTGGCCGACACATATTGTGGGCTCACGCTGCCACAGAGACAGGACTGAATGTGTATTGTGGAGTGTCACGTCTGCAAGGACTAAGGACTTGAATCTACAGGAGGTAACAAGGAAGTGTGAGATTTGTCTCTTTGTCCCACAGAAGACGCCCCGGAGGGTATTCCGGTTCATCAAGAAATGAGAGACAATGGTGAAGCTTCAAAGGGATGCTTTGTAACTGTATGTTGACTGAAGACACCATGTGGCTTGAATTCTGATGCTGGAAATGTATAAAAGGGGGTTGAAGTATGATTCTTTCTCTTTCCTGCTTTGAGAATGCTAGAAGCTGCGTTCTGTCAAATAAAGCTGGTTTTATGACTGAAACTCAGCCTCATTATTTGAGCATGCTTCTACACTGGTGACCTACGACGGAGAATGAGCAGACAGAATTCTCCCGAGCGGGGCTCTGTGGAAGCCAGCCTGATGGCCGCCTCCACGATCCGGCTGCCCGATTTCTGGCAGCACAGCCCGCGCTCATGGTTTAGCGCAATCGAGGCGCAGTTCAACCTCCGGAGAATCTCCAATGATGACACAAGATTCTACCACGTGGTAGCGAAGCTGGACAGCAACACGGTCCAGAGAGTGGAAGATCTGGTTAATCATCCACCAGACAGCGACAAGTACAGCACATTGAAGGACGCGCTGATCAGCCATTTCACCCCCTCAGTCCAACAACGAGCAGAGGGGCTCCTGGCGCTGACGGAGGCCGAAAACGATAGACCTGCGGACCTGATGGTGAAGATGCTGCAGCTCAAAGCCTCTGAGGATGGCGAATTCATTTTCGCCCACCTTTTCCTTCGAACCCTACCACCAGCAGTGAGAGTGGCCCTGGCAGAGTCACCCCGATTGGCCAAGCGAGACTACCATGGGTTGAGCAAGGAGGCGCAGAGGTTGGTCAACGCCCACAAGCGGAACGCGGTCTCGGCCGCGGCGGCCAGTCCAGGAACGGCGTCCGGAGACAGTGCGGGTCCAGCGGCCGCGGCGCCAGACGCACCAACGACGGCGGCGACAGGAGCCAGACGACGCGGAGCGGAGAACGGCTCGTGCTTCTACCACCGCCGTTTTGCAGAGAGAGCGCACAGGTGCGTCCCACCGTGCAATTTTAAGCGCCAGGGAAACGCCAAGACCGAGGGCCGGTAGCAGCTGCGACCCTCGGCAACGAGAACAGGCTGCTTTACCTGACGGATGCACGCTCGGGGAAACAGTTCCTCGTGGACACGGGCTCTCAGCTGAGTTTCGTCACACCCACCTACGCGGAACGGCTGTCGCCTTCTAAAGCCCCCTGGGTGTCAGTGTCAGCAGCGAACGGCTCCACGATTAAAACGTTTGGTGAGAGGACCATGCTTCTGTCCTTACAGGGCCGTTCATTTGAGTGGACATTTATTGTAGCAGCAGTCAGTTTCAACATGTTAGGGGCTGATTTTTTGTGCTCACATGGTTTATTGGTTGACCTTGCTAATAGACGTCTGATTAATGCACTGTCCTTTCATTCTATTCCCTGCACAGCTCGGGTGGCCCCGCCAACTGCACATGCCAGCGTCTCAGCTGCGGGTGGTAAGTTTCACACTCTGCTTGCTCAGTTTCCAGCACTCACAGTCCCCACGTTTTCAGCAACGGTGGCCAAACATGGGGTAGAACATTTCATAACGACCACAGGCCCTCCCGTGTTTGCAAAGGCTCGGCGCTTGGACCCAGCTAAACTGGCCATCGCGCGCGAGGAGTTCACTAATCTGGAAAAACTGGGCATTGTTAGACGTTCCAAGAGCTCTTGGGCTTCGCCGTTACACATGGTCCCAAAAGCTGACGGCTCGTGGCGACCTTGCGGTGATTTCCGCAGGTTGAACAACGTTTCAGCTCATGACCGCTACCCGATTCCGCACATTCAGGATTTTTCTGTCCATTTGGCGGGGGCGCGCATTTTTTCTAAAATAGACTTGGTGCGCGGCTATCACCAGGTGCCAGTGCGCGCGCAGGATGTACCCAAAACAGCGGTCATAACGCCTTTCGGCCTTTTTGAGTTCTTGCGCATGCCTTTTGGCCTCAAGGGGGCCGCGCAGACTTTCCAACGCATGATGGATGCAGTTTTACGCGACCTGCCTTTCGTGTTCATTTATTTGGACGATATTTTGGTAGCCAGCGCGTCTGAGGGTGAGCACGAAAAACACCTCACAGCAGTTTTCCAGAGGTTGGCAGAGCACGGGTTAATAGTTAACCCAGCGAAGTGTCAGTTTGGGGTGGCGCAGATTGATTTTTTGGGACATCGCGTTTCGGCAGAGGGAGCAGTTCCCCTTCCAAATAAAGTGCGTGCCATAACGGATTTTCCGCAACCTCAAACGGTCAAGGCGCTTCAGGAGTTTCTAGGGATGGTTAATTTTTACAACCGTTTCCTCCCAGGCGCAGCACGACTCATGCAGCCATTGTACACCGCGTTAAAAAAACAAAAGCCCGCAAATAAAGTTGAATGGTCTCCGGAGCGGGAGCGCGCTTTTGCCCAGGTCAAATCAGCCCTGGCAAACGCAGTTTTGTTAGCGCACCCAGTTCCAACGGCCCGCATGGCGCTCACCACTGACGCTTCCGATGTAGCGGTGGGGGCGGTAGTTGAACAGTTTGTGGCAGGTACCTGGCAACCCCTCGCGTTTTTCAGCAGGACCTTGCGCGATAGTGAACGGAAATACAGCGCGTTTGACAGGGAGCTTTTGGCCCTACACTTGGCCATCCGTCATTTTCAGTTCTGGTTAGAGGGGCGACGTTTCACCGCTTTTGTGGATCATAAACCGCTAACGTTTGCGATGGCCAAAATTTCAGAACCCTGGTCAGGCCGGCAACAAAGGCAACTAGCCGCAATATCGGAGTTCACTACTGATATTCAGCATGTCGCGGGTAAACACAATGTTGTGGCAGACTGCCTCTCGCGTGCAGTAGCACCGCCAAGCCCCATAGGGGCAGACTCTGTAGCCATGGCCGCGGGCCCGGGCAGCGACGCGGGAGCGCGCGCAGCCCCAGTCTGTGTTGGGTTAGATTATGCAGCTATGGCTGCGGAGCAGGTTAACGACGCGGACGTGCGCGCGCTCCAGTCTGGACCAACAGGGTTAAGGCTGGAGCACAGGGTGCAACAAAACGGTATGCCCCCGCTAATCTGCGATGTCTCCACGGGACGGCCCCGCCCTGTGGTGCCAACCGCGTGGCGTCGCCGTGTTTTTGACTTGGTCCATTCTCTCGCGCACCCGGGGGTGCGCGCATCGATTAAGTTGGTGGGGGAGAAATTTGTTTGGCCCGGGTTGCGCAAACAGGTCAAGGAATGGGCAGCAGCCTGCGTAGCGTGTCAGCGAGCTAAAATACACAGACACACTAAGGCCCCGTTAGAACCTTTCCACATCCCCGCTAAGCGTTTTGATCACGTGCATATTGACCTGGTCGGGCCACTTCCGTTATCACACGGGCACACACACCTTTTGACGATGGTAGACCGCACCACGCGCTGGCCAGAGGCGGTTCCTCTGGCATCAACCACAGCGGAAGAAGTTGCGCGAGCATTTTTAGCAGCATGGGTTGTGCGTTTTGGTGTACCGTCGGACATAACGTCCGACAGAGGTCCCCAATTTATTTCCGAGCTGTGGTCATCGACGGCCCGCAGCTTGGGGGTGAAGATTCATCGCACCACCGCGTATAACCCCCAGGCTAATGGTTTATGCGAACGCTTTCACAGGTCATTGAAAGCAGCCCTCAGAGCGTCGCTAACGGATACAAATTGGGTAGACAAACTTCCATGGGTGTTATTAGGGTTGCGTTCTGCACCTAAGGAAGATTTGCACGCTTCCCCGGCTGAATTAGTTTTCGCCCAACCGCTTCGTTTGCCCGGGGAATTTCTTCCTGATAATCCCGCACCTAGTGGCCCCCCCGCTCAGCCGTGGCAGAGCGGCTCAGGAGCAAACACACTTCCTGGCCCAATCCATCACAGTTTCCCACACGTTTTTGTGCCCCAAGCTTTAAAAAATGCAGAGTTCGTTTTTGTTAAACATGACGCCCAGCGTCCAAGTTTGCGGCCGTTTTACGACGGACCGTTTCGAGTGCTGGAGACCGGGCAGAAGCATTTTCTGCTAGATTTAGGGGGCAGACGGGAGCTGATTTGCATTAACAGACTCAAACCCGCTTTTGTTCTGGCTGACGAGGAGGTGCAGCTCGCGAGGCCCCCCCGCCGGGGCAGGCCACCGAGGGGACATTCTCCAAAGTCTTCACAGAGAGGTGCTAACGGCTTTAATCCACAGGTGCAGAGAGATGTTGCAGGTGCAGCCAAGCCAGGTTGCAGCAGATTCGGCAGAAGATTAAAACCTAGGCAGTTGGTGGATTGATTAGCGATGTATGGAGTGCTTTGTGCTTTTCTTTTTGTTATGCCATTTAGATTTTGCCTTACTAGACGTGTGGGGGGGGTAGTGTGGCCGACACATATTGTGGGCTCACGCTGCCACAGAGACAGGACTGAATGTGTATTGTGGAGTGTCACGTCTGCAAGGACTAAGGACTCGAATCTACAGGAGGTAACAAGGAAGTGTGAGATTTGTCTCTTTGTCCCACAGAAGACGCCCCGGAGGGTTTTCCGGTTCATCAAGAAATGAGAGACAATGGTGAAGCTTCAAAGGGATGCTTTGTAACTGTATGTTGACTGAAGACACCATGTGGCTTGAATTCTGATGCTGGAAATGTATAAAAGGGGGTTGAAGTATGATTCTTTCTCTTTCCTGCTTTGAGAATGCTAGAAGCTGCGTTCTGTCAAATAAAGCTGGTTTTATGACTGAAACTCAGCCTCATTATTTGAGCATGCTTCTACAGTAGAAATATTATAAGCAATAAGATCTATGCAGAGCAATAAAGCCCCAGGCTCTGATGGTTTCTCTATCGAATTTTATAAAGAATTTGCATCTAAATTGGCCCCAATTCTTAAACAATTATACAAAGACGTCTTCCTTCAACAGAAACTACCACAGACCACGACGCAGGCAATCATATCGGTTTTGCTTAAAAAAGATAGACCCCTCACTGTGCGGCTCATACCACCCAATAAGCTTGCTGTCATGGTTCGTGTGCTGACTCTGTCAGCACTCAGGCTGTGCTGTGGTCTCCGTTCTCTCCTCTGGCGCACTTCTAGACTTTTATTTTGACAGCGTCTCAGCAGAGCTTCTGGCTGTCAGTGGAGCCCGCTGAACAGCCTGTTTCCAATCAGCTGATGACCCTTCATCAGCTGCTCAATCTATCCAGCCCTATTTAAGGGAGCAGCTCTGTTTGCTCAGGGCTGCGACCTACACATATACACATACACATCTACACAACTACATCTCCTTTCCAGCCTGTCTTCCCTAACCCTGAGGTCAGTTCCTACAGCGTTCAGGTTCCGCCCTCGCTGTTCATATGTAAGTGTTTGTATTTATTTGTGTTTGCCCCACGAGGCTTGTTATTTTGTCATTTTGTGTCATTATTTAATCTGTTGCACTTCGGTGTACCGCGGGCAGGCACGTCTCTGCGTCCTAGAGCGCACGAGGGCGCCCTAGTATGCACACTGTATGTCCTAGGGCGCACTGAAGAAAAAAAAAAGCTGCATTTCCGTTCTTCCACTACAGACACAGCCTCGAACAGAAAGCCAAAGGAGTGCTTTGATTGGTTTAGATGTGATTGACCTCTCATTTGACTAGTAAGAGCCTTGAATTGGGTTTCTGAAACCTTGAAGAACCAATGACTGAAAATCTAGCAAGAAGGACCCGCCTACCAATGGCTGCAAATACAGCCAGCCAATTGAAGCACAGAAGTTCAAAAGCTGTTTTGTGTAAGGCTGGGTGACACACAGGCGTTCGCCAGTCTTTTTTCTTACTACTGTTTTTATTTGTTTTGAAAAATCGTTCGCCAAAACCGCAATCATGGAAGCGCAAAACCGCAATAATGGAATTATGGTTTGACCGGATCACATGAGCAGAACCACGAGTCTGTCACAAGTGGACCAGCTTCATGTTCGTCTGACAATGAGGAAGAGAAGTTCGCCAGCTACGCTGCTGTTGTGGACAGGTAAGTGTTATAAGCTAAATTATTCTTTATCCCTGAAAATTGTAATCCAAATGACTTTTGACCGATCGGTAAATTACAACTGTGCGTTATCACAACATGACGGACCCGGACCGCTCCCGTCCGGCCCCCCCGTCATGTTGAGAACGCCCCCCCTCCGCTACTCTTCTGTAGCGGATTGCAGATATATTGCAGATATTTTAGTCCAACTGTGCGTAGTAGACCGCAGCGCACAGAGCGTGTACCGCGGCACACGGACTGGACACAGTTCGTGCGCCGTGTCCGGACCGTGAACGCTCCCCCGATTGCAGATATTATTGCAGATATTTTAGTCCAACTGTATGTATTAGACCATGGCGCACAGAGCGTGTACCGCGGCGCACAGACTGGACACGGTTCGTGCGCTGCGTCCGGACCGTGAACGCCCCCTCCCCCCCCCCCCGCTACTGTTCTGTAGCGGATTGCAGATATATTGCAGATATTTTAGTCAAACTGTGCGTATTAGACCGCGGCGCACCGTCACCGCTTTCCGTCATATAGTGATGGGAGATGTCCGTCCTCTGTAGCGGGGGGGGGGGGGGGGGGGTTGTTATCTTCTACATTACAAATATTCTAGTATAATTTTTAGTGCACTGTAGGTTAGTTTTCTTGTAAAAAAAAAGCCACACATTTTTTACGTGGCATGCTTCTTTGTGTGTGGGGGCTTGTTTGTTCATTCATTCATTCATGAATGAATAAACAGCCCCCCCCCCACACACACACAGCCCTTCACCTTTCATTAGAGCCCAAGATGAAGCTTCTATATTGAATCATTCAAAAGTTACAGACGTTTTTCCAAACTGTGCCATTTGGCACAATTTGGCACAGTTCAAAAATGCCTGGGAACAACCTAAGAAAAAAGCTGTGTAATATATTCATTTTTTGTGGTATTGTTACAAAATTTTGACCTCAGCTGGATAACACTTGGTTCTACATTTCTGTTGCATTTTCTAGCCCGGATCTGAAGCTGTGTGTTATTTGCAAGCATTTGTATCCAAAAAAGTGGTTTCTTCCCTCGGGCAGGCTGCCGGACGTTGTTCAGCAGGCCGCCTGCTGGCCCTGGGACTGGGGTCGGCTGCCTGAACTCACAGCTACCCGCCAGGCCTTGGACTCTGGCTGACCCCCTGAACCGGGAGACTCTTGGGATGGGTGGGTCAGTTTGTCTTGGAGTTGGGTTGTGTCGTGGTGTGGTACTGTGGTGTTTATTCTTTCCCGACTTGTCACTCCTAACCTGTTTTCCTCCACCTCCCACCCTGGGTTGTTGTTTGGGCCTTTTGAGTGAGGGGGTAGGTTGTTTGTTTTTGTTGGTTGGGTGGGTGTCTGGTTTTCCACCCCTTGGGAGGGGGGGCACTGTCATGTTAAGGGTCGTCACCCTGAGCATGATTGGCAGCTGTGGGTTTAATCACTACTTGTTTACTGCAGCTGGCAGATTGAGCCTTGCTCTCGGCCAGTCCCACAGTCATGTTCCCTTTTACCAGGCATTCACCAGCTTTCGGCTCACCACATACACACTCACACACTTTCACACACACAAAGACACTCACACATACTGTTCTATCAGTCATGCTCCTGCCCCTCACAGCTGCGTCCACTCATGCTCATTACGGTTGGGTATTTATAGAGTTTTTGGACGATCAGTTAGCGCGGCAGATTAGTCAAGTCCTAGACGTCAACCTTGGACTCCCTAGCTCGCTACGGTTGGCTTTCCCCTTGGACTGTTTTATGTTGTTCCTCAGAGCCTTTCCGCTCTGGCATAAATGTAAGTCCATCCATCCATCCATCTTCTTCGCTTAATCCTTTTCGGGTTACGGGGGGGCTGGTGCCTATCCCAGCATCTTTGGGCGAGAGGCAGGGTACACCCTGGACAGTTCACCAGTCCATCACAGGGCTAACACAGAGAGACAGACAACCATTCACTCTCACAGTCATACCTAAGGACAATTTAGAATCTCCAGTTTGATGCCAATTAACCTAACTTGCATGTTTTTGGCATGTGGGAGGAAACCAGAGAAATCCCGGAGTAAACCCACGCAGACACGGGGAGAACATGCAAACCCCACACAGATCACTGTTGGTCGGGGGCTGGGACCGAACCCAGGATCCCCCGGCCAAGGGTGAGTTGCTGTGTTGCATCAGAGCTAACCACCCTGTGAAAGCCTTTTCTCTCCGCTTCAATCCCGTTTGGAGCGTGCTTTGCATTTAACCTAGCCACGCAGCTGGAGCCGGTTGTCTTATTGATGTGACTGTGACTGTTTTTGAACATTGTGTGTATTCATTCAGACTGGTAATAAAACATGTTACAAACTGCACGTTGGGCTCGCTGCTATTTTCATATGTTCGCTGCAAATTTATGCAGCCGAACATAATAAAGTTGCTCTTTATTCATTGTGTATTTAATCAGAATCAGATTTATTGCCATTGTTCATGTAGTACACAAACTAGGAACTTGTCTCGGTGCAATGCTGCAACATTAAACATGATAAAAATAAAAGAATAAAAAACTATACATGCAATAAAATGTAGAATATGAATGAGTAATACTAGTCAAAGCAATTTTAAAAATATTAGCGAGTAGCAGATATTGATGAAATCTACAGGTCACAACTGATAGATGTACTGGCCTATAAGAAAGTCAAATGTGTCATGGCGGCCGCTGGGCCGTCATCAGCCTCAGCTGCACACACACCTGCCACCAATCATCAGCGGGTCTTAAAAGCCAGCGTCTCCGATGGCTCAGCACAGAGTCGTCTGCCTACTTCGCCACGCAACGCGTCACGGATTCGTCCTCTCGCCAGAGCATCCACGACGCAGTCTCGCCAAGCTTCGCCACGTAAGCATCAAAGTAACTTACCTTGTCAAAGTGTAATCCCCTGTGCACAGGTGGACCTCCCTGGCGGCGGACTAGTCTCCCCGAATAACGGAGCCACTCCTCCTCCTCCTCGGAACTTCTCCACCTCTCCACAGCACCAAGAGTCACCTACCTGTCTCCGTTCAAGGCATCTCTGGGGTATGACTCCCCACTGTTCCCGGAGGAGGAGAAGGAGGTGGCCATTCCGTTTGTGCAGGCTCATGCCAAACGCTGCCACCGGATTTGGACCATCACCCGCAGAGCCCTCCTCAAGACTACGGAGCGCAACATTCAGGTGGCTAACCGTCATAGGAGACCTGCACCGGATTATCAGGTGGGGCAGCAGGTATGGTTATCCACAAAAAATATCAATGTGCCGGCCGAGAAACGCAAATCGGTTAAGCGTTTCATCGGTCCATACGAGATTACTCATATTATTAACCCTGTGACTGTGCTCCTAGCTCTCCCCCATTCCATGCACATCTGCCCTTTGTTCCATGTCTCCCAGGTGAAGCCCTGCATCTCCGACCCCCTGTGCCCGCCCCCCGTGGCGTCTCCCCCTTCGAGGATGATCGACGACCACCCGGCTTGGGGGGTTACTGCCATCTTGGATGTCCGTCAGCGGGGTCAGGGTCTTCAGTATTTGGTGGACTGGGAGGGGTTTAGTCCTGAGCACTGTTCCTGGATTCGCCCAGCGTTGATTCTGGATAAACAGCTCATCCGCGATTTCCATTGGGCGCATCCAGGTAAGATAGGGCAGGTGCCTGGAGGCACCTCTAGAGGGGGGAGTACTGTCATGGCGGCCACTGGGCCGTCATCAGCCTCAGCTGCGCACACACCTGCCGCCAATCATCAGCGGGTCTTAAAAGCCGGCGTCTCTGATGGCTCAGCACGGAGTCGTCTGCCTACTTCGCCACGCAACGCGTCACGGATTCGTCCTCTCGCCAGAGCATCCACGACGCAGTCTCGCTAAGCTTCGCCACGTAAGCATCAAAGTAATTTACCTTGTCAGAGTGTAATCCCCTGTGCACAGGTGGACCTCCCTGGCGGCGGACTAGTCTCCCCGAATAACGGAGCCACTCCTCCTCCTCCTCGGAACTCCTCCACCTCTCCACAGCACCAAGAGTCACCTACACCGAGCCACTGCGAGCCACAGAGCCAGCGCGAGCCTTCCAGCGCCACCTGCAAGTAAGCAGTACTCATCATTACATCTCTGTACTGCGAACAGCACTAATCTATCAGTGCTTGTGTGTTCCAGGGTTGCCAGGTCGCGGCAGGACTCGCTCAGCCCCAGTGGTTCCACAGCATCACACTCACACACCTTCACACACATTACACACCTAATTCAATAAATAATTGTCAAAATAGTCTACTCGTGTCAGTGTCTGTCTCCAGGGTCAAACAGCCAAGTCAAAATGTTCAGACATTGTGGATTAAAATGAAAACAGAGGCCTGTCAAGCAACTTAAAATTTAGCTAATTAATATCTAGTTGAGGCCCTGCGATGGACTGGCGATCTGTCCAGGGTGGACCCTGCCTCTCGCCCAAAGATGCTGGGATAGGCTCCAGCCCCCCCCCCCCCCCCCCCCATGACCCGAAAAGGATTAAGTGGTAGAAGATGGATGGATGGCTGGCTATCTAGTTGAATCCGTTTTGTGTACAGCATATTTCACATTCATTAACCCAAGGTGTTAAAATGTAAGAGCCTAACCCTAAAAAAACCCCTAAAAATATTAATTTAATACTAAGTTAAAGTTGTCTAATGAATAGCTGTTTTGTGTCTAAAATTTTTATGCCACTGAATTGATTTTCTACTTTCTCATCAATCTTGCAAAATTAACACTCGGCCCTCGTGCCGCAAAGAATGACAGCCCTTTGGTGGACGGTTTGCCAGCCTTTTGGCAAACCAGATCTGGACCACCAAAGTGTGGTGTAATGTTAAATGTGCAACCTAGTGCATTTAGTTCCCATGGCGGATGTTTATGTGGCGGAAGGTTACAGGAAACCGGCGGGTGTGTTGTTAGGCACGATAGACTAAAAAAACATTGTTGTTCTGAGTTAAGCCAGTAAATGTTGGTCAATAAAAGTTACAAAGGAGAACCTGGATTGGTCTTTGTCTGAAAACGAACCCAACATGACATGGTGTCTGAAGCTTAGCTGTTTTAGGGTGCTTTCACACCTGCAGGTTTTAGTCCATTTCAATCGAACCCAAGTTCATTTTCTCCATTAGTGTGGTTCGTTTTGTCTGGTGAGAACACGGTAATTGCACTCAAGTGTGTACCAAAACAACCAAATTAAATGGCAAACTCTGGTGTTGTTCTGCAGGTGAGAAAGCAACCGCACTAAAACAGGACCAGCGGCAAATGGTAAAGCATTTTATGTCACTGTACATACCCGATAGATCTTTGAAAATATCTGTGGCTGAGCACGTCACGGTTCTGGAGGATTAATGAATGTTAACATGTTATTTCCCATCCGTAGCAGCGCTTCATTTTCACACTGTACAATTTGCCAAAAGTGGTTTATACATGTATGTAATAAACGATAACCAAGGCAATGAAAACCCCCCATAGATTACACTACGATTTGTATTATTTTCTCCCAGAAATGCATAAAGACAGTAGTCATCCTACTTTCTGTATTTACCTTTGATACAAAGTAACAAACTTGTCAACTGATTCAGACCAAATTAAACAAATTTAAGTGTGACAGCACCCTTAAGTGACAATGTGAGGGTTCTCCTGCAGACCAGGAGAAAAAAAGGAAAAGAAAAAAATGGCACAATGCAGGGTGATGGAGCGGCACCTGAGGAGTTATCCAGGCCAGCACATGCGGCTCCTCCAATGGCAACTTTCACCATCAAACCCCCCGAACCTTTTGATTTCCCAAAGCCACCAGGAGTGTGAGAAATGGATACAGCAGTTTGAGCGCTTTAGACTGGCAAGTAACCTGAACAACTCGTCTGACACTAACCAGGTGAACACTCTTGTTTACTGCATGGGGGACAAAGCTGAAGACGTGCTACGAAGGCTAGAGACAGGAAGGCTAACTACTGAGCAGCGCCAGCGGTACGATGCAGTCAGAAATGGTTTTGACAAATACTTTGTTCGGAAGAAAAACATTACATATGAAAGAGCAAAATTCAATAAGAGAGTGCAGCAGCCAGCAGAGACAGTGGATTCATTCATCACAGCACTTTATGCGCTGGCAGAAAACTAAGTATGGAGAACTGCATGATGAACTTTTGAGAGACAGATTAGTCGTTGGCCTTAAAGATCCAGCTTTGTCAGAGAGGATGCAGCTTGATAAGGACCTCACTCTCACTAAAGCTCTCACTATGGCCCAAATGGTTTATGGTCAGAAGAAATAAAGCAGCAACAGTCAGATCTGAGAGGAGAGACAAGTAAAACAGCTGTGGATGCAGCGCATGTTAAAGGAGGAAAACAGCACAAATATAAAGAGCAGACACAAGGACAGCATAAAATTAAGAAAACAACACAGTCCAGAATTGAAAATAGCAGAGCATGTCCTAAATGTGGTCAAACACCCTTCCACTCAGCACCCCAGTGCCCTGCTAATGTAACAGGTTAAATGGATCAGACATGGTTAACCCAATAGCTTCATTCTCCTTTAATGTACTGACTATAGTTTTATGCAGTTGATAGAAATGTTTTCATACTGTCTTTTTTATGTGTTTTGGAATGTGTAATTAAGGCTCTTGCATATGTTTTGATAGACAAGGAAGACCGTAAGTTAATTTTGGATTGCTCTGTGATCTGTTGGTCACACCTTTTTACTCCGTGATCTGTTGTTTATGCCTTAGGGATCCAGTAGAGGGAATTGGCGCTCTGCACCTCACTTAACCTCTTGCACTCCGGGATACCGCGATCGGTCACGTCTCTGCGTCCTAGAGCGCACTGAAAAAAAAAAAAGAGTTGCATTTCCGTTCTTCCACTACAGATACAGCCGCGAACAGAAAGCCAAAGGAGTGCTTTGATTGGTTTAGATTTGATTGACCTCTCATTCGACTAATAAGAGCCTTGAATTGGGTTTCTGAAACCTTGAAGAACCAATGACTGAAAACCTAGCAAGAGGGACCTGCCTACCAATGGCTGCGAATACAGCGAGCCAATTGAAGCAGAGAAGTTCGACGATTGAAAGCGTGCATCAAATCTGTTTTGTGTAAGCCGCTGGGTGACACACACGTGTTCGCCAGTATTTTTTTTTCTTACTACTGTTCTTATTTGTTTTGAAAAATCGTTCGCCAAAACCGCAATCATGGAAGCGCAAAACTGCAATAATGGAATCATGGTTTGACCGGGTCGCGTGACCAGAACCACGAGTCGTAACAAGCGGACCAGCGTCATGTTCGTCTGACAATGAGGAAGAGAAGTTCGCCAGCGACACTGCTGTTGTGGACAGGTAAGTATTATAAGCTAAATTATTCTTTATCCCTGAAAATTGCAATCAAAATGACTTTTGACCGATCGGTAAATTACAACTGTGCGTCATCGCCACATGACGGACCGGTCCGTGCGCCGCGTCCGGACCGTGAACGCCCCCCCCCCCCCACTACTCTTCTGTAACGGATTGCAGATATATTGCAGATATTTTAGTACAACTGTGTGTAGTAGACCGCGGCGCACCGTCCTCACTGTCCGTCATGTGGCGATGGACGATGTCCGTCCTCTGTAGCGGGGGGTGGGGTGGGGGGAGTTGTTATCCTCTACATTAGATATTTTAGTATAATTTTTAGTGCACTGTAGGTTATTTTTTCTTGTAAAAAAAAGCCACACATTTTTTACGTGGCATGCTTCTTTGTGTGGGGGTGTGAACGCGCGGCAGCAAGGAGGCGAGGAAAAAACTTCTTTTCCAATTAGTTCAATTTATTTTTAACTCACAAATCATATTCTCCAGTCTCTCAAGATAAATCTTGTGACACAGTCTCTTCACCAAAAATGCACTTTGTCAATTAAGAAGCGTATCAAGCATTACCAAGTTCCTCAATAACCATTTTCATCAATATACCACTACTTACTGATCTCACACCTGTTATATAATGGACAGATCAATTAGAGGTAATTACCCCCTACCATAATCCCAGGTAAAACACTCATTCCTATTCTAAACACATACCCACTAACATCTAAAAATACATAAATAACTTTCCCCAAACATACACAATATAAATATATAAATAACACACAATAAATAACCTTAACCCCTATTTACAAATAGTAAACCACCCCTCTGACTTACCAGACATATTTGCTCCCTGCTGGTGTCCTATATAAGGCCTTCAGCTCCTAATGGAGTCTTTTGCCTGGACACACACAGGAAGCATGTTGGCAAAGGTATGTGCAAGAAATCCTTTAATTATTTTACCAGATTCTTAATCATACTAATTATCTCCCAGGGCATTCAAATTAACAGACAAATCATAAACTATTATGTGCATCTTAACCAACAGTCATACAACATTACAACAATACAGATACAACACAATCACAATATAACCAGACATACAGTGGTGACATCCCATCGTCACATTTCCTCCCCCCTTTCCCAAGAATACAGTACTCTTACGAGTCATGTATTCTAGAGAGGCTATCAGCCACAAGGTTGGTTTTCCCTGCCACATACCGAACAGTAAAATTATATGGTTGGGACACATACCCCCTCAGAAAAGATTTATTGCCAAGTACATTAACAGTAAACAACTGATAACATACGAGGGATTTGACTTGACACAGAAAACGACCTGCATTTCCGGTGACGCGGCAGCGTCTGAAAAACGCGCCTGTCGTCAGATGGGTACAGGATGCATAGGGAGGAAAGGATAACACAATAGGAAGGAGCAAAAAACCATTGATTGTCAGAATACCGGTCATATATGATCAATATTATGATTACAAGAAAAAAAGCCCTCAATGCACAGTTAGCAGACAAGAATGTACACAAGGACACAAAGAGAGCAGTGAGTGAGTGATCTTTTTCATCAGTTTTTGAGTCAGTGTGGGTGTAGTGTTGAGTGTAGGTGTTGTATCAGTTAAGAACAACAAAGTCTCTTTGGCAAGAGATGTTTTGTCTTAGCTGCTGGCATTTGTCCTTGAGCCATGCAGCTGACTGTCTGTAGAGTCAATGCAGCTCAAATGTTTTGGAAACAAAAAACTGCAGATAATCTGGAGGACTTGTGTGAGGGGGTCAGATTAGTCGAATAGTACTGATCCCAGAGAAAGAAACTTTATATTCTCTTAAAGATTCAGTACTTTAATCCTTCAGTGCTGGACGCTGAATCCTTCATGACGGCTCTCAGCATGATCATGATGTAATCCCACCCTGTAAGACGACTGTTCACATCCTTCATTCTGTCTAACCACTGTAAAGCCCGATGATCTGTCTCTAGCAAAAAATGACGCCCTAATAAATAATATTTCAAAGACCCTATTGCCCATTTTATGGCAAGACATTCTTTTTCAACCGTAGAATATCTTTTCTCCCGGTCCAACAATTTACGGCTCAAGAACAGTACTGGGTGTCTCTCTCCCTTCTCCTCCTGGAGAAGTACTGCTCCAATGCCAACCCCTGAAGCATCAGTCTGTAAAATGAACGGGCGAGCAAAGTCTGGACTGAAGAGTACCTTCTCCCCAGAAATAGCCCTCTTCAGATCCTCAAACGCTCTGTCACACTCCTCTGCCCATTTTACCTTATTCGGTGCTGCAGCTTTAGTGAGGTCAGTCAATACTGCGGCTCTTTCAGCAAAGTGGGGGATGAACTTACTATACCATCCTACCATTCCCACGAATGATTGCACTCTCTTCTTAGTGGTGGGTACCGGATAGGTCCGAATGGCATCCACTTTACTTATTCGTGGTCTAATGACCCCCTGACCAACCACATGTCCCAGGTACTCCACCTGCTGTTGTCCGAATGCACATTTGCGTGGGTTAATTGTCAGTCCTGCCCTCTTAATTAGCTGAAGGACCTGCCTAAGGTGTATCAGATGTTCATCCCAGATCTGACTATAAATGACCACGTCATCCAAATAGGCAGCCGCAAAGTTCGATACTCTCCTTAAAATTTGGTCCATCAGCCGCTGAAACGTTGCAGGTGCCCCCTGAAGGCCAAATGGCATGACCCTAAATCGGAAACTGCCATACGGTGTTTTAAAGGCTGTAAATTCCTTTATTTCTGGTGCCAATGCCACCTGCCAATACCCCTTACATAGGTCCAAAGTAGAAATAAATCTAGCCTTGCCCAGTTTCTCTAATAGTTCATCAATCCGGGGCATGGGGTATGACTCAAATTTAGATACTGAATTCAGATATCTAAAGTCAATACAAAATCTTAACGAGCCATCCTTTTTGGGGACCAGCACTATCAGGCTACACCACTCACTGACTGACTTCTCGATCACTCCCAGCTGCAACATCAAGTCAATTTCTTGTTTCATTTTTGGGACCAATCGTTCCGGGATCCTATAAGATTTTCTACGTGGAACAGTTTCCTCTTTCAAATAAATCTTATGACGTACCAACATGGTGAAACCAGGTCTCTCCTGAAACAAATCTGGATCCAATAATGTCTCTAACTCTCTCTGCTGATCCACCTGCAAATGAGACAGTTGAAATAAGCACGGCTCTGACACATTTGTGGGAAAGGACTGTTCCTTCTCCTCATCCACTTCCGTCGCACAGATCAAGAGATGCTGTGTCTCCTGAAGAGCAGGTTGCTGCTGCTGATGACCAGGCTGCTGAAACTCTTTCAATAAGTTAATATGGAAGGTCTGATACTTTACCTTCCTGTCAGGCATATATAGTTCATATGTCACTGAACTTAGTTTTTTAGAAATTTCATATGGCCCCTGCCATCGAGCCAACAGCTTACTGTCACACGAGGGCAGCAATAACAGAACCTGTTGTCCTGGGTGAAAACCCCTTTTCCTGGCCTTCTTGTCATACCAGGTTTTTTGTTTGGCCTGCGCCATCCTTATGTGCTCTTGAGCCAAAGCAGTCATTCGATCCAGTTTCTCTCTCATTTTAATGACGTAAGAGACCACATTGTCCTGATCACTCGGTGGTCTCTCCCAGTGCTCCTTTAATAAATTCAATGGGCCCCTCACCTGACGGCCATAAAGCAGTTCAAAAGGTGAGAACCCTGTTGAAGCCTGGGGCACCTCCCGGTAAGCAAACAGTAAATAAGGTACCCATTGATCCCAATCTGATCCCCTTTCAGAAACAAGTTTCTGCAGCATATTTTTAAGAGTCTGATTGAAACGCTCCACTAGTCCATCAGTCTGCGGGTGATAAGGGGTGGTCTTAATACCCTTAATCCCCAACAGCTTATACACTTGCTGCAACAGTTTAGACAAGAAATTTGTTCCACAGTCTGTCAGAACTTCTTTAGGTATGCCTACCCTTGAAAACAACTGGATCAGGCAGTTGGCAACCTGCCTAGCCTTAATAGATTTCAAGGGAAAAGCTTCTGGGTACCGAGTTGCATAGTCACAAATCACCAGAATGTATTTATTACCCGAGGAGCTTCTTTCTAGGGGGCCAACTATATCCATCCCTATTCTGTCGAATGGTGTTCCAATAATGGGTAATGGTTGCAGTTGGGCACGTGCTACTCCCCTAGATGCTGTAATCTGACATACTGAGCATGTCGTGCAGAAGTCCTTTACCTGGGTATACATTCCCCGGCCACACAAACCTTCTAGCAATTCTCTGTAGAGTTTTTTGAAATGCTAGATGACCTGCCCAAGGGATAACATGTCCTAGTTCCATGATTTTTGGTGTGAGGTTCTGTGGTAAAGCTATGACCATAACTCCACCATGCTGTTGATATAAAATGACCTCTTATGACAAACAAGGCCTCAGCCAAATAATCAGTTTTTCCCTGTTTCATACCCTCAATCTCCAAGACTTTATCAAACCAGGGCTTAAGTGTTGGGTCAGCTTTCTGCAATCTAGCTATGTCAGGAGGGATGTCAAACTCTACTGACTGGCTTAATTGTGGTGTTTCTTCACCAATTCTTTACTGACACTAACACCTTATCTCTTCTCTTCTGAGCCTTAGATTTGTGTTGCTTAATAGGGCCTACCTCTATCTCCGAATTATAAAAAGGTAATTCCTGAAGAGCATTGGCAACCCTCTTTGCCCTCTGTGCCCTAGTTGTCACCATATTACAATTTTTTTCCACAGGTGTATTTACTCTGTTCAACAGCGCCACCTGCCCGTCTCTCCTCCGTTTGTTCCTCTCTGACCTGTTGTATGATGTCTAACAGAGTTGGAACATCATTACCAAGAATGACAGGATACGGCAAATCAGGCACAAGAGCTACAGGAAGGAGATAAGTTTGACCCCCTACTGTTAATAAACCTCAGCGGTCGGGTATAGTTTTTTATCCCCATGGACACCAACTGATATTTTTTAGGGACTCATTCACAAGTCCCTAGGGACCAAACTAGGTAGCACAACTGTTTGAAAACAGCCTGAATCTAACAGGGCCTCGTCACACTGACCATTAAGCAACACTTTTGTTTTATATACTCCACTATGTACTGAGGCTGAACAAGTGGGTCTAGGAACTGAACATAAAAGTGACGGTTTCTCATTCTTTATGGCAGGGCATGAATATTGGGTGTGACCGATTTTATTGCACTGATAGCAGCGTATATCTTTATTTGCAACCCACACGTGACTTTTTACTACATGTTTATCATATCTACTGTTTGTGTTCTGACTGGGTCTGGAATACGACCTATTTTGAGCTGGGCCACCCTTTTCACCCTCATTAAACTCACTCCGAGTAGTGAAAAATCTGTCACGGCCGAGAGTAGGTCTCCTGCTCCCAGACCTGGCTGGCAGAAAAACCTCTGCCAGACGAGCAGCGTCCTCTGCAGTCTTCGGGACCCGCTCTTGTATCCAGACTCCCAGTTCCGGGTTCACCATGCGCAAAAACTGTTCCAAAATAAACTGTTCTATAATGTCTTTTAACGATAGAGTCTCTGGCTTAATCCATTTATACAACAGGTCTTTCAATCGTACATACAGTTTGCGAGGGGTTTCGTCCTGAAAAATGTCCAAGGAACGAAACCTCCTCCTATAAGTGTCAGAAGTAATTTCAAATTTACTTAAGATAGCTTCTTTAACTTTTGCATAATTGTCTGTGTCAGCCACATCCATCAAAACATATGCGCTCCGCACTTTACCTGAGAGTAAAGGAGCAAGATGGGTAGCCCACTCTTCTTCCCTCCAGCGGCAGACTGTAGCGATCCTCTCGAACGTTGTCAGGTACTGTTCTACATCGTCCTCGGGTGAGAGAGGATTCAGCCTGGGTTCGTGGTGCACTGATGTTCTCCTCGGTTGCACCTGCAGCGGCAAATCTTCCTCCTGCGGGCCGACCTGACTGGCCGTCACCCTGGGGTCTTCCCCCGGAGCGCCGTAGTCACCGCCATGCTCCGCCTGGCTCCCGTACTCCTCTCTCAGCTCCGCAACCTGCGACTGTACCCGACGAATTTACTCAGTCATAGCCTGCCACCTTTGGTCATGGAGAGCGGCTTCCTCCTCCATTTGCCGATCTCGGAGCATCAGCAAACGTACCACCGATTTTACCAGGCTCGTTAGCTCTTCGAGCTCGCCCAGTCCGCTGACTCCCTGCTCCTCCTCCGTCATGCCTGTCTCCAGGTCAGACCGCTCCTCCTGCCTCACTTTTCTTCTCGCCATGAGTCCTTCCGTCCACCAAACGCTACGACGTTGATGTAACGGACCACCGCTGCCACCAAATGTGAACGTCGATGACAGCGGGGTGAGGCCAGAGCTTCTTTTTTCAATTAATTCAATTTATTTTACTCACAAGTAATATTCTCCAGTCTCTCAAGGTAAATCTTCTGACACAATCTATTCACCAAAAATGCACTTTGTCAATTAAGATAAGATTAGCCTTTATTAGTCCCACAATGGGGAAATTCCAGGATTGCAACAGCACAGGGATAGCAACACTCAGAGCAATAATCAGAAGGCAAGAAAAAACATCTACTAAACATATGTCCATATTACTATAAATATATATATATAGACACACAGTGCAGAGCATTATGGTTGGTTGGTGAATGTGCAGCAGAAAGTCTAAGCTCTCTCTCCGCGGATGCAGCGGGCCAGCTGGAAGTCTTTGGGCATAATGGTGACCCCCTTAGCGAAGAAGAGACCACCAGGTGGGCCTCGCTGGTCTCCTGCAGAGCCATGACGGCGAAGCTCAGGAAACGCGGGACGGTCTTGAAGTCCTGAGCGATCTCCCTCACCAGGCGCTGGACGGGCAGCTTACGGATGAGCAGCTCCGTGGATTTCTGGCAGCGACGGATCTCTCTCAGAGCCACGGGCCTGTGACGGTGGCTAGCTGCATCCTGGGGGGCTTCTTCCTCCAGTAGATTTTACGGGCGGTCTGCTTGGTTCTTGCCATCGCTCTTTATCATCAATATACCACTACTTACTGATCTCACACCTGTTATATAATGGGCAGATCAATTAGAGGTAATTAGCCCCTACCATAATCCCAGGTAAAACACTCATTCCTATTCTAAACACATACCCACTAACATCTAAAAATACATAAATAACTTTCCCCAAACATACACAATATAAATATATAAATAACACACAATAAATAGTCATATAAATAGTTCAATAAATAACCTTAACCCCTATTTACAAATATTAAACCACCCCTCTGACTTACCAGACATATTTGCTCCCTGCTGGTGTCCTATATAAGGCCTTCAACTCCTAATGGAGTCTTTTGCCTGGACACGCACAGGAAGCATGTTGGCAAAGGTATGTGCAAGAAATCCTTTAATTATTTTACCAGATTCTTAATCATACTAATTATCTCCCAGGGCATTCAAATTAACAAAGACAAATCATAAACTATTATGTACATCTTAACCAACAATCATACAACATTACAACAATACAGATACAACACAATCACAATATAACCAGACATACAGTGGTGACATCCCATCGTCACAAGGGGGCTTGTTTGTTCATTCATTCATTCATGAATGAATGAACAAACAAGCACCCCCCCCCCACACACACACACACAGCCCTGAGTGTCACCTTTCATTAGAGCCCAAGATCAAGCTTCTACATTGAATCACTCAAAAGTTAGACATTTTTCCAAACTGCCATTTTGCACAATTTGGCACAGTTCAAAAACACCTGGGAACAACCTGACAAAAAAGCTGTGTAATATATTCATTTTTTGTGGTATTGTTACAAAATTTTGACCTCAGCTGGATAACACTTGGTTCTACATTTCTGTTGCATTTTCCAGCCCGGATCTGACAGCTGTGTGTTATTTGCAAGCATTTGTATCCAAAAAAACACCCAGGCAAAATTTATTTTCTTCAAGTTCAGTATGTTTAGATGACTGTTACTCAGTGGCTGGAGCACTTAGAGAGATTATAACTGTTTTGCAAAAAAATTCAAAGTGTTTTTACCTCCGCCAGGCCAAAGGCCAGGAGGAGGTTATGTTTTTGCCAGCGTTTGTCTGTCTGTTTGTCTGTTGGTTAGCAAGATAACTCAAAAAGTTTTGGACGGATTTCCATGAAACTTTCAGGCCTTATTGGAAATGGTACAAGGAAGAACTGATTAAATTTTGGGGATGATCCGGATCACCGTCTTGATACAGGAATTTTTTAAATGATTCTTTAACATTGTGCGATACGCCCATTTTCAACATGTGTGCAGGGGCAATAGAGGGCGCTGGCCGTCATGTCTGATGAACACAAACTCGCCTTCTCCAAAGTTTTAGGCACAAAAGCACGCGGAAAACAGTGGTGGGCAGGGCCCGCCACAGTGCCTGTGTTTGCGCTACGCTGCAAAAGCTGACACGGGCAGCTGTCCGGCACCGGATTATTTGCCAGAAATTCCCCGGGCAGCCATAGGGGC
The DNA here is from genome assembly GCA_020510985.1 of Pholidichthys leucotaenia. Lineage (NCBI taxonomy): Eukaryota > Metazoa > Chordata > Actinopteri > Cichliformes > Pholidichthyidae > Pholidichthys > Pholidichthys leucotaenia. Next base: position 459,753,999 of record CM035839.1, read on the forward strand.
TGCGCAAAAACCAGCTCTCTGCCGGGGGACGCTTCCAAATCCTCTTTCTTCCGCGGAGCGCAAACCCAATAAAACCCACGGCAACCATTATCGCACCTTCTTTTGTCCTGCGTCTCCGGAACAGAGAGGAATCCCGGCGCCAGTAATGCTGCGCCTGATATGTGTGACTCTAATGCTAAAAGTGACTGCATCAGGGATTTTCCACCTGAAGTTGCACTTTGCTACACAGCGCCACAAAAACTGTGTAGCCAAATTCGATCGATGGATGAACATTTTCAGCCAGTGACAGAACCAACGCCTTCCAAATCCAATGCATCACTAGCAGAAGTGATGTTTTGTCATTTTGTGGCAGAGCACAATCTACCCCCATTGGTGGCAGATCACTTCAGTGATTTGGTGCCAACATTGTTTCCTGACAGCAAGAGCACTCAATTTTTTTGTGCTACTTGGCTTATTATTTTCACATTACCAAAAAGTTATGGCTCAACATTGTGTCCATATAAGTGTACATTTGAATAAATATCTTTGAAATAGTTCATGTTGCAGTTGCTGTTTGCTTAGTTTTTGTTTGTTTGTTTTTGCTTCAGTTTTCTTTCATCTGCCGATAAATACAGTTTTTAAGTACTCAGTACAGGTGTGAAAGCCCCCCCACCCCAATAAGGGAGGCATGAGGTATGCCTTGACAGGTCGCAGCCTGGCACTTTGCAGATGGAGGAGATGGACACAACAGCAACACTTCAGTTTATTACCTCCGCCAAGGAGGTAATGCTTTTACTACTGAAACACTAATCCTATCATTGTCAATCCAATTGCTAGTCATATGTTTTCATGGTCAAGGAATCTGAAAACCTACACACAAACACGGTATGGGGGGGAACTGTGGCGCTTGGCGGAGGTCTGCACTCTCCGAGTGCTTTTCTAGTCTTTTAAATGAGACCAACCCCATGAAGATGCTGCAAAGGGTTGAAGAACAGCTTTTGATTTACTTTGGGTACGTTATTTTTAGGCGTTTTTAGGGAAATTGACCAGAGTGCAAGGGGTTAATACAGATGAGTGGAGGCAGCAGATGCGTGTGTGATCATTTCTCCTCCCCTCACTACTTTTCTTCCCTATTTAAGGGGCTTTACATCTGGAGGAACCGCTGGGATTAAAAACGTGAGATCCACACCTCAACATGAAGGGAGCCATCTTTCGTTCTTCATCCCAAAAAACGACCCAGGCAGGGGAGTGTTTCAGCAAGACAGATCGGTGGTAGTTACGAGGCCAGCGAGGAGCAACGCACATCCTGAGGTGTAGAACAGCCACCAGGGAACTGCAAAGCTTTCAGCATCAGATTTCAGCGCCACATGTTGATACTGTCTGTTACTCACTTGCCCAAAATGGAGTCAGAAATTGAAAATCTGTTGTTTGAAATGAAAGGAGCTCTGTTCCAGCTTACTACGGATCAGCTAGTGAAAATATGTGATTTGCTTAAGATCTCAGGAGATAATCAAGAGAAAATAACAAGAAAAACTCGCTGTGCCTTGGTGTCTTATATCAGTCAGCACATCGAACCTGACGAATTAAAACAACGGGAAGATGAAGGTATGTCAGAACTGTTGAGCATACAAGATACAATAAAAAGTGTGAACCAGAGCAATATAAATGATGTGTCACAAACAACGCATGCAAAGGAGAATGTAATGAAAGAGTTGGAGCAGCTGAAATTGGCAGTGCAGCAAAAAGAAGCTGAAATGCAAGTTTTAGCAAATAATGAGACTGCCCCACGCCACACAGCCCCGGTTGTTGTAACCAATCCACCCTGGCGTAAAGACTATAAGATTTCTGGTCAGATTGGTGAACCTGGACAGAAAGACAGACTCACTTTCTCCAGTTTAGCTCGCCAAATTGAGAACGGCCTCAGCAAAGGATATCCTGAGTCAGAGATAGTGGATGCTGTCATCAGGGCCATTGTGCCAGATTAACAATAAAGGAGTTACCTCGAAGGTAAAAGCAACCTGTCTCTCCCTACCCTTAGGAGAATCCTTAGGTCACATTACCAAGAGAGAAGCGCCACAGAGCTTTACACGCAGTTGACTACAGAGGTCCAGAGCAATAGGGAGACCCCACAGAACTTCTTAATTCGAACAATGGATTTAAGGCAGAAAATATTGTTTGCGTCACAGGAAGCCGAGTCTGGTCTCAAATATGACCCAGCCCTCGTGCAAAGCATGTTCATGCACACAGTATTAACAGGGCTGCAAAATGATAGTATCAGGAGTGACCTTCAGCCCTTCCCTTTGTAGACAACAACCTCAGATGAACTGTTGTTAGAAAGATTGAACATAGCATGTGCACATGAAAAAGAGAGGCAGGATAAAAGGAGACAGTCCGTGCCACAGCGACCAATTAGTGTACACACTATCCAGTCTAGTGATAACAGCAAAGATAAGTGTGCAGCCCAGCAAAGTGTAGCTACACTTCCCCCAAATGTGTTGTCTGACCTGAAAGAAATGAAAGCAGACATGACACTGTTAAAAGACCTTAAAGCACAGGTGTCACAAATAACAGAGTCCATGCGCAAGACAGAAAACATGCCAAAGCTGTATCCTGATGTAACCAGAGAATCAAGCTATGGAGTCACTTACCCTCCGCTATATGTCCAGCCACAGTACCCCTCCCTGAATGACCAAAGTGCCCCTCCCCAAATTTCAGGTGGACCAGTTCAGGAATCTTGGTTTCCCAGGGGTCCAGTGTTCCACAAAGGAACAGTGCAGTTTCAACAGAGATTTACACCCCAGAGATATCCAAAGCCACGTGTGCAGCTGAGGTGCTCTGCATGCCAGCAGAGGGGTGGGGAATACTGCCAACACTGCTATAGGTGTGGGAGTAGTGAGCATTTTCAGGCAGGCTGTAGAGCATATAGGGAGCATAATGCTGCAAGAGAGAAGAAAGCAGAGAGCCCGAAAGGCAGTAGCCCATCCAGCCCAGCAGCCGCAGCTCCAGCGGGGAATAAGAAGGTCATTGCAACAAAAGTCTTGGGTACAGTTAAATGGTTCAACGTCAGGAATGGATATGGTTTCATCAATAGGAATGACACAAAAGAAGATGTTTTTGTACACCAGACAGCCATTAAAAAGAACAACCCGAGACTTCCGGGAAGATGGCGGAGAGACATAACGCTTAAACAGAGAGCTCTCCCTAGCCGGATTAAAAATCATCGGTAAATGGCCAACTCGACATAAACGGATCAATAAACTAAGGGATGAAAACACGAAGGAGCCGGGCACAAGGACGAAAGCAGGGTAAAATTGAAGAATTCCTCTCCAACAACGCAGGAAAAACCGCTGAACACGAAGCCCAAAAAAACGAGGTGTCTACAGCAGTGAAAATGGAGGACGCCAGGCTCGAAAACATGAACACTGGCATCACCAGTTTGGGTAAAGAGTTAAGAGAATTCAAGCGGCAGCTACAGCAGGATTTAGCGGCTCTTAAGGAGGAGCTGAAAAAAGAGATTAAGGAGGAAATTATGGGCCTCCGAAGAGAAATGGAGCGCAAGCTAACAGAAAACATGGAGGAGCTGCGCTCCCAACGGGCGTGTATGACAGAAGCACAGGCCCGAATATCGGAGCTGGAAGATTGGAAAAGCGAGGCAAACGAACAACTACAGACTCTGACGACGCAAACGCAGAGGATGCAGGAGAAAATAAACGACTTGGAGAGCAGGTCCAGACGAAGCAATATGCGCATCTTTGGAATTCCGGAGGGCATTGAAGGCAACTCGATGACGAAATTCATGGATCAGTTCTTAAAAAAAGAGCTGGAACTACCCGGAGAAACGGATCTGCAGATTCAACGAGCGCACAGAGCACCGGCACAAAACCCGAAACCAAACTCTACACCCAGGTCAGTTGTGGTAAACTTTGTGAAATATGACATAAAGGAAAGAATCCTGACACAAGCATGGAAAAAAAAGATACGAATCGGCGACAAACAGGTATTCTTTGACCATGACTACCCGACAGAAATTGTGCAGCAGCGGAAGAAATATGCCAACATTAAAAAAACGCTGAAAGAGAAAAAAATTAGATTCCAAACGCCGCTAACGAAAATGAGGATTCATTGGGAGGACGGCGTAAGAACCTACAACACGGCCAGAGAGGCAGCGCGGGATATGATGGAGCGGGGCCTTGAGGTGAGCGTGCCGGAGGAAACGACTGGAGCAGCGGCGGCCCTGAACGCATCACGACAGCCGGAGTGGAGACGAGTGAACGGCAGTCGACAGGGGAGAGACGTAGAGCAGCGGGCCCAGGAAAAACTACAAGGCTTTCAACTGAAAGCCTAGATCATAACAAAGATTAAGAAAGGCACAGAAGAAATGAAGGCCAAGAAGACAAGGTAAAAGAGAAACAGACGGCTAGGAGAGGTTTAAGTGATATTTGTTGGACATTTCTAGACTAATGACTATTATAGTAAATACAGGTCTAGGGAGGGCCCCTCACTCTGTGAGGACATTCCCTCCACCCACCAACAGGGACCAGTGGGCAGAAGAAAGGCCCAAAGTACGGAGGTCGAGATTTTTTAATGTGTTTTTATATAAATATGTGTTATTTTTGTTGTTAAAGGGGCTAGGAGCACAAGTTAAAAAAATGGAAAACCATGAATATGGGTAAAAATCTTAAGATAATGACACTAAACGTGAATGGTCTGAACTCACCTGTTAAAAGGGAAAGAATAATAAGAAAATTCAAGAAGGAAAAAGCTGAAATTATATTTATGCAAGAGACACATTTGAACAAGACAGAACATGTGAAACTAAAGAGATTTGGCTATAAGAACTCCTACTACAGTTCATTTAAGGGAGGAGCTAAAAGGGGTGTTATGATACTAATTTCAAACAAAATACAATTTGAAAGTGAACAGGAAATCCAGGATAAAGAAGGCAGGTATGTAATAATAAAGGGAAGAATAGATGGTATGCAGATCACATTAGTGAACATCTATGCCCCACCAGAAAGTGACAAGGGTTTTTTTCAACATCTGTTTGATCTCATAGCAACACACAGTGAAGGAGTCCTAATTTGTGGAGGAGACTTAAATGCTGTCATGGATCATGAAGTTGACACAACAAGTGTTAAGAAGACAAAAAAACATGTAACAAAGTTCATAAGAACCTCACTGGCAGAAATGGGTATGGTAGACATATGGAGGGACCTGCACCCACTCGAAAAAGACTATACACATTATTCAGCAGTCCATAAAGTACACTCTAGAATAGATTACTTCCTTATGAATGAAGGTGACAGACACAGGGTGAGAAATTGTTGGATTGGAGGGGCAGAAATATCAGATCATAATCCTATATACATGGAAATATATCTAAACAATAGAAAACGACAAACAACATGGAAACTTAACGTAGGACTGTTAAATGATGAGAAAATGAAAGAAAGAATAAAAATAAACATAAACGAATATATCCAAGAGAATGACAATGAAGAAGTGGACCCAACAATACTATGGGACGCACTAAAAGCCGTGTTAAGAGGAAAATTAATTGTTGAAACAGGAAAAGCAAATAAGACTAAACTGGAAGCGTATGAACAAAGATGTGAGAGACTGAGGGAATTAGAACGTAAACATCAAAGCACAAATGATCCAAAAATATATCAAGAAATTAAAGAAGAAAAAACAAAGATTAAAGAAACACAAATGGATGAAATCGAAAGGAAAAATAGATATCTAAAGCAAAAATATTATGAAACGGGACCAAAAGCCACAAAACTGCTGGCAAAACGGCTAAGAAAACAACAAACAATGAATAATGTATACAAGATTAAAGACCCCACCACAAATAAAACCACAGTTAACCCAGAAAACATCGAAGAAATATTCCATAATTTCTACCAAGAACTATACTCGCAACCTGAAGAAACAAATACTAAAGATATTAAAAAATTTCTAGGCACATTGGACTTGCCATCAATAGGAAATCAACAAAATGAAAAGCTAACAGCAGAAATAACAACACAAGAGATCAGAGATGTGATTAAGTCACTTAAAAACGGTAAATCACCAGGTAGTGATGGATACCCCTCTGAGTTTTATAAACTGTTTATAGAAGAACTCACGCCACAGCTCCTAAAGTCATTTAATTGGACAATGAACAACAACAAAATACCTCCATCATGGAACGAAGCCATTATTTCAGTTATTTTAAAGCCAGGGAAAGATAAAGAACAATGCGGAAACTATAGACCAATCTCTTTATTAAATGTGGATTATAAAATATATACAACAATTACTGTATATGTAAACGAATAGACATTCTTGACGGAATTGATAGAAGATGATCAAACTGGTTTCATAGAGGGACGCCAAACACATGACAATATCAGGAGAACAATACATATAATTAACCAAATACATAAAGAAAAGCGCAGTAATAATGAGTTTAGATGCAGAAAAAGCATTTGACAGGGTTAACTGGAAATTCCTATATAGTGTACTGGAGCGCTTTGGATTTAACGAAAAATCAGTTCAATGCATAAGGACGCTATATCAAGAACCTGTGGCAAGAATCAAGATAAACGGTAGCTTAACAGACAAAGTAAATATACAAAGATCAACTAGGCAGGGATGCTGCTTATCGCCCAACTTGTTTGCTCTGTTCATAGAACCTCTGGCTCAAGCGATACGACAAAATAAGAAATTAAAAGTTGTAACAATAAAGGGGGCGGAACACAAGATTGGGCTATTCACAGACGATATTATAGTTTACCTTGAACAACCAGATGAATCAATAATGGAAATGATGAACTTGATAGAAAATTTTGGAAAATTATCAGGATACAAGATAAACATAACAAAAACACAAATACTGACATTCCACTATAACCCTTTAAACCAGATAACTGATAAGATCAAACTAAACTGGAAACAAAAAGAAATAAAATACCTTGGAGTGAACATACCTAAAGACCTAAGCAAAATATATAAAGCAAACTATGATAGGTTGGAACAAGAAATATAAAAAGATATTGATAGATGGTCAATCTTAAATATGGATCTGAATTCAAAAATTGAGACAGTCAAAATCAGCATACAACCTAGATTACTTTACCTCTTCCAGGCTCTACCAACAGAGATTCCAGATGCCCAATTCTCAAAGTGGGACAGGATGATATCGAGATTTGTTTGGGGAGGTAAAAAGCCAAGAGTGAAATATAAAACTCTCCAATTGCCAAAAGAGAAAGGAGGCATGGGCCTACCGAGTCTAAAGGAATATTACTACTCAGCACAAATAAGATATATCATATGTTGGTGCGACGAGGGATATGAGGCAAAATGGAAAGAAATGGAAAAGGAAATTGAGGGACTCCAGTACAAAGCATAATAGGAGATAAAGATGCATATAAGCAAATCAAACAAATAGACCCAATCACTAAATTTACTTTAGAACTGTGGTATAAATAGTACAAAAATATAATATAAAGGAAGACATAAAACTATTGAAATGGGTAGCATCTGACAGTCAGTTTGAACCGGCAAAACAAGATAGGGGATACAAAAATCTGGTGAACAAGGGAATCACAGCATGGGGCAATATCGGAAAAAAAGACCTCGGGAGCTTTGTAAACATCAGGAGAAATTTAAACTAGAAAGATCGGAATTTTTCAGATATCTGCAGATGAGAGATTATTATATGAAGAAGATTAGGCATAACCTCCAAACAGATGTGAGCGAGATTATACAACTCATTTTAAGCTCATATACAGGAAATAAAATAAGAATTATTTTCAAAGCTATATCAGAAACTTATGACAAACAATCATACAAGTAACTATAAAAGGAGAAATTGGGAGAAAGAGCTCAATTTAAACATAACAGAAGAAAGCTGGCAGGAAATATGGAAAACACAACACACATCAACAAATTCAAGGACATGGAGGGAATTTGGATGGAAAAACCTGATTTGCTTTTTCATTACACCACATATTCAAGGAAAATATACAAATACCCAATCTTTATGCTGGAGGGGATGTGGGGCCCAAAATGCAGACCACTCACATATGTTTTGGAAATGCTGCAAAATCTCATCATTCTGGAAATCTATACATGTGACAATACAGAGGATATTAGGATATAATATACCAATGAACTGTAACCTGATGTACCTATGTGATCTTAAAAGAGACAATGTTATACAGGCTGAGGACAGATATCTAGTTAAAATCTTGTTGATTGCATGTAAAAAAACTATCACAAAAAAATGGCGATCAGAAGTTCTTCCTGACCAAGAGCAATGGACTGACATTGTTGAGGACATACGTATGATGGAAAAACTAACATATCGACAAAGAATGCAAGAAGGACTACGGGGGAAAAAAATGGCGGAAATGGACACACTACAAAGTGCAACAACGAGGCAGAAATTGAAAGAATAACCAAAGACACTGAAAAAACCAAAAGAATTAAGAGATGGAAACTAAAAACTTGATGCTCCAACATTTGTCCCCCCCCCCTTTTTTTTTTTTTTCTTTTTTTTCTTTTTCCCTACCCTAGCCCCTTTGTTTTTTTGTTTTTTTTAAATGTAGAATGTGATCTGAATGCATTATATATGATGAAAAATGAATAAAAATCTAAGTTACAAAAAAAAGAACAACCCGAGGAAATACCTTCGCAGTGTTGGAGATGGCGAAACTGTGGAGTTTGATGTAGTTGAGGGAGAAAAGGGAGCAGAGGCAGCAAATGTTACCGGCCCAGGAGGCACTGCAGTCCAGGGAAGCAGGTATGCCACTGACAGGAGCCGCTATAGGCGCTACCCCAGGAGAAGAGGCCCTCCCCGTGGAGACTACCCAGAGAACCACCAGAGTGATGGAGAGAACGCCCCCGAAGGAGACAAGCAGCAACAACGGCACAGACCCACTTACCCTGGCAGACAGCGCTTCCCACCATACTTTGTACGTAGACGCTATGGCCGCCAGCCCCCGTACACCAACTCACCATGTGGAGGAACTGGTAAGCTGCGAAATTACTGGGAAGACACAATCCATACTGTGGTAAGGCAAGTTGGGCAGGATAGTCCCATCTATGAACTGAGACCGGAGCAAGGTAAAGGAAAGTCCAGGATCCTGCATCGGAGCCTTCTTCTGCCATGTGATTACCTGCCGCTGGAGACAAGAACGCATTCATCTGTAAAACAAAAAAAAATCTACAGCACAGACTGCAAAAGCTAGGGACAGTTCCGAGGAAGAGGAGGAGGATGATGATGATGATGATGATGATGATGATGATGATGATTTTCCTATTGAGTTTTTGCATATGACGTCAGGGGGCGTGCCGCACTGGCCCGTTAGAGTGTGCCGCCATATTGGATGGCAAGAAACAGCAGCAGCAGGGTGAAACAAACCACATAGCTCACGTGTACCTACAAACTCCGCAAAATGGTGTACTCCTGTTGTTCCTCCTGATAAGGGGATAAGCGGGGAATTAAATGGCTGGTGTGAAATGCAAAAAAAAAAAAAAAGTTGGATTTTTGAATAATTACCTTCACTGACGTAATCTCTCGCTTTCTCATAACGGGCTGCATGGTGGCGCAGTGGTTTAGCACTGTGGCAGCACAGTTTTACCCTCGGCCGGGGGATCGCGGGGATCATGAGACCGTGGGCTCGATCCCAGCCCCCGACCAACAGTGAGCTGTGTGGAGTTTGCATGTTCTCCCCGTGTTGCGTGGGTTTACTCCGGGATTTCTCCGGTTTCCTCCCGCATACCAAAAACATGTAGGTTTAGGGCGCTCGCGCACGCAGCGGCCGGTGGCTTGTCACCAGACTGCAAACCAAATCTACCTACTGGTACAAATAAGTAACAAAAAAAAAAAACTTTGTGAGTCGGGTCTGGTTTGGGGGCGCCTCTCTGCTTGCTACAAAGGACAATGCACACATGAAAGGGGAGAAAACTATTGTACATGTGCATAAAATCAGGTATGTTTTAACGCGGCGCGCCGTGGAGAGCCTTTAAAAAAAAAAAAAAAACACGCAGCGCGCTTCACTCACCTGAGTCCGAGGAGCTGCTGTTGTTTTCCGACTCGTTCACCAGCAAACACTTCACATCATCCAGATCCCTTTCCGCTGACACGTTTTCCGATATCTTTTCCTCCTGCTCCCCTTCGTCTTTGAAAGATATCATCTCATCGTTTGCCCCCAAATCATCCCCGCTGAGCAGATTACTGGCAGTCATTGTTCTGCTAATTGCTCCAGCTGTTACCCCACACCCACCACCTCCGTTCAACTGAGGCATTTCGGCACACCAGAGGAGCGCACGGGAGCAAGATTAAAAACACTTGTCTGCTGTTATGACTGCTGACAATGACTCCACTGAATGTGACACAGACATCGCAGACACAGTTTCAGAGGCCACAGTATCAGTTGTTGAAAAGGATGATAGGATGTTATTATGTCAGATTGTGACTGTGTGTTCTCCTCACTCATTCTGATCGCTAAACAGTACAAGTTACGCCTGGGTTGTCACAGTGCAACTGCTGCTCTTGCCATCCAAGATGGCGGCACCTACGGCGTGTTTGTTTACCCCAGCGAGTCACGTGAATTTTACGAGCCTACACAAAAACTCCATACCACCTCAGTACCCACCTCAGTCGTCAGGACCATGGACAGCGACTCCTGCCAGGACAGAAAGAACAGCTGAACCTGACTGGAGAGAACTTGCTCCTCAGCCAGAAAGCAACAATAATAATCTCTCAGTAAGCCAGGAGCCACACAGTGACACTCCATCAGACACAGGAGAAAACTTGACAGAAGATCAGCCTGTCGAAGACACCTCTTTTCTGTCAGTTGAAAGGAACGAGGACCAGAATCAGGAACAGCAGCGGCCTCAGAGGAACCGTAGGCCACCAAAGATCTTCAGATATGATCAAATGGGAACTCCATCCTGTTACAGTGTCGCTGCATCGCGCCTTTGTTCAAGGGTTCATTACTCAGAGCAGCCACATTACTACCAGCCCATATATGTATACGAGATGTAGACTGGTAATTTGCATTCTGACCTGACTTTAACACTTTGCCACTAATGGACTACAGTCTGGTCCAATATTAACTGACTGACCTTTCGCACATATGTATTCTCTGAACTCAGAACTGAATGTATCAAAAGAGTTCCAGGCTGTCATATATGTGTTATTTGGACTCAAAATTGAATGTATCAAAAGAGTTCCAGGCTGTCATATATGTGTTATTTGGACTCAAAATTGAATGTATCAAAAGAGTTCCAGTCTGTAACAAAATGCATACACAAGAAACACTGGACAATGAGTATTTGATACTTGAATGACAGAATGTATGAAAAGAGTTCCAGTCTGTAACAATACATTCCTAAATGTCAGATGTTGCAATAGAAGCATTGAACTAATATGTGATTCGAGTATTTTGGTCGTGAGAAGTTTGAATATGTTGGGGACAACATCTTTTTTGAGGGGGAGTGTGTAACAGGTTAAATGGATCAGACATGGCTAACCCAATAGCTTCATTCTCCTTTAATGTACTGACTATAGTTTTATGCATTTGATAGAAATGGTTTCATACTGATTTTTTTTAGGTGTTTCAGAATGTGTAATTAAGGCTCTTGCATATGTTTTGATAGACAAGGAAGACCATAAGTTAATTTTGGATTGCTCTGTGATCTGTTGGTCACACCTTTTTACTCCGTGATCTGTTGTTTATGCCTTAGGGATCCAGTAGAGGGAATTGGCGCTCTGCACCTCACTTAATACAGACGAGTGAAGGTAGCAGATGTGTGTGTGTGATCATTTCTCCTTCCCTCACTACTTTTCTTCCCTATTTAAAGGGCTTTACACTAAGAGTGCAGAATGTCGCCTGTATGGGAAAAGGGGACATTACAGAAGAGTCTGCAGGTCCAAGAGCACAATCAGTGAGGTTACAAGAGACAAAGGTGGACTGTTTTTAGGAGAGCTAGATTCTGGGGATGAGCCATGGATGACACACCTTTACTTAAGAGGCAGCAGAGTGACATTTAAATTAGATTCTGGAGCAGATGTTCTACTGCTCTACTTTGTCTTTCTCTTCTCTATGTTGGAGCATTATTGCCTGTCTCTCGGGGAAGCAAGCCGGGTGCAGCTGATCGCTGCATCCGAGCTTGTCTTGCCGGGCTCTGCCACTGCCGGTGATTCTGACCCTGGTTTTCTTTCTCCCTCTGAGCCTTCTCCCAGGGTCACCGGTGATGAGTCAGTTCCGGTCGTCATCTTGGAGGTTCCAGGTCCATGCTCGGAGGTCATCCCTGGTGCTGCGCCGGCCCAGTCGGGGTCGATCGTGGGTGCAGCACTGGCCCGGTCGGGGGTGCAGTGCTGGTTCGGTTTCGGTTCGGTTAAGCAGCTGCAGATCCTCCGCCGTCTAAGGCTGGACTGGCCCCTCATCCTTCCCCTAATCCCTTTCCTCCTCTACCGAGTGCCGCTGGGGTTCCCTGGATTCGGCTCGGCCTCCCCTCGGTAGGGAGGCCGCCGCTGAGTTTTTCCCTCCAGTCCTGGTGGCCTAATGACGTGGGTTGGCCGCCCGGGAAACTGCTTTGTCGGTTCGGCGTTCGGGGTCGGCCACCCGACGGACTGACTTATTTGTTCGGCGACCTGGTCCGGCCGCCAGAGGTACTGTTTCTCCGGGCCTGGGACTGGGGCAGGCCACCCAAACTGTTTCTTTTCCCCCTGCCAGCGATCTGGACGCTGGATGTGGGTAGACCTCCCGAACTGTTTTTTTTTTTTTTTCACCCTCTATGCTCTGCCTGCTGACATCCCTGTGTTTTGTTTTTTTTTTTTCTTTGCCGGTGTTAATATTGAACTATAGTTGTATTTTGCTGATCTGTTGGCGTTTTGTGTTATTATCCTGGTGTTTTTGGTAATGTCCCTGTATTTTAGTTTTCTTGTCTGTAGTCTGAGAAATGCTCTTTTGGTGTTGCCTTTACCTGTTTATAATAATGGATGATATTTGCTGCTTGACTGGGGAGCTTTTGAGTTTTTTTCCCAGTGTTATAGGGGACTGTGTTTTTGTATGTACCTGTGTTTTTGTTTATTAGTCAGAATGTGATAGCTCCTGATAGTCCTTCTTTGTGCAATGGGATGATTCATGTGTTTATACGGGTCATCATATATTAAGCTATGATGTATATAGGTTTTATAGTCGTGTTAGTTTTACTTTCCATGAGTAATCCCTTTGTCTGTCATGTGTTTCTGTTGTTTGGTTGTCTATTGTCATGCTGCTGTTACACTGTAATTTCCCAGTTTGGGATCAATAAAGTAAATCTATCTATATTCTTTTTTTCAACTTTGCTTAAGGGTTATGGTAGCATGTTCTGCCTTGTTTTTATGTGTTAATCTCATCATTTTGGTTATCTTTGTGCCCTCCATTGTGTGTGTGTGTGTGTTTTTGTTTTTTTGTTTTTTCCCCTTGATGGTGTTTTTGTTTGGTTCTTGCCCTCCTGGCCTGTTTCCCCCTCTGCCCTCCCTGGGTTGGCCCTGGTGGCCTTCTGGTTTGGGGGGGTGGGCGGCTTGGATGTTACGTTGAGCCGGGTATTCGCCTTGTGAACGGGGGGTACTGTGATGGCCTGGGAGATGGGGTGAGGAGCTCAGTCATCCGGGAGAGGCTCAGAGTAGAACCGCTGCTCCTCCACATTGAAAGGAGTCAGTTGAGGTGGTATGGGCATCTGATCAGGATGCCTCCTGGACACCTCCCACTTGAGGTGTTTCAGGCACGTCCCACTGGGAGAAGACCCCGGGGCAGACTCAGGACTCGGTGGAGAGACTATGTCTCCAGCTGATCTGGGAACGCCTTGGTGTCCTCTCTGAAGAGCTGGAGCAGGTGGCTGGGGAGAGGGAAGTCTGGGCTTCGCTGTTTCAACTGCTGCCTCCGCGACCCGGACCTCTGGAAAAGCGGTAGAAGATGGATGGATGGATGGATGAAAATGAATGGCACATCCAAAAGTAGCCACTGTAAAATAAACCGCTTGTTTATTTATTTATTTTTTTTTTTTTTTGTGAGATCACTTCTGTGATCCTTTATGAGTTATGGTCATAATTGTGTGTCTTGCACTTTGGGGAATGAGAGTTGTTCAGTCACCATTATAATTTCGTTTATATGTGTAGTTTATAGTCTTTCATCTTTAAACTCATGCAGTAAAAGAACACATTACAAATATTTGAGACACGTTGTAGTGCTTCCTTTTATATTCTAGCAATACATGCACACTTGAAGCCAGGGCGACACAGCGGTGGCTAAACTTTTATTGATAACGTTATTTCCCAAATATGTTTTAAACTTGCTTTAATTAACCACCACCCATTTGTGTCTTTCATCTAGGCAAGAGGAAAACGATCCACCCCAAACCGGACCTTGCCTCACTATTTACAGAGATGCAGGCTGAAGATCTGCTGAACTGGGACCAGCTTGAGCGGCACATCCAGTTGCTTCTCAGTGAGGCAGCGTGGTCGGCGTGTGTGACCAGTCTAATTTCTTTTTTTTTTTTTTACAGTTTGAATTTTGCACTTTCTAAATCTGGAATTTGCTGCTGATTGTAATAAACAATTTAGTGACTTATGTGTTTGCATCATGATTTTCTATTTTGTCTGTTAAGACACTGGTGGGAAAAGAGTCAACAGTACAAACCATTTATCAGAGACTTTGAAAATAATGGCTCATTTTTAAGAAAAAGTAACCAAAAACAATTATTTTATTTACTGAAGACTGTATTGTTGGATGTGCCACCGCAGAAGACACTGCACACTTTAGTGCTAGTACCAGTTTATAGAGGAATTCTGGGCCATATTAGCATCTGGATTTCCTAACAATGGGTTAAGGTAGGGGTGTCCAATCATGTGCCATGGAGGGCCAAGACCCTGCAGGCTTTACCTGCAGCCAGTGTCTTCGTCAGCAGATTCCACTGAATTTCTTCAACTGACTGCTGATCAGTGAGAACACCTGCTGAAGAGACTGGGTAGAAGAGAGAACCTGCAGGGTCTTGGCCCTCCATGACACATGATTGGAAACCCCTGGGTTAGTGTTTAATGGGATTTAACATTTTAACACAAACTGCTTTATGGCTCATAATTCTGTTGGCAGACTTATACCAAACCAAAAGTGATTTCTCAAACTGCTGGATTGTTCTTAGCCAGCTTTTCCAATCTTTTAGTATTTAATTTTTGTCACTTGGTGGTAACCTTCACACATAAAACAAAAAAGACACATCTGTAAAAAATACAAAGGTTTATTGTCAAAATTCCCAGTGCTATACTACATGAACACATGCATAGTTCACTGTTGATGCAGAGAATATATATACAGTATCTACAGACATGGACAAAATGGTTGGTACCCCTCTGTTAATGAAAGAAAAACCCACAATGGTCACAGAAATAACTTGAATCTGACAAAAGTGGTAATAAATAAAAATTCTATGAAAATTAACCATTGAAAAATCAGACAATGCTTTTGAATTGTGGTTCAACAGAATTATTTTAAAAAACAAACTCATGAAACAGGTCTGGACAAAAATGATGGTACCCCTAGAAAAGATTGAAAATAATGTGACCATAGGGACATGTTCAACCAAGATGTGTCCTCTAATTAACATCACAGGTGTCTACAAACTTGTAATCAGTCAGTCGGCCTATTTAAAGGGTGACAAGTAGTCACGTAGTCATGTACATGTAGTCATGACTACATATACACGGCTGTACATGTAGTCAGTAATACTCAATATGAAATATATCTAGTTAATCCATGTATTTCTCCATGTCACCTTGTGACTGCATTATTAGGGCCTGAACCACTGACGTCAGTCGGTGAAAGCCCGATTGTAATTGCTCAGCTCGAAGAAATTCTTGCGCCTAAACGAATGAATTGTTCACCCTCTGAACGTTAACCAAAATGCAATTTTTTTTTGCCAGACCCCTCAGACCCGGCGAAAAATTCGATAAACTGGAAAACACATGTGCCCCCCACCCCTAATTTGTGTGGGTGGGGCCAAACGTACAAGGTCTATGGAGACTGGAGACCATAAACTTTGCCATACAGACATAAAATTTGGGTGAGGTGTGCATCACCTCAAGACATGCAAAAAACATAATTGTGGCCCATACCCACCACCAACAGGAAGGCCGCCATCTTGTACACCTCGCATTTGAACGAACTAGTCCTCGGGACCTGCTTCGATTGAACTCATTTTTACATGGCGGCATCTATAGGCATTGGCCATTAAAAATTGTATAAATTAAGTCAAAATCTCAAAAGGTGTGGCCAGGGCGCCATGGTGAAGTTTGACTCCTCCCCTTACAACTTCAAACAGCTGTCAGTCAGGCAAAAATTGTCCAATGTCCCCCAAACTTTCCATGATGGAAAATAGTCAAGCCCCAAATGCGTCAACATTAAAATACGTAACAAAAGATATAGCTCCACATAGTGGTTAACGAAAGAATTGCTGAAAACTGTTTTATTTATTACTCACGTGTCACTTGCCAGACTGACGTGAAATTTTCTGAGATTAATCACACCACAGTGATGATCATAACTGCACATCAACTTTCACATGATGTCACACGTTACCATGGACATGCCCTGCTTGCCATTCAATCCGTGAGCTTATGGGGAGGGGTGGGAAGGCCCTGGAGTCATGAAATTTGGAACATAGGTTGAGGTCACTGTCATATATAGTCCTATATGGGTGGACAACACATAACTGACAGGAAGTGTTGCCCTGGCGCCATGGCGAAGTTTGACTCCTCCCCTTAGAAAATCAAGCAGCTGTAACTCGACCAAAACTTGTCCGATGTGCACCAAAGTTTCCATGATGGAAAATAGTCCGGCCCAGAACGCGTCTACATCAAAATACCTGACAAAAGATATAGTGCCACCTACTGGTTAACGAAAGAATTGCTGAAAACTGTTTTATTTATTACTTACACTATAGGGAGTCAGGTTATGCAGCATCTTAGACAGAGACAGTGAATAAACATGGGAGAACAATGCCCAGAGAGTTCCTGGAGATATAGCAGGAAGGAGTCAGAGACATAGGGGGTTGAATGCTGTGTAATGTAAATGTCATGCTGTGTGAGAGGAAATGTTATGAAACATGGGAAGAGCAGTTTGTTAACTGAGGAGAGCTCGTTTGAGATGATTCAGTCTGTTCAGAGCTTTCTGTGTATGATGTTGTGAGAGTGTGAATAAACTTCGTCTGATCGTAGCTTGGCCTCATAATTTCCACACTCTCCACACTGGTGACTCTGGACATATTATGGAACACGAGGCAAGAACCCCGGAGTTGGCCCGGACGAGAAGCCCCAGCAACGCGGCAGGCATCCCACAGACAGCCCAGACGGGAACCCCCAGCAACGCGTGTGCTGTTGCAGTCAAACTACTGGACTTTTGGCAGCACAACCCGCGCTCTTGGTTCCACCACACCGAGGCCCAGTTCGCCCTCCGGGGAGTAACGGCAGACAACACCAAGTTCTACCATGTGGTAGCAGTGCTGGATGCTCACACAGCCCAGCAGGTAGCGAGCCTGCTTGATCAGCCCCCAGCCCACGACAAATACGAGGCGCTCAAGGCTGCGCTGACCCAGCGCTACACGCTCTCAGAATGTGAGAGAGCGGAGAGGCTCCTGAGGCGGACCGAGTTAGGAGATGGTTCGGCCGTCGACCTGATGGAGAAGATGCTGGCATTAAGGGGCACAGACGACGGGCACTTTCTGTTTGCCCATCCTTTCCTCCGGAACCTTCCAACGGAGGCGAGAGTGGTTCTGGCCAATTCGCCGTTGCTGGCCACGCGTGACTACCGTGCGCTAGCCCAGGAGGCAGACCGGATCATCCTCACCACCAGAGCAATCACTGTCAACGCGGCGGCGACGGAGCCCAGCGAGATGACCAGAGGAGGCGAGGAGCCACCGACGGTAGCGGCAGCAGGGGCCAAGGAGCGCCAGAGAGACACGCTCTGCTTCTACCACCACCGCTTCAGAGAGAACGCGCGCCGATGTGCGCCACCGTGCCAGTTCAAGTGCTCGGGAAACACCAAGGCCGGCAGTCGGTAGCAGCTACGACCGCCGGTGAAGAGAACAAGCTGCTCTACGTGACGGACTTGCGCTTGGGGAGATGCTTCCTCGTCGACACCGGAGCCCAGAAGGGCGTCATCCTGCCATCCTACGCTGACCAGATGGAAGGACCTAGCGGCCCCGGAATGGTGGCAGTAAACAGCTTGGAGATTAAGACGTTCGGTGAGAGAACACTGGCCTTATCTCTACATGGCCGCTCGTATGAGTGGACTTTTATCATAGCAGCACTGTGTTGCCCGATCCTGGGCGCTGATTTTCTGTGTGCACATGGTTTACTTGTGGATGTTGCTAACAGACACCTGGTTAATGCACTGTCCTTTGAATCTCTCCCCTGTATAGCTCGAGGGACCCGGCCAACAGCACAAGCCAACGTCACAGCGCCAGGTGGTAAGTTCCACGCACTGCTCCCTCAGTTCCCAGCATTCACGGTCCCGATGTTTTTGGCGGCCATCGCTAAGCATGGGGTGGAACACTATCACCACCACCGGGCCACCCGTTTTTGCAAGACCTCGGCGCTTGGACGCAGCTAAACTGGCCATAGCGCGCAAGGAGTTCACCAACCTGGAAAGGCTGGGCATCATCAGGCATTCGAACAGCCCATGGGCATCCCCACTACACATGGTCCCTAAGGCCGAGGGCTCGTGGCGACCATGCGGTGATTTCCGCAGGTTGAACAATGCCACAGCACACGACCGCTACCCGATTCCCCACATACAGGATTTTTCAGTTCACCTCGCCGGGGCACGCATTTTTTCCAAATAGACCTGGTCCGCGGTTATCACTAGGTCCCAGTGCGCGCGGAGGACGTACCCAAAACAGCGGAAATAACTCTGTTCAGTTTATTCGAGTTCCTGCGCATGCCATTCAGGTTAAAAGGTGTGGCACAGACGTTCCAGCGCATGATGGATGCAGTGCTGCGTGATCTCCCGTTCGTGTTCGTCTACCTGGACGATATCCTGGTAGCCAGTGCATCCGAAGACGAATACAAAACCCACCTCAGAACGGTGAGGAGCATGGGTTAATAATCAACCTGGCGAAATGCCAGTTCGGCGTGACGGAGATTGATTTTTTGGGGCACCGCGTCTCTCTGGAAGGAGCGATCCCATTGCCCGACAAAGTGCTCGCCGTGGCAGATTTTCCCCAGCCTCAGACGGTCAGGGTGCTGCAAGAATTTTTGGGGATGGTGAACTTTTATAACCGTTTCCTTCCCCACGCGGCGTGGCTCATGCAACCATTGTACGCCGCACTCAAGAGACAGAAACCCGCGGATGGAGTCGAATGGACCCCGGAGCGAGAGCGGGCGTTCTCGGAGGTTAAAACAGCCCTGTCAAACACCGCACTGCTGGCGCATCCGGACCCGGCGGCCCGGATAGCACTCACCACCGACGCTTCAGACATGGCCATAGGGGCGGTCGTGGAGCAGCGCGTCGCTGGGGCTTGGCAGCCGCTCGCCGTTTTCAGCAGAACTTTGCGCGACAGTGGACGTAAATACAGCGCGTTCGACAGGGAGTTGCTGGCTCTCCACCTGGCCATACACCACTTCCAGTTCTGGCTGGAAGGGCACAGCTTCACCGCATTCGTGGACCACAAGCCACTAACGTTTGCGATGGTCAAGGTTTCAGAACCGTGGTTGGGCCGGCAGCAGAGACAGCTGGCCGCGATCTCAGAGTTTACTACCGATATTCAGCAGGTGTCGGGTAAACTGAATGTGGTGGCGGACTGCCTCTCGCGCACCGTGGTGGCCCCGGTCTACGTGGGAATAGATTATACAGCCATGGCTGCGGAGCAGGTTAGCGATGCAGACATGCACACACTCCAGTCTGGACCAACAGGGTTAAGGCTGGAGAGCAGGGTACTGCAAGATGGCACGCCCCCCTAATCTGCGATGTCTCCATGGGACGCCAGTGTCCGGTGGTCCCGGTCACATGGCGCCGCCGCGTGTTTGAGGCGGTTCACACTCTGGCGCACCCAGGAGTGTGCGCGTCCGTCAAAATGGTGGGAGAGAAGTTCGTGTTGTCGAGCCTACGCAAACAAGTGAAAGAGTGGGCTGCAGCCTGCATGACGTGCCAACAAGCCAAGGTACACAGACACACGAAGGCTCCCTTGGAGCCATTTCGGTTACCGGCTAAGAGGTTCGACCATGTTCACGTGGACCTCGTGGGCCCCCTCCCGCCATCACAGGGGTGTACGCACCTCCTGACAGTGGTGGACCGCACCATGCGCTGGCCGGAAACAGTCCCGCTAGCGGCAACCACCTCTGCGGACGTGGCACGCGCTTTTTTAACAACATGGGTGGCGCGTTTTGGAGTCCCGTCGGACATTACGTCCAACAGGGGCCCTCAATTTGTTTCCGACCTCTGGTCCGAGATGGCCCACAGCCTGGGTGTTGCAATTCATCGCACAACCGCGTATAGCCCCCAGGCCAATGGGTTATGCAAGCATTTTCATAGATCACTGAAAGCAGCACTCAGGGCTTCACTGACGGATGCAAATTGGGTGGATAGGTTGCCGTGGGTTTTATTGGGGTTGCGCTCCGCACCAAAGGAGGATTTGGAAGCCTCCCCGGCAAAGCTTGTTTTTGCGCAGCCCCTACGGCTGCCCGGGGAATTTTTTGCCAGATAATCCCGCGCCGGACATCTCCCCATCTCAGCTTTTGCAGCATAGCGCAAACACAGGCACGCTGCCGGGCCTGGCCCACCACTGTTTCCCACGGGCTTTCGTGCCTAAAACTTTGAAGAACGCGGAGTTCGTGTTCGTCAGACACTACGCCCACCGCCCTCCATTGCGCCCACCCTATGATGGACCGTTCAGAGTGTTGGAAACAGGGGATAAGCATTTTTTGCTAGACTTGGGAGGTCGGCGGGAAAAAAATTGGCATAGACAGATTTAAACCCGCCTTTGTAGCAGCGGACGAGCAGGTGCTGTTGGCTAGGGCCCCTCGGCGTGGAAGATCCCCACGGAGAGCTCCCCAGGGAAGCGATCCAACAGAGCAGCCACACGGACAGGGCGAAGTCCCCCCCCCGCCACGGCCCACCCGCAGTCAGACACACTCCCAGCAGCCCCCCACCAGCACAGCAGCGCCACGGAGGCGGTAAACCCCAGTTACAGCAGATATGGGAGGAGACTGAAGCCAAGAGAGCGTGTGGACTGATGTTCTATCTTAGATGCTGGGGGGGGCAGTATAGGGAGTCAGGTTATGCAACATCTTAGACAGAGACAGTGAATAAACATGGGAGAACAATGCCCAGAGAGTTCCTGGAGATATAGCAGGAAGGAGTCAGAGACATAGGGGGTTGAATGCTGTGTAATGTAAATGTCATGCTGTGTGAGAGGAAATGCCATGAAACGTGGGAAGAGCAGTTGGTTAATTGAGGAGAGCTTGTTTGAGATGATTCAGTCTGTTCAGAGCTTTCTGTGTATGATGTTGTGAGTGTGAATAAACTTCGTCTGATCGTAACTTGGCCTCATCATTTCCACAACGCGCCACTTGCCAGAATGACGTGAAATTTTCTGAAATTTATCAGACCACAGCGATGATAATAACTGCACATCAACTTTAGCATGATATCACACGTGTTACCATGGACACGCCCTCCTCACCATTCAGTCCCTGAGCTTATGGGGAGGGGTGGGAAGGTCCTGGAGTCATGAAATTTGGAACATAGGTTGAGATGACTGCCTTACCCTTTATACTGTGGACTTCTCACACAACACAACACACTGCCATCTACAGAAGTTCTCTTACAACTCTGCGATCGTCGGCCTGAAGCTGAGTACAGAGGACTTATCCAGGACTTCGTGGACTGGTGCCATCGGAACTGCCTCCAGATCAACGCGAAGAAAACTAAGGAACTGGTGGTGGACTGCCCCCGGCAAGGACAGCCCCTCACGGCACCAGTAAACATCCAGGGAACAGACATTGAGATGCTGACATCCTACAAGTACCTGGGTGTTCATCTGAACAATAAACTAGACTGGTCACACAATACCGATGCACTCTACAAGAAGGGACAGCGCAGGCTGTTCCTACTGAGGAGGTTCAGGTCTTTTGGTGTACAAGGGGTGCTCTTGAAGACATTCTACGACACGGTGGTGGCATCAGCCATCACTTTTGGAGTGGTCTGCTGGGGCAATGGCATTACAGCAGCCGATAGGAAGAGACTGAACAAACTAATAAAGATAG
The DNA here is from genome assembly GCA_020510985.1 of Pholidichthys leucotaenia. Lineage (NCBI taxonomy): Eukaryota > Metazoa > Chordata > Actinopteri > Cichliformes > Pholidichthyidae > Pholidichthys > Pholidichthys leucotaenia. Next base: position 459,776,278 of record CM035839.1, read on the forward strand.
CTAGCTCTGTCCTGGGGCAGCGCCTTGACCCAGTGGAGGAGATAGGAGAGAGAAGGATGGTGGCCAAACTGTCATCTCTGCTGGAGTCCGAGTCCCACCCTACGCAGGACATACTGGACGCACTGAGGAGCTCATTTAGCAGTAGACTACATCATCCTAGATGCGTGACTGAGAGGTTTCGCAGGACCTTCCTACCTACGGCTGTCAGACTGTATAACCTAAGCAGGGCTGCTCACAAAGATCGCCAAAAAAAACAAAACAAAAAAAAAAACGTGATGACCTAATAGTATTGAATGCAAAAGATGCAACATACTTACACAAATGGTCCCCTCCAATATACAACTAGGACAATATCAGTCGCTATGGAGGGTGACTATGTATGGGTACATATTCATACCATGAAGGGTAACTAAATAGACGGCTATGCTGTTTAGTCCATCTAGCTACAATGCTCCGCACTGTGTGTGTGTGTATATATATATATATATATATATATATATATATATATATATATATATATATACAGTGATCCCTCGCTACTTCGCGCCTCACCTTTCGCGCCCTCAGTGCATCGCGGATTTTTCAAAAATATTCATCAAAAATTCACAATTGAGAAAAAATGGGCGGGCGCTAGCAGAAGGCAGGGAGACTACATTAGAACATCAGGTATCAACACGGAGAGCCCGCACAACTCAAAATCCACCTCTCTGTTCGCTGTTCTCGTGTTGGCTCGGCTCGGGAATCTCGCAAGCTGATTGGCCAAGACGTTTTACCCAGCTTCTCTCCCTGCCGAGCGCCCATACCCAGCAAAGGAAGACCGCATTCATTGTTCTTTATCGCTCGTGTTGCTTAGTCTCGCCGCGTGGAACTTTTCGCTGTTCTCTTGTGCCTTTTTGTGCGAAATAGTCTTCCCATCGAGCCACTATGCCGCCTCCTGCAGCTTCTCCAGCTCTATCGGAAGCTGCCCTCGATGATCCTGTGCCCCTAGCACCTGACGATGAGGCGTCACCTGAGGAGCAGTAAAGCTCTCATTAACCTGTGCAGTAAATCATCTTCATCTTGAGTTACGTATCTTGTTATAAGAATAAAAGAGTTCTAAAAACATATTTATGTACACTTTATTTACATCTACGTATGTATGTACACTTACACACACACACACACACACACACGTATCATATGAGAGAGAGAGTGAGAGAATGAACGTACGTATTATTTATGGGTGACGTCATTAGGGGTGACGCTACTTCGCGGTTTTTCACTTTTCGCGGTCGGTTCTGGAACCCATTAACCGCAATAAGTGAGGGATCACTGTGTATATACTGTATATACAGTATATACAGTATATATATATATATACAGTGGGGGAAAAAAGTATTTAGTCAGCCACCAATTGTGCAAGTTTCACAAAGTAGAATTTTCACCAAATTTTCTACGATTGATAATAGTCCCACACTGAACGTTTCTATATAAACATAATAAACAAAAGTGTTAGCGCCCCTATTGATTAAAGGAAGAATTGCTGAAAACTGTTTTTTCTTTTCCTCTCACCAGCAGAAAAAAATTCATGAAGGAATGACTATAGCTCATTGACAGTACATGTACATAGCACAGAACTGTTTCCATGGCGACCGGCATGCTTCAATGGCTTTCTCGCCATCTAAAACATGATTGTTACAGCTTAGACAATCCTCGTCTGATTTGGACCAAACTTTGCACAGATCATACTAATCCCACTCTGAACACGTCTACATATCAATATTCACAAAACTGTCACACCCGCACCTACTGCTGACATTAGGTACTGCACAAAATTGTTTAAAATTTTGCGCAAAGACCAGTAGTCACAATGACATGACATTTTCAGTGGTTTCTCAGAGTGCATTGGACTACCCTTAGTGGAAGTCACTTTTGTCCTGCGATAAGCACAGTTGCCATGGAAACCCATTCCTTGCCATTCAAGATGTTTTGTTTTTTTTTACTTTGGAGACTTGGGGAAGTCCAAGGGTCACCAAATGTGGAACGTAAGTCAAGGTGACTCTCTTCTTTAGTTCTGTATCGGTCTGCAACATGTACTTAAAATGTTAAGTGTTACAGTGGACATATGTCCAAGTTGACCTTATCACCATTCGTTGGACAGTTGTAAATTGGACAACCTGTGTCAGATTTTCACTGTAATTGCCATGATGGACTTTAGTCCAACTTTGTATGCACCTACATAAGAACACTTGATAAAAGTTATAGCACCACTTACTGCTCAAAGGAAGTTATTGCCAAATGGTTTACTTTATTATTCCCACAGCCCTTGCAGCAACAACGGGAAATTTTCCAAAACAGCAAGGTACGACGGGCGCTGGGTTGCGTGGGTGCATGGGGGGAAAAGGCCCGCTTACACCTGCTTGCAGGTTTAATTTTAATTGCTTTTAATCCTAGATCCATTTGTTTTGGCTTAAAATGCATCACAATTGTTAAATATATCTTATTATACCTAACTCAGTACTGTTTACCTGTTGAAATATATATTTTACGGCTCATATACTACAATAATGGCACCTGGCGATCAAGTTTGGCAGCTGATCATGTTTTGCCACAATACCACTGGCTGGAGCAGGTAAATCCGATGATGACAGTCTCTCCATGATTTTGAAACAGATCAGAGCAATTTGTTGCACAGGAAGCTAAACATTTCTACAGACATAGGCTGTTCCATAACCACTTCACGTTCGTGAAGCTGGGGTGACATCACTGAGAGCCAATGTTGAATGTCCAGACCCACGTTTGAAGCGATAACTTTGCCACAAGAGAGCCATCTGAAACACACACACAGAGAATACATATTTGAGCACCTAATAGCGATAACTTGCCGACATTACAATGTACAGCGGACAAAAGCAAAGAAGCATTAGCAATCATTAGCTTACCTTCATATGTGATGTAGTTTGTATCCTCATGTGTTCTGCTTTATACTGCTCTATATAGTTTCCTAAATGCTCCAGTACTTTTCCAGAGTGTGTTGTCTCGCCACCTTTTGCGTTCTGTTCTCCTTTTTCTGCTTTACTCTGGTAAAAAAAAAAAAAAAAAGCCAGAGAACTCAGTCGCCTTGTATCCTGCCATGTTGTGTTTTGCCTGGGTCACTTGTTTTACGTAACATTACCCTTGTTTTATGCATGTTACGCTTATTTTACTAACAGGAAGGTTGTGCCGCCTCCCTGTAACTATTGCCACCCACATCAAGTGGTACTCCATGTGCAGTGGAAACACAAGCGGGCCGAACTGTACCGTACCGAAAAGGGCCGAAGTGACACTAGTGGAAAAGGGGCTTTAGCTCCCAGGGTGGATGCTTATAATAATAATAATAATAATAATAATAATGAGTTTATTTATAGAGCACTTTTCACAGACAGAGTCACAAAGTACTTAAAATGGTAAAAAAAACCAAAGCAAATAAAAATACAGGCACATAAAGCAGTAAAAGAACAAAGTATGTCATGTGGTGATCCTCGCGGATCACCAAGAGACGCCACAGAGTTCACCAGAGAGTTTGGCTAAGATGGTATTTATTACAGACGTGACAAAACATAACTATGAACCCATAAGGGCAAACAAACACATGACTAAGGCTTGGGCTTGTAGGGCTAACTCAGCCGCTACGAGCTAACTGTGACATAACAAAGATAACAGACCTGACATGAAGGTCTGCGGCACTCACAGGTATGACGAGGCGCAGACCCAGGGCTTGGCAGGATGAAGCCACTCAGACGTAACGTTGACCAAAGTCGACTGATACTCCTGCATCCTACCGTCGCCAGTGCCGGGCTTAAAAGGGCGAAGCACTAACGATGGTAATGACAATCAGCTGACCGGCCGTTGACAGGCGGAAGCCCCACCGAGCACTCCCACAACAAGAGCCCGGCGAGGCCAGAACACAGCCCGCAGCCGTCAAGGCCGGCAGCGAGACATAACCCAGCCCAAGCGCGATCAGAACCGGCGCTCGGGTCACAACAGTACCCTCCCTCCACGGGCGGACCCCGAACGCCCCAAGGAACCACCCCGCCCCTCCCCCGCCCCCCCAGGGTGGGAGGCTGGGGGACAGGTGCGGAGGGAGAGAAACCAACCCATGAACAAGACAAAAACCATACAAGACAATGACCAGACAAAAAAAAAACATACAAGACAAACAAGAGAAAAAAATGCACAAAGGAAAACAACAACCAGAACTACAGGTTCAGAAAAATTAAATACAAGAACACATTACCTGCTCATACCAGACAATGAAACAAAAACAGAGCATTACTCGCTCTACCCAGACTAAACGTAAACCAGCAGGGCTACTGCAAACGCACATGAAGCAATCTAAAAATGCTTAACATAACTTTACTATGACTAGACTGTGGCTTTCAAAAACAAAGGCATGAGCACAAAATACAACATAACCAGGACAAGGAAAAAAAAAAAAGCACAAATATCGAGACACACCCAGGGACCGCTACCACCCCCCGACAGTTTATGTCGTCCAATGGTCGACGGAGGCGGACCAGGCGGCTCACCAGAGTCCAAAGTCCCGCACGTCCGCTTCTCCGGTGGTCGAACTAGGTAGCCCCATGGCACACATAACAGGTCGGGTGGCCGAACCGAGGTGCCGAACCGGCGAAACAGTCCCTCCGGCGGCCGACCCGTGTCCCTCAGCCACCAGTTCAGGGCATCAACAACCCGCAGCGGCCTCCCTGACGAGAACAAAACTCGGGCGAACCGGGGTGAGCGAACAGGGACCCCTATGGCCCCTGGCGATGATGAAAAGGGGCGATGATTCCGAGGGGGTCGATGAGCAGGGCGAGCCAAGAATCCGCTCCGCGCTGCATCACTGCTGGACCCAGATTGGTTCCCAGCTGCACCCACGTTGGGCCCCAATTGGGCCAGAACCGCACCCGCAGTGTACCCCGATTGGGCCTCCGACGAAACCACATCGGACCCCGATTGGGCCGAAACCGCCCCTGCGGTGGGACCCGATTGGGCCTCCGGTGCAGCTCCGCTGACGAACTCCACCCCCGAACCTTGGACCTCCACCTCGGTGACTCCAACCCATTCCCCGCCGGTGACACTAAAAGAAAGCTCGGGGACAGGAAAACTGGGATCAGTATCACCGGTAGCAACGGAACCCAGCGAGACGAGCTCGGGCGCAGCAGACAGCTGCTCCTCACTCGTCTCCCCGAGAGGCAGGCAAAAATGCTCAACAAAAGAGGACAGAGACATAAGAGGGACCACTTGCCTGCACTCAGGTTCCGTTGCCACCCAGGACTCCGACGATCCGGGTTCAGGGCGACTCTCGTCAGCTGACTTGGACTCAGTTGCGTCGGGCTCCGCAGCTGGCACGATGACATCTGCAGCCTCAGGTTCCTCCCACGCTGTTGTCCACGCCGACGACCCGTATGGCGTGGAGGCAGGGAACCCTTGACCCACTGACTCGGACCGCTCCGGTGAGGAGACCCGGGGACGCTTCCTCATCGGCTCAGGCTCCGGGCCGCAGTCCGCTCCTCTCCTCCGTCCAAGACGTGACTGCAGGACCGGATGCAGGCTATCCAGCACTGCAGGGGCCCTCTTCGTCCGGCGACGCTGGCCTGGCGTCGCGGACCGCTCAACGGGGGAGAACACAGAGGCAGTAGGTTTAATAATTTTATCCACAGCAGGTGGAGGGAGCTCGGGGGGCTGCGAACCCCGAATTCCGCCCCCAGGAGTCAGACAAGGCAGATCATTATTAAGATGTGACAAACAAACGATCACTTGCCTTCCTCCTGGGGCAGAGATGGATCCTGCTGTGGGGGACATCGTTCCTCCTTCTCCCCGCTGGATGGCGACAGAGGGCCCCCTAGGAAAACGAGGTGGGGCCGCTCTCGAAGATTCGCTGACGGGATACGCCGGCAGCGAGTCCAGCTGGGGATTCCGCTGAGGATTGCCCGCGCCGTTACGCCGACGTCCTCGTCGGCCCCCAGACGGCGCGTACTCCTGGACCTGCTCCGGGACGGGAACGGGACACCAACGCGGGGAGCGAGGATGCCTCCTCCTCTGCTTCCCGCTCTCTTCCTCCTCCAACCCACGAAGAACCTTGCGCTGAGCAGCGAGTTCCTCCCACCTCGATATCACCTCCGGATGATCGTCGTAGTCGAGGGAAAGGCTGTCCAGATATTCCTCAGCGACGCCCAGATGCCAACGCATGAAACTGGAGGTGTCGTCAAATGTAGCGGCGAGGAGCGCCCCATCGGCATATTCCAGCGCGCCCGCTACCTCCCGGTCCAGGCGCCGACCATGGCCCCTGGATGACGGCATTCTCCCAGATGTTGACACCCGAGCGAGAAGAAACAATAGTCCAATAAAGGCACAAACTCCCGGTGAAACGGCGTCTCAATGCGGCTCCCCCGTTTGGACGACCAGGCAGGAGTATACTGTCATGTGGTGATCCTCGCGGATCACCAAGAGACGCCACAGAGTTCACCAGAGAGTTTGGCTAAGATGGTATTTATTACAGACGTGACAAAACATAACTATGAACCCATAAGGGCAAACAAACACATGACTAAGGCTTGGGCTCGTAGGGCTAACTCAGCCGCTACGAGCTAACTGTGACATAACAAAGATAACAGACCTGACATGAAGGTCTGCGGCACTCACAGGTATGACGAGGCGCAGACCCAGGGCTTGGCAGGATGAAGCCACTCACATGTAACGTTGACCAAAGTCGACTGATACTCCTGCGTCGTACCGTCGCCAGTGCCGGGCTTAAAAGGGCGAAGCACTAACGACGGTAATGACAATCAGCTGACCGGCCGTTGACAGGCAGAAGCCCCACCGAGCACTCCCACAACAAGAGCCCTGCGAGGCCAGAACACAGCCCGCAGCCATCAAGGCCGGCAGCGAGACATAACCCAGCCCGAGCACGATCAGAACTGGCGCTCGGGTCACAACAAAGTAGACAGTAAAAGCACATAAAAATACAATCAACACATAGTTAAATAAAAAGCCAGGCTAAAAAGGTGGGTCTTTAGTTGCTTCTTAAAAACAGCAATGGAAGGTGCAGATCTAAGTTCAAAAGATAAGGAGTTCCAAAGTCTGGGAGCAACAGCAGCAAAGGCTCTATCGCCTTTGGTTCTGAGCCTAGTGCTAGGGACTACCAGTAGATTCTGATTAGAAGACCTTAGAGACCTGCTGGGATGGTGTAGATGGAGCAGGTCACTAATATAAAAAGGCGCCTCGTCATGAATGGCTTTGTAAATAAGAACAAGAACTTTAAAATCAACTCTATATTTTACAGGAAGTCAATGCAAGGACACCAAAACGGGAGTGATATGACAGAATCTACTGGACCTAGTTAGTAATCTAACAGCAGAGTTTTGGACTAACTGTAGGAGGTGTAAAGAAGATTTACTAAGACATGTGAAAAGAGCATTACAGTAGTCCAAACGTGAAGAAACAAAGGCATGAATAATAATTTCTAACTGACTGTAGGAAACCAATGACCTAATTTTGGATATATTCCTAAGATGGAAAAAACAACTCCGGGCCAGAGATTTGACATGCTGATCAAAACTCATCAACTGATCAAAAATGACACCAGGATGTTTTAGATTAGACCGTACATTAGAGCTTAATGAACCAATGCTATTAACCATCCTAGGAATTAGATTATCAGGTGCTACAATAAGGACTTCAGCTTTGTCAGCATTAAGTTGCAAAAATTTACTAGACTTCCAGTTCTTAATTGCAGACAGACAATCATGAATAATTTTTAAATTGTCAACATGGTCAGGTTTAAAAGAGAAACCACATAACCTTTCACTTATGTGGCGAAAGGTTAAAGGAAACGAGCGTTGTGTGTTGTTAGGCACGGTCTACAAAAAGACATGGTTGTACTAAGTTAAGCGAGTAAACATTGTTCATTAAAAGTTACAAAGGATAACCTGGATTGGTCTTTGTCTGAAAAAGAAACCAACATGACATACATTTTTGACAGAACATTCTTAAAACCAAAAGGAAAACTGAAAGGGACCGTATGCTCATGGAATCATTTCTGTACTTGGTCCTGGAGCAGGAGAGCTACTCTGGCTGCTACTTGCAGGATAGTGACTGTTGCTATCTTCACTACCCTGGCAGAGTGTTGAGAGAGTGACACTGCGAAAACCTAATGCCTTTCAATGAATTACATGTGACAATAAAGACCTAACTGTCATCCCAAATTACCTCTGATGCACACTCTCATCTTTCACTGTCATGGGCAACCACTGACGGACAGAAAAGACAGACTCTGACACAGGCAGGACTACAGTTAGACTGGGTTTATTTTCCCAAAAAACACAAAATAATAACCACCACGGGGGCTGAACATAAAGCGAGCCATGAGAGGCTGAAAACTCACAAATACAGCAACATCACAGGAACAGAAGCCAGAGGGTAATCCACGGTTTGATGCCACACAAAATGAATGCAAGGTATGACGCAAATAGGGAGACAGATAATCAGGGGAAACACAGGACAGCTGGGGAAAATAATCAGAGCTTAAACAGCAACACATGAGGAGAAATGACTATGACTTCAGAAGATATCAGGGGCTGAGAATGATAGAAATAGGGGTACAGGGAACACACACACACACACACACACACACACACACAAGACTTGCACAGATGACCAGGGCGGGACACAGAACAACAACAGTTGGTAATGAGGACCACATGACAGACTGAGGACCGGGGAAGACAATAACATTCACAGAGGACCCAGAGGAGACACAGAAGGCAAAACACAGGCAAATAGTCATAATAATAAACACAAAATGTGGACATGTCCTAGGACCCAGCCCAGACCATGACACTCACTGGCTGCATCAAACCTGCAAGGACACTATGCGATTGGGCCCACTGTGCAGCCACAGAACAACAACAACTGAAAATACCTGGCTTCCAGACAGACCATATATGATCATTCATTCAACATTCATTCATATCATTCATTCATTCATTCATTCATTCAACCCCCTCTCACCCTCTTGGGCATTGTTCTCCCATGTGTATTCATTGTCTCTGTCTGAGGTGTGAAATAACCTAACTTCCATTTTTTTTTTCCCTGGTTCCGGTTCCGCCGGACCGGCGGCGCCACACGAGTCGGCTGCCCATTGCAACAGCCTTTTTTTTTAATCTTCCTTCTTCTTTCTACACCTTTCACTCTGTATATATATATATCACGGACGCACGGATCGCCCCGGGGGTCTCCCGGGTCGGCGGACGGAGCCACTGTTTGCAGCGGGAGACGTTGCAGCGGGGAGGAGCTGGTGCTAGCTAGCACTTGGCCGCCGCCCAGTGCTAATGGGAAACTCGACATACCAGGAGCTGTAGCGAAAACGACGCGGGTGCCGGGCTGGAGTTTAGGCGGCGTGCAAGAAATATAAGACAGAATAATAAAGAGCGATGGCAAGAACCAAGCAGACCGCCCGTAACATCTACTGGAGGAAGAAGCCCCCCAGGAGGCAGCTAGCTACCAGGGCTGCTCGGAGAGGCGCTCCGGCCACCGGCGGAGTGAAGAGGCCTCGCCGTTACAGGCCCGTGGCTCTGAGAGAGATCCGTCACTACCAGAAATCCACGGAGCTGCTCATCCGTAAGCTGCCCGTCCAGCGCCTGGTGAGGGAGATCGCTCAGGACTTCAAGACCCACCTGCGCTTCCTGAGCTTCGCCGTCATGGCTCTGCAGGAGACCAGAGAGGCCTACCTGGTGGGTCTCTTCTTCGTCAAGAGGGTCACCATCATGCCCAAAGACTTCCAGCTGGCCCGCCGCATCCACGGAGAGAGAACTTAGACTTTCTGCTGCACATTCACCAACCATAATGCTCCACACTGTGTGTCTATATATATATTTATAGTAATATGTACATATGTTTACTAGATGTTCTTGTTTTTTCTTGCCTTCTGATTGTTGCTCTGAGTGTTGCTATCCCTGTGCTGTTGCAATCCTGGAATTTCCCCATTGTGGGACTAATAAAGGCTTATCTTATCTTATCAACTTCCTACCAGAGAAAGCCCCATCGCCATCTTGGGCTCAGCCGGAGAGAACCAGACCCCTCTGGAGATGACTACAGCAGCTTCAGGACTGGATTTGCAATCCAAATATGGGCAGACTTCCTTCCAAAGTTGCATCAGCCAGAACTACAAGGTGGAGACTGCAGACTAGCTCCAGAACACCTTCAGATGCTTTCTCTTTTTGGGGCTTCGGCCCCTCGCAACGGAGGGCCATGCTGGACCTCTCTTCAGAAGCCATGGACTGCTGCTGTTTCTCCCAGTTTTTGGTCTGTGTTTCTGACTGTTTTTCTGTAATGTTCTGATTTTTCATAATTCGCTGATTTAGTACTTTTGGTCATGTATTATCAATGTAAGTACTAATATTTGTTTTTTCCTGTAATGTAGTCTCAATCTGTATTCATTTATATTAAATTTACTTTTAATCTGAATTAATTTCATCTTCCATCCATCCATCCGTCATTTTCCATGGAAAATTTCAGATGTATCAAGAATGAAATGACCGTGGAAATATGCACACCCTACGACAACTTCATGGCTGGTGTATGTACGTTTCTACTGTTACTGGTCCATTGGCGACATTTAGAGGTGATGTTGGGAGACTGATAATGATCAGAATCAGAATCAGAATCAGGTTTATTGCCATTGTTCATGTTGTACACAAACTAGGAATTTGTCTCGGTACAATGCTGCAACATTAAACATGATAAGATAAGAGAAATAAACTATACATGTAATAAAGTGTAGGATAAGATTAAGTGATACTGGTCAACAGTTAAAATATATATTAGCCAGCAGCAGATACTGTGGAGAACTATATAGTGCAGTCGGTAATGCAGGAAGAAAACAGTGATGATTGACATGAGTCTGGTTGAGCTGCTGTACATGGTGCACGAGAGTCAATAAGTCACTTAGTGTTCAGCAGTCTAATGGCAGAGGGGAAGAAGCTGTTCATGTGACGGGAGGTTTTAGTCTGGATGGACCGAAGTCTTCTACCAGAGGGGAGGGGGGCAAACAGTACATGACCAGGGTGTGAGGGATGTGAAAATTATTGTACACACCAGAGACACATGATGAACAAACATCCACGTGTGCGCAACTAGACGAGTGGATATAAAAGAAAGTCCAAAAAAGTACAGAAAATGCCTCTAACAGTAATGGCGTTCACATTAGAGGATATTGCAAATCACACAGTGAAAAGAGAAAGGGTGTTTAGAGACAGAAGATTTTCTGGCTCAGGATGATGACTGGGTTGTCAGACGGTTTAGGTTTCCACGGGCAGTCCTTGTGGAACTGTGCTCAGAGCTATGGCCGCTCTTGGAATGCAACATGGCGAGAAGCCGTGCGCTGTCTGTCCCAGTGCTGACAACTCTGGGGTTCCTGGCAACAAGGGCATTCCAGAGGGAGCTGGCAGACCAATCAGGAATTTCCCAGTCAATCATGAGCCGAGCTATGCCAGCTGTGTGGGATGGCATTATCTGGCTGTCACCCAGGTACATCATATTCCCATGCAATGCAGTTGAACAGGCCAACATCAAAGCGCAATTTGCAGCGAGAGCCAGTTTTCCTAATGATTCTAATGAACAGTATTGTTGGGAACAAACTACAAGCTGGCACTGTGCGGATGGGTGGCTTCTTGGTGAGTAAATTCATGTAATTATCCTAATAATAACCCACCTCATGTGCAACGTGCCTGTGCGCCCCCAAATATCACCCTGTCTTCAAGGCTTCGTTACAACTCAGTGGTTTGAGTAAGTAATTTCTGTTTTATGGTGATTAAACTAGTAAGTAAGTAAGTAAAATTTATTTATATAGCACAGTTTAAACAGCAGTGTCTTCAGCTGCTTTTTAAAAGCCTCAACAGAGTCTACTGAGCAAAAAGACAGTGGTAGAGCATTCCATAATTTTGATGCCGCTGCCCGAAAGGCTATCACCTGGAGTTTTAAGGCTTTGAGTGTGACTGTCGCCAAATTGTGACATAACCCCTAGTGGTCAAGAGTGGTAAATATTTTTTGTCAATAAAATAGTTCAGATTTCCAAGGCTATAACTTGAAAGTGGTAAGATATAATGGCTTACCGTCAATTAGAAAGATGTAAAATATGATCCAAAGTCTCAGATAGGAATAAATTTACCCATCTAATTTGCATAATGTCACAGCAGCTATATAAATTCCATAACTCAGTCAAAACTGGACTTTGGACATAATTACACAAAGAATGGTTTGTTTGTTTGTTTTTGACACTGTTGTCTCTACAAGGGTATGTTGTTATCTTCAAAGTACATGAACCAGAAAATCAGTACAATGTAAAAAATAAATAAATTTGTCACTTACTGGTGGCTAAGGGGACTCGCTTACTGCCGTGGTCGCTGTGTTTTCGTCCATCGTGGTCGTTATTTTGTGTTCTGTCGGTCATTTATGCTCTCTACCACATCTACATAGTCTTATGATTATCCCATATAAATTTTGCTTGTATCCCGCAGCTATTTTCCGTGTACGAAGCCATCTAAGTGACGGTGCACAACGATGGACAGCGGCCATATTAGTTTTCTGGGCTAAAAGGATGAAAACAGGAAAAGGAAATGAGTTCTTCTTTGGTGTATTGCATGCCATCCATTGAGTCCTCCAACGTGTGTCTGCCACCTGAAACTGGCAGATCAGTACAAATCAGTACAAATCCTCAGTGCAGCCGGGGATGTCAAGAGTGAGATGACAGGTGCAGCACCATTCTCTGTCACTAGGGGCACGTGAAATCTCACACTCAAAGGGTTAAAATGGGGCGGTAAATGTTCATCAAAAGTTCATCAAAACTAACACCAAGATTCCGAAGACTCGCCTGGACAGAGGAACCTAGGGTACCCATGTGGTGCTTAATAAACAGGATCTTGTTTTCAGGAGCAATAATTAATGTCTCTGTCTTGTCTGAGTTAAGCTGTAAGAAGTTTGCGCTTAACCACTGTTTGATGTTAGACAAGTAGTTAGTTAAAGATGACAGCATATAAAACTCAGACTCTTTAAAATGGTATTTACTTATATAGCACTTTTATTCTCATCTTTAGATGATCAAAGCGCTTTACAGACCCTGCTATTCACCCATTCACACACACACTGATAGTGCATAGCTGCCATACACGGCGCTGTTCTGACCCACCAGGAGCAACTGGGGATTCAGTGTCTTGCTCAAGAACACTTTGACATGCAGACAGAGTGGAAATTGAACCCCTGACCCTCCGATCAGTAGTCAGCCACACTACACCTGTGCCACAGCCGCCCCCAAGAGCAATACAACTGAATATCGTCAGCATAAAAACAATAAGAATTATCTTTGAACTGGCTAATTATCCGTCCCAGTGGCAGAATGTAAATTAGAAATAAAATGGGTCCTAGAACTGAGCCTTGTGGTACCCCACATGAATACTGTGCTATTTTAGAAAAGATCTGATTCATGGACACATTAAAGGTTCTTCCGGATAGGACAGGTACGATGAAAACCATTTTAAAACAGAACCAGCCAACCCTAGCTCTTTGAGTCTGTTGATCATTATACAGTGATCAACAGTATCAAAGGCAGAAGAAAGATCCAATAAAACCAGAACTGTGTATTTACCAGTGTCAGCCACCATCATAATGTCAATGGAGACTCTGACTAAAGTTGTTTCATGAAAGAACCACCTAAGTCTACCCTTCAAAGCTTGTCTGTGTGTGTAGATGGGTCACCCAGATTTGTTTTCAAGGAAGAGATCAATTTACTTGGAAGATCTGTATTTATTTTAGCAAGTTGAATATAGCAATTACAGCGCTGGGTCAAATGTTCTCTCCCTGACAACAGATATTGTCAGGTTGTGAAGTCTGACTGACTGCTTTCCCTGACCCAGTCATATTTAGGCGTAAGTCCAAGCATGCATTATCAGAGAAAGAACAGCTGCAGTGGTCCGTGGGAGTAACCAGTCCGTTCCTTGCACAGGGTGTAAAAACTGAAGGCCGTTCCTCATCCTGGGTCAAAGTGGCTGAGTTTCGGTCACTCCTTAACACAGCCGGTTCTCCGTTTCCTCTCATACATCACAAGATGTTGTTATTCTGTGCTGGGAGAGAGCTTCACTCCCCAGGTAATGAGCCACACAGTTGGCAATATATTTCCATTGTGGTATATTGGTTATATTACCTAAACATGAGCAGAGTACACATATTTTGAGTCACACAGACAACTGTTATGTACATGACTATATTGATCACTTTTACCCATCATTCAGTAGAATGATTTTTCCAAAAGCCCGACTGAAATTTATCCACGACATTACAATTTGCCAAAAATGACATAAGCTGCTGAGCCACTACCTTTTCCAGAATTTTTGATATGAAAGGGAGTTTAGAGATTGGCCTATAATTATTTGACTGTGATGGATCCAAACTCGGCTACTTAAGTATTGGTTCAACCACTGCATGTTTGAAGGAGTTGGGATCCACACCATCTGAAAGTGAAATGTTTATCAGCTCAACTACTGAAGGATCAACTGACTCAAAAACTGCTAAAAACAGCTTAGTAGGGAGAACATCAGCAGGGAAAGAGGAGGGTTTCATCTTCTGCAGCAGAGCCCTGTTATCCTGAAGGGTCATAGGATTAAAAGTGGACCAAGTACAAGGTGAGGGCATAACACTGGCACAGTTAAAAGAAGATGATGGCAAAATGTTTTTCCCTGATATCTCTGATCTTATCAACAAAGAAATTAAGAAATGTGTTCCTGTCTGCTTTACAGAACACAGGAATTAGTGGGGCAGCAGATGAAACAAGAGTGTTAATTGTGTCAAATAAGACGCTAGGATTTTTCTTATTTGTAAAAATTATTTTTGAAAAATACTGATTCCTGGCATCCCTCAGCATGTAATTTAAAGAGGCTCCAAGCTCCCGTAGATGGAGTCTGTGAACCTCCAATTGGGTGGATTTCCAAAAGTGTTCCACCTTACGACAACTTCTCCTAAAGGATTGAATGGAGTCATTTATCCAGGTGTGAGACTTTTTAGGAGAAGCAAGGACAGATTTCACTGGTGCCACTTGGTCTAAAATAACCATACAATGGCTGTTTATTGTCTGAGTGAAGACATCAGTATCTTTGATTCCCATCAGTAATTGTGGCTCAAACAAAGCAGAGAAGTCATTAGCTGGCTCTTGGTTAATAATCCACCTTTTTGCTGCCATTTTCACAGGGGGAGGATTCACAGGAAAGTTAACATTAAAAAGCACACAGTTGTGATCACTGATCTGGAAGTCATCCACTAACACATTTTCAATATTCAAGCCCAAAGAAAAAACAAGGTCCAAGATGTGACCCTTAGCGTGTGTAGGGCCTGAAACATGCTGGATGAGGTTATAAAAATGAGTGATGGATAAAAAGTTAACAGCTGTGTTACATGTAACATCAATATGAATGTTAAAATCAATGATTAAAACCCTCTCCAATTTAATAAGAGAAGATAAAAAGTCTGTAAAATTCGTAAGAAAGACACTTGTAGAACCAGAAGGACGGTAAATTAAAACACAGTAAAAGGTATTAAAGGTCCCAACTTTTATTATCTGAGACTCAAAGGAGGAGAAGGGCTGAGTTTATCAGTCTGTACAGGTGGCTGTCCCAGTATACAACAGCGAGTCCTTCACCACATTGCACAATCCGGGGAGTCCCGATAACAGAGCAGCCAGGGGGACAGAGCTCCTTCAGGTGGAAAAACTCATTTTCTCTCTGCTATGTTTCCACCAGGAATCCTTATCCTCTCTCAAGAAAAGTTCATTAAGAGTGAGAGATGTGTTAGAAATGGAGCGAGCGTTAAGTAACGCCATCCAGATGGGCGACAACACAGCTACGCTCACAACTGATCGGAGTGAAACTGACAGCAGGCACCTAACGTGGTCACGTGACTTCAACCAGCTGCGCCGGGCAGTCAGTCTCTGGTCAGGAAGGCCAAATCGAGACCCTGATGGCAAAACCATGACCCCATCCACAAGCGTCCTGGATATAAGAGTTTGTGAGAGGGGAGAGCAATCCAGCAGCTGCAGAGAAGTGTCTGTAGTCACGTCCTGGATGGGAACCAGCAGCAGACAATGGGTGTGTTCACGGTGACCAAAACAGAAACCCTGAGTCCGGAGGGCTCGTCTCCTCTTAGCTTGACAGCTAGCTCTGCAACCCCGTCTCCTGGGCTTCTTCCCAGGCTTACCAGGACGCCAGCTCATGAAGAGAAACCGGTCCTCAAATGAGGAGGGAGAACACACAAACGGGGGTTGGAAAGTTTGCCTGTAGCCCCCCAAAGAGTCAAGTGATCTGTCCATAGACAGTCTAATCCGGTACAACGAGTGTCGATCATATCTCAGTGCAGCGAAGACACATTCATTTAGTGATAATGTTGATATAACAACAACGACAAACAGCGAGAGTCGACAGACGAAGTGAGGCAGTAGCGAGGCCAAACACAACCATCATCTTGTATTCTACCAAGCTCCCAGCTACCTTTGTGTGTACAGTAGTTATGTCAATAAACACATGCGTAAAGTTTGAAATGCATCAGTCTCACCCTTTCCCCAGTGCACTTCATTGGATGTGAGCACAGGTGTAACCTGCTAGGCATTTCTGCCTGCCACACCTTAGCCAGTGCCGATGAGCCAGCCACAGGGTTGTCATCTGGAAGCCACCCTTCCTTGATGTTTCACCCCTTTAGTCCCAGAACATCTCTGGGTGGTGGGGCAGTCGGTAGGGACGTCTTCCTACCGCCCCCTGTGGCCAGCCCTAAAATCCTTAGTTACCCCACTTAGGAACTTTCCTTTTGAGCCACAGCAAGGAGCTCCCTTTTTCTGCCTCTTCAGCCAGTTCCCTGAGTGCCCTTTTCTGTTGGGACCCAGTGACTCCATTCAATCATTTAGTAGTGTGTGTAATCCATGTAAGTTGTATATAACTATTAAGGATGAGATTTGCATTTTGGACATAAAATATATGCTTGTCAAGTCTAATATGATCAGCTTTCAATTGACAGGTAACCGTGGCTACCCACTAAATAGGTTCATATTGTCTTTTTCATTACCGTTTTACTTTATTCAACCAGCTGATCCACCTGGCTGGTCACAAATCACAGCGATCAGCTGATGCACCAGAGGACGACTGCAGACGTCAGTGGAAACATGTCAAGGTTAAATAAACATCTCCTTCTTATCCTTGTCTGAATAAAGGAATACATTAAACTAATCTTATAGGGCTGTGAGCAGGCTATTGAGTTACCTGTATCCTTCGCTAATGCGGGAGGACAGCATGCCAAACAAAATGTTTAACCTATTGCACTCCGTTGTACCGCAGACGGGCAAGTCTCTGCGTCCTAGAGCGCACGAGGACACTCTCGTGTGCCCTCGTGCGCTCTAGGACGCATGATGGAGGTGGTGATGTAGGTGGTGATGGCGTCCAAGCATGCACTGAAAATAAAAGCTGCAGACACAGCCGCGAACAGATTAGTTCATCTGATTGACCTCTCATTCGACTAATAAGAGCCTTGAATTGGGTTTCTGAAACCTTGAAGAACCAATGACTGAAAACCTAGCAAGAAGGACCTGCCTACCAACGCTGTGAATGCAGTGAGCCAATTGAAGCAGAGAAGTTCGCAAGCTGTTTTTTTAAGGCTGGGTGAAGACTGACTGCTGCAGCGGATCAAAAAAGGACCCGCAGGAAGAATCCCACAGACCCAGCAGCACGGAAACCATCCACAAATGCAACCTGTGTGACAGGGAGTGCCATTCGCGCATCGGCATGTTCGGCCACAGGCGGTGCTTATTTTGTTTTTGTTCCAGCAGAGTAGACGTTATGATTTCTTCCAAGGTCATAGACTGACGGAGGCTGATGACGAAGGCTGAGTGACACACACGCCTTCGCCAGTCTTTTTTTAATTACTGTTATTTGTTTTGAAAAATCGTTCACCAAAAACCGCAATCATGGAAGCACAAAACCGCAATAATGGAATTATGTTTTGATCGGGTCGCGAGACCAGAACCACGAGCGGACCAGCATCACATTCGTCTGACAATGGGGAAGAGAAGCTTGCCAGGACACTGCTGTGAAGAGGTAAGGTGTGTAACGTAAAATATGGGAATATTAATAAATAATAAATATGATCAGGTATGAATTATTTAATTTATATTGATGTATTGGAATCTGAGCTCAAATCTCATTTCATATACATCAGAAAAGCTAATAACACTCGTAAGGGGCACCAGCTTCTATCTTTAAGAAGCAATTTGATCTTTAATTTCACTTTATACCTGTTTGATCACTCAATAAATTAATCAATAATCAGTCTCAAAAATTTTCCGTGAATTCGATACCTGGGCTTGAAACAGACTCAGAATGAAATAAATTCCCAACAACTTCTCATTTTTAAATATTTATTAAACAAAATGATTAATAGACATCGAAATAATTTCATTAATCATAAAATCAATCTTGTAAATGATAGATTAACAATGTCAATATTTTCGGAACCAGGGTTAAACTGAGAAACGAATTTCTATCAGTTTGAGTTAACAGATTATCAAAAACAACGCAAATTTATGGAGAAAGTTTGCTAATTATGAAAAAGTCCTAAATTAATCTTAAGAAAATAAAAACGGAATTTTAATGAAAAGGAGAGTTATGTTAAGGGCTTCTTAATTTGCATCTGATTAGATATATAAATTAGTACCGAACCTGAAGTTTAATTCAGCAGATGAATTAAAGTTTTTTCAGCTCACGTGATCCTCAGTGATGGCAGTTCTGTCGTCCTTTTTCAGCCCAAGACTTTGTGGATGTGAGGGAAATATCTGCCAGCAGATACTTCAAGGGTTCACAGCTCGACCTTTAGATTCAAGCGGTCGAAGGAGGCTGGATTCTGGGCTGCATGACCCACAGTTGAAACGGGTCTTAGCCAGATGGTGCCGACGTCTCTTCAGAGTGATGTGGGACAGCTGTGTGTTGATCCTACAGCTGCACGTTATGTGGGAGCTGCGTCTTTCTTCAAGAGGTCTTCGGTAATAATTAAGAGATATCTAATCCGATTTCAAATTAGAAAAGAAACTTTCGGACTTTAGATAAAAATAGTTTTGGGAGGTGTTTGGTCAAGAAAAATATTATAAAAATAAAGTCAAGATTAAAGTTTACCTTAAAATTAAACAAACGGCGGTTTACAGAAAGTTTAACAAAAAGTGATAAATTAAGAATTGGAGTTTGACTCCGATTAAGAATTGAGCTCAAAGAAAAAGGAATTCCTAGGCATTTAAGAGAAGAAGAAAATACAAAGTTACATAAACAAATTATCTGCTGTGTTCAGAAAAGCGCCATGTGGTCCTTTGTTCTCCCTTGCTGTGTGTAGACAATGGAGGAGATCAGAAAGAAGGGAGCAGGCGAAAAGAGAATCCGGAGCAGAAAGAGAGTGGTGTCTGACGAAAAAGGCAAAAAAGGGCTGAAACAGAGTCTCTCTCTCCCTTTTATAAGCTCTGTTGAGTTTCGCGGGATTCTGGCCTGACCGGAACCTCAGCCAATGAGCGTCCTTCGTGGGCGGGCTCGATGAACCTTTAGTCCAATAACAGGCCTTGTCTGTGAGAGACCAATAGGATGAAGAAGCTGGGGTTCTATGAAGACTGGTGACACATGATATCAGTCCACAGGAATACACAGTTTTAAATGCATTGGAATGTACTGTTACAAACTTATGTATAACTAAACTAACCTTAGTGTATCTTATAAGCAGTGCTTCTAAATCAACATGCAGGAATAAACATTCATTTAACATCAACATGCATATATATATATATATAAAATCACAGATTAATGCATTTCACACATATTATTGATTTTCCACATCAAACACATCAGAGTCCATCTGCATTTTCATAGTTCTGAAAAGAATGAAGGTTTAGAATTGAGTTTGTAATAATGTACTTTAAAGTTGTTTAAATCCAGCATGTCCACAGTTTAAGGAAATTAACTGAGTCGTGGATCTGTGTAGGTTTTATGGGGGCAATAAAAGTGCAGCCGGACATTGGGGAAATTCCTTAGGCTGGTTTTAACAAAAGGGGATTTCAGCTGTGGCCTGGGGGAAGAAAATCCATTTCTTTGCATTATTCCTGGATGAAACAAAAATGTCTTTAAGCAGAAAAATAATTGTTGCTGAGCCAAAGTGAGATGATGCTACAGGTGTTATAAGCTAAATTATTCTTTATTCCTGAAAATTGTAATCCAAAATGACTTTTGACCGATCGGTAAATTACAACTGTGCGGCGCACAAAGTCTGAAGTTCGTGCGCCGCGGTACACGGTTCATTCGTCGCGTCCAGACCGTGAACGCCGCCCCCTCCCCCCGCTATTCTTCTGTAGCGGGGGGGGGGGCGCGGTGACTGTGCTGCTGTCCCACATGCCACATGAGGCTAATCCGTCATGTAGCGATGGCCGATGTCCATCCTCTGTAGCGGGGGGGGGGCACAACCCCCCCCCCCACACACACACACACAGACACAGCCCTGAGTGTGACCTTTCATTAGAGCCCAAAATGAGGCTTTTACATTGAAGCATTCAAAAGTTACAGATGTTTTTCCAAACTGTGCCATTTGGCACAATTTGGCACAGTTCCAAAATGCCTGGGAACTACCTGAGAAAAAAGCTATGTAATATATTCATTTTTTGTGGTATTGTTACAAAATTTGGACCTCAGCTGGATAACACTTGGTTCTACATTTCTGTTGCATTTTCCAGCCTGGATCTGAAGCTGTGTGTTATTTGCAAGCATTTGTATAAAAAAAAAACACCCAGGCCAAATTTATTTTCTTCAAGTTCACTATGTTTAGATGACTGTAACTCAGTGGTCGGAGCACTTAGAGAGATTATGACTGTTTTGCCAAAAAATTCAAAGTGTTTTCTTTTAAATGAGACCAACCCCATGAAGATGCTGCAAAGGGTTGAAGAACAGCTTTGGATTTAATTTGGGCACGTTAATTTTTGGCGTTTTTAGGGAAATTGACTGGAGTGCAAGGGGTTAACGGGCTTTTACCTCATTCAGGAGTGCCTCCAGCTCACAGTTCATGAAATTCCAAAAAAATCTGTTATTTTTGATTGTGGATACAGGAGAATCAAACATGCAGGGCTTGTATATATCTATTTGAATATCTATTTGCATCTATTTGCATCTTCAAATGGAGGCGTGCCAAGGGAGGAATCCGGTATTTCCTCATGTGCGTTTAATTTCAAGTAGATTGGGATGTACAAAGGAAATATGCTTGGATTCCTGCGTATGCACTGTTTCATACATCTGGATTTTCTGGAAGTCTTTGTACATGAGGCCCCCGCTCCAGCTCTTCAAGAGGATACCAAGACGTCCCCAGGCCAGCTGGGAGACAGTCTTTCCAGTGTGTCCCGGGTCTGCTCGAGGGTCTCCTCCCAATGGGATGTGCCTGAAACACCTCAATTGGGAATTGTACAGGAGGCATCCTGATCAGATGCCCAACCCACCTCAACTGGCTCCTTTTGATGTGGAGGAGCAGTGGTTCTATTCTGAGCCTCTCCCTATCTCTAAGGGTGAGTCCAGCAATTCTACAGAGAAAGCTCATTTCAGCTGCTTGTATCTGCGATCTCATTCTTTCGGTTATTACCCAAAGCTCATGACCATAGGTGAGGGTAGGAATGTAGACTGAGCGGTAAATCAACAGCTTTGCTTTAGAGCTCAGCTCCCTCTTCACCACAACAAACCACTACAATGTCCGCATCACTGCAAATGCTGCTCTGATCCGTCTGTCAATCTCTCGCTCCATTCTGTCCTCAGTCAGGAATGAGATCCCAAGATACTTTAACTCCTCCACTTGGGGAGGAGCTTCAGCTTTTGATTTAAAATAATTTCATGTGGGTTGTTTTCACTTTTTGATCATTATTCGTGTGATTCACTGTTGATTTGAATCTATTGACTAATTTACAGAGTTTTTCCTGTTTTTAACTCATCTGCCTGTGAATTTTTAGTGTGAAATTCTGCCTGCAGTAAATGACCTCTGAGCTGACTGATAACGCCCACAGGCGCTCACTGCAGCTCCTTCTATTAGACTTTTTTCCATAGTTTAAACTGCTTGACTGCATTTTTTCATGTATCACCTGTTTTTTAGCACGTCAATGTATTTTTCTTGGTTTTGCTTTTTGTGTGTAATTAATTGTCACAGTTCATGACACTTGAAGCCTTTGGACCAGTTTCAACCTTTTGTCTTTGTTTGGGTGAGTAACTCATTTCTGTTACGACCCAATTTAAGAGCATGAGGGGCAAAAGATAAAAAGTATTGTGTTGTAAGTCAGTTTCTTAAAATCTTGTGAATTAGGATGTCTGCTAAGAATAGTCCTCAATAGTGTCCTCCACACTTTAAATGTAAAAATTTATCACCATCCAAGATAAGATAAGACTCAGAGTTTAATTAAGTCACACTCTGTGCTGCTGGAAGATGTGAGAGAGCAGAGTTTGCACCAAATACACACCTGTGAACGGAAACAGAAGTGCTGAGAATGAGCAAACTGTCTGCCGAATAAAAGCAGGTGTGTGTTTAAAAAGAAGAGGGATGAGGCTAAGGGATTAATCTTCCAGCGAAAAAAATGTAGGTAGTCCCTTCTGTTAAAATCCTGCCTGCCCCAGTATAGCTACAACTTTGCACGGTCTGGTTTTGGCGTTAGGTTAGCTTGAGGTGACCTAAGCCTGTTTTCCACTAGCCCAGCACACCTCGGTACGGCTCGATTCACTTCAGTACGGCTCGGAATGCTTCTGTCTCCATTAGCACGGTGTTGTGCTTGTGCTGTGATGGTTTGTGTTAGGAGGTTTTAGAAACGGGGCGGCGGCAGATTCCCAGCGAGGCGGGGCCACACTCCCGTGACGTTACGCACCCGACTGAGTCCTTATTTACACGAGACAAAAAATGGAGGATCCAAGGATTATTGCCTTGCTCGCTCTGTGGTTTTATCTCACAATTAATTTTATCTCATAATTAAGCCGCAACAACACAAGTCACTTTTGATTTGAATTAACTGCCAAATGACCTAGAAATAATGAGCTGAAACTTGTTTTTATTCGTATTAAATAATGAGACAGTGGCACACTGGCCAACACCAAATTGTATTATTTTTTTACATCCTAGGGCATTTTGGATGTACTGAATAAAAAAAAAAATTCATGTTTTTCACCTTCAGGTCAACGTTTGGAACAACAGTATTATTTTCCGTTTAGATGATGCTACACTCCTTCTAAAGTATTGTAATTCTCTGAATTTGGAATGCCGATAGAACATTCAATTTACATATACTTGTACCTACTTTGACTTGGTGCTAATTTTTTATGATATTTCAATAAAAAGAACAGAAAGCT
Organism: Pholidichthys leucotaenia; assembly: GCA_020510985.1. NCBI lineage: Eukaryota > Metazoa > Chordata > Actinopteri > Cichliformes > Pholidichthyidae > Pholidichthys > Pholidichthys leucotaenia. The sequence continues at coordinate 459,799,710 of CM035839.1, forward strand.
TACAAAAACATTTGTTTTTTGGTCTAGTTAAAAATTACATTACCTTTACAATGGTTGACCCCTGACAGGATGATCAGCATCATTTTCATCAGACTAGGCAATGGAATTTCTACGTAATTATACTGTTTTATAATTCAGTGTTATAACAGACAAACCACACTTTCCAAAACAATTCCATTTTATTATATACAACATATTAAAATAAAAAAAAAACTTTGCAACACAACATGAAGGTTAATCGACATTTTATACACGCCGACCACTGAGTGCCTCTACACCAGCTTCCCAAACTGGGTCAGCAAGGCTTGGTTGAATGAAGCCGTCTCTGCCTGCTCTGGTTCAGGAAGGCTCGGTTGAATTAATCCGGACGGGCTGTCGCGGCGGACGCATGGGATGATTCTACAAGGAAAATGCACACAATAAAATACAGCACGAAAGTGCAAGATATACAGAAAAGACAATAGTTTTTAACAAGATTACATAAGCTTATTTCAGCGTATTGTTCACATGAATAATTAAAATAAAAGCTTTAGTCCGCAGTGTGCTGCAATAAAGCAGCGATCATCATCCACAAATGAACAGCTTTTTTATTGCATAAATAAACTGAGTGTCTTACCGAATATATTTGCGAAAAAACGCACAATAAAAAAAAAATTAAAACTCACCGTTAAAGGACTCCGATGTCGAGACCTCCCGATATATTTTTTCATTCCGGGCGGCTCCGTCTAACTCGCGCTGGATACGTTCGTCTGACAATGCAGTGAGCAGACACTGCACCTCCTTATTGGTCCATGGAACACCCTTATTACGCGAAGCCATTTTTGATAGAGAATAAATGAAAATAGCACAGCAATACACTGAAAAGAAACCGCCAACAGTGGTTGCGTGCTGAGTAATGGCAGTTGTGAAGATTCTTTTTTTTTTTTTTTTCAAAAACTTTATTGAGAAGGTCGTGAAGATTTGGTAGAAGAGGAGGAGGAGAGGGGCGGTTACAACCTGACCAATCAGCGGTGACCAGTCTGTTAACGTCACAACACGGCACAGCTCAGCACTGCTGTACCCTGCCCTGGAGCGGGGCTGAGAATCGCGGCTGTTAAACCGTGTTGGGGCTTGTGGAAAAGCGTACAAAGCGTGCTGAGCCATCCCGTGTCGTGCTAAAGCGTGCTAGTGGAAAAGGCAGGAGAGAGTCTTGGGCTGGCACAGTGTGTAGGGGTGTAGTGTGCCAAATTTACCTGTGGGGCCCGCTCTCTTTTCAGAGAGTTTAAGAAATCAAATATTTCTGTGTTTTCAGGTGGTTGGCACAACATATTTTCTGCTGAGTGCTTGCTGTTCACTGGTGGGAGTGTGTCCATCTATGTACAGAATGCGTGCACATGTGTTTGTGTGTAGACACAGAAATGACATGCTGTCGTATAAATAACATAAGGCTATTCAGATTGTTTCATAAAAGAACAAGGTAGAGAACTGTTCTATAGGAAAGGTAACCTTAAATGACTTCTGTTGTGATCTGGTGCTACATAGAAAATAAAATTATATCAAATTATACCAGAGTGGTGGCCTAGGATGATACAGTGTCTGCCCCACAACTGGGAGGTTGGGGGTTCAAGTGCCCGCCGGGTCACACCAAAGACCATATAAAAATGGTCCTTCCTGCCTTCTAGCTTGGTGCTCAGCATAATAGAATGGGGGAAGGAAAAGCTGTTTGTGGCGGCACCCGGCATGACAGCAACCCCTCTGATTCTAGATGTGATTAACATTGTAGATAGGAGAAATGTAATGTTGCTCTACTGTACATGATTGGCTGTATGGACTGAATGGCAATAGAGATGGCTTCTTCTTCTTAATTTGACCTTCAAGGGGGGGTGGAGAGCCCCCTAATATAGTGGTAAGACTGGTCTCCCAGGGCCAATCCGAAATCGAGACCAAGACCTCTGTGTATTTTGATCTTGGTCTCAACTTAATCTTGGTCTTTGGAGACTCTGGTCCTGATGAGGTCTTGATGAGGTCATGACTACAGTGCTGCTAAATACATGTTTTAAAAGCAGATTTTAAACCACTGTGTTTAGGATTAATGAGAGTGTTCTCACTCTAATATGAAGGGACATGCTTCTAGTTTATTGGGGGGGGGGGGTGCTACTTTTCTGATACCTAGAAAACTATCAATACAAATACAGTTTTTTTTGAGTATGTATTACCTTGGTTTTTCTTCGTCACTTTGGTTCATTCATTCTCTAAATAGGTGATGTTTGTTTTCAAAGTTGTGTAACACAGTCACGGCGATATTAACTTTACATTATAGATATTACAGCGGCCGGGACTCACGGTGTGATGTTTACAGGGAAAAACAGAATTTGCAGCATCCAGTAAATGTGCCATTACTGTGTGCCTGCTTGTTTGTTTAAGCTCCGACCCCCCCCCCCCCCCCCCACACACACACACACACACACACACACACTCCCAACCCAAAATTTGGGAGTTATTGCGCAGTCGGAGCCGACAAAATAACAACCAGAGTGGCGGCTCAGTTGGTAGAGCATCGGCCCCACACCCGGGAGGCAGGGGTTCAAATCCCGGCCGGGTCATGCCAAAGACCATATAAAAGTGGAACTTCCTGCCGTCCAGCTTGGTGCTCAGCATAATGGAATGGAGGAGGGAAATCTGTGGTGGCGCCTTGCATGGCAGCGGCCCTCTGATTCTACACAGGGGGTGTGTGTGATTAACACTGTAGATAGGTAAAACAATTTCGTTCTACTGTATATGATTGGTTGAATGACAATAAAGGGTGATTTTAATTTAAGTTAATTTAATCCAGTGATAAAGAGAAGATTGATTAAAGAGAGCACAAATCAGCTGTCTGCCAGGCTTGCTGCATCCTCAACCACAGAATTGTCACGTCTGTCTCACTTCAGTGAGGAAAAAGTCGGATGAAATGCGACATGACCGTTCAGACTGAGGTTGCTTTGGAAAATAGCAGATACATATCCCAGTTAAGACCACATATGAAAGTGGCCTGGGTCTGGCGTGAAAAAATTGGGTATGTGCTGTTTAGACTGTCATGAAGAAATCAGATATGGGTCACATTTGTGCAAAAAAATCGGAATTGAGCATTAAAAGCTGCAGTGAGAACGTAACCTTAGTTTGTTTAATAAAAGAACAAGGTACAGAACTGTTCTATAGGAAAGGTAACCTTAAATGACTTCTGTTGTGAACATCTTTTCTTATTTCTCTAATTTTTTAGAATCCTTTCTGATCTGTAATTCTGGTCTCAAACTGGCTGTTCTATCCCTTGATTCTGTTGTATTCACTGATGCTGTTCTGCAGCTGGAAACTAACAAATGTTCCCAAATCTCCTCCATCCTACATGACTCCATTCCTCCTAACATGTTTACAAGACACATTTCAAATTGTGTGTGTAGGGTTTCTATAGGAGTTGTAGCTGGAATATGGCGTCAAACTTCTCTCTTTCCTGTCACTGTTGTGCTGTTGTTGGTTTCTGCCTTTTGTTCTTTTTCATCCATATATTGTCCCAATAAAAATACATATTTTTAAAAGGTTTTCCAACTTTTTCATTTAATTTCAGTTGTTTTAGTTCCTCCTGTACCTACTAACTAAATATTTACATTTTATTTCTGTATTTATTACCTTCATTCTTCTTCTTCTCTTGGTTTATTTCCTCCTCTAACTTGCGGCTGTTATTTTTCAGAGTTTGTAGCTCTGCAATCACAATCAACACAACATCAACACAGTGTTACAACAGTCTGGGCAATGTGACATTTCAATCAGCTGTTTGCTGTTTTTCTTCTTTCTCTTCTCTGTAACTCTGGCCTGGAGCTCACTGTTAGATTCCTTCACTTTATTGGTTTCATTTTCAAGTTTGCTCATTTTCACAAGAGAATTTCATCAAAATATAAAATTAGACATGTTGTCAGTTTAATCTGACTAGCTTGTTGCCTTCAAATTTGAATCAGCTCCCAGTGGGAGCGAGACACAGTCACCACATGGACATGAAGCTACAGGAAGAGGAAAATGTCTTCTAGTTCTCACTGGGATTCAGCCTAAATGTTAAGACAAGTTTCTTTGTCTAAAACTTGATGTCTACTAAACCAAACATGACAATCCATCAACAGTTTCCTGATCTCTAGTTCCATGTGTCCACTGTCTGAATTTCTGTGTTTTTCTGGTCCCAGAACTCAGTTCACTGATAGACTGACCTCTGGTGGCTGTTTAGTGAACTGAACTTTTTATCAGGACATTTGTGTGGCATCAGACAAAGAAACAGCTGATGTTTGACTGATCCCACTTGGACTCTTTTTAAACACCCATTGATACTTTAATAGAGTGATAGCAGACAGACATAGAAGATTATTTCTGTCTTTTCATGCCCCATGTGTGATAAATGATAGTATATGAGGTTTGGAGGGTGGTGACGTTCCTGGCTGTGAGAGTCACATGACATCACGCTGCAGTTGTCTAAACTTTAACATTTAAAATGATAAACTAAGAATCTTACCTGATAGTTTTTCCTGCAGCTGCTCTCTTTCTGAAGTGATTAAAATGTCTGATTTTACATGAAACAAAAGGAGAAACAGAGAAAACACGTGGAATCAGTTCACTTAAAACTAATTATCTTCCTTCCTGGTTGTCTAATTAGCTTTTTTTCATCAGGGGTCTCTATCTTTAACCTGTGGTTGTGTTTAGGTGACTCACAGTGACTGATTCTAACTGAGGCTTAAATGTGAGAACAGCAACAAAGACAAGATTTCCTGCTTAAGATGGACTTTAACACATAGATCATTTGATGGTAAAATAGCAGCTCAGACACATTAGAATGAATTTACTCACGCCGGATCAGGAGTGCAGACAGAATCAGAAGATAAAACACCCCCAGAGTCACTTTCAAAGCCCTGAAACAGCTTCTGTTGACTGCTGGAAGTTTCTCCTGGGAGTTTTGTTCTACAGAAGAATTAGTTTAGTGAGTTTTATGGACTTCTAATTGCATATTTTATTAAAGCTGATCTGCTTTGCCCATATAAACCTGTTAAAGCCACTACCCACACACTAATACATGCAGTACATGATCTTTTCTTCAACATTCGTCATCATTCCTTCTTACCAGCTGTGTGTAAACCAAGATCAGGGTGCTGCTCTCCATCCTCCATCATCTCCACCTCACTTTCTTCTCTCTCTCTTCCCTCCTCATGGACTCCTCTGCTGTATTTCACCCTCACATCTGAGGCTGACTGCATCTCTGCAGAGGTGGAAAGATGTTGGCTCAGTCGTTTCTGTCTGTTTCTTCCTGATTCCGTCTCTTTTGACCACAGAATAAAAGAGGAAGTACTAGAGCGGTGGTCGTGTTTTCAGAAAGACCACTGCTTTAATTCTTCCGTTTTTATTCTGTGGTTTAAAGAGAGCGAGAGTGCTCAGTTTATTGTCTTAAATGGAATTAGTTGCAATTCATATTGATTATCCAGCTAAATAAAACAAATGAAAACACACATTTAATTCCATGCATGTATTTATTTATTAAAGTTTATCAACAGTTAACATGGAGTCTAGACAAGATACAAGTCAAGGCAAAAGTTTTGTTAGAATTTAGATGTTTTATTCTGTGCATACAGATATAATCAGTTCAACTACATATTTCTGATGCTTCTTCTGTGTAAGTTTGCAGAACCAGAAAACAGAAGTGACCCAGGAAATGTGAAGGTGTGAAATAGTTATTTATATTTACCCACGGCGGCTCTAACAGCATTCAACAAGATCTACAGTTCAACAGCATCAGCTTTAAACACTGAAATGTTATTTATCCAGAAACATATCTAATCTAAAATATCAGTAAAGTATAAATATAAAAGAGAATTGTTCTAAAGTAAAAGATGGAATGACAGCTATTTACTTAGAAAGGCAGAAACAAAACAAAACGGTCATGTGACCCCAGGGTCAAACATCCTCTTTAGTCCTCCTTTAGCTCAGACTGCTCTAACCACTCTGACTCTTCTAGTTTGGGCTCAGACTGATGTTTCTGAGAATAGAGATCCTAGATCTGCTCACCTCACACCCTGAGTTCACTGATCACACAACCATGGCTCCCTATTAAATCCAAAATCCAATTTAAAATCCTCCTCCTCCTGCTTCCCCTTTCGGCTCTGAGAGAGAGCAGACGCGTTTCTTCGCTCTCCTTCGCTCTCCTTTCTAACCCTTTCTAATCCTCCCTTCTGATCCCAGCTTGCAATGTCGCTCTTCTTCTGGCTGAATCTTAATCCAAATGGAAATTGTGGATCTGGAAAGCGGCTTATAATTGTGATTGTCACCACTTTAAAGAAGATTGGGTCAAGGGGGGACCCTACGGAGAGACCTATGGATTGGAACTCATGTGTCTGTGTGATTGGACTGAAGATGTGGAAAACATCTACCTGTTTTGGCTTACAATCACAGGATTTTGCTGATTGGCTCTGGAGTTTTCCTGGTGTATCGAAAATTTAACTGGAAGAGCTAATCAAAATGCAGACCCGGCGTAGCTGCTTCTTCAACAATTCGACCAGATTTCAAGCCTGTATGAAATTTGAAGCACACAGAATCGAAGAGAGGGAAATTCTATTCTCTGAGTGCACTGTGCAGATTTGACCTTATTTTGGTGCCCTTGTTTACATTCCTCCTCGATAGGATGACGCTGGAGAAGTGGCTTAACCCAAACATCGACACAATTGTTGTCAACAGATGGACGCTCAGGGACAGTGCATCATGTGACAACACCAGCTGCAAGCGAGAAAGTGACTTTTGGACTGCTTAGATCGCATGGCTATAACATCTATCCACTGCCAGGAGGCGCCCTCTGCTGTTCACTAGCAATTGACACACCTACACTACTGCATTCAACATACACCACTGATACAATCACTGATATATATTTTACAAACACTGTTCTCTCATTGCTTGGTTTGTTGTCTGCTAAATGTGCATTGAGGGTTTTTTTTGCCTGCAATCAAAATTTCGCTCACTCACTGAGCGCCATTTTGATAAAACATGTTTTTTTTTCTCTCGCCAACTGTGTCATATCTCTTCTCTTTTTCTTTTTTCATGATCGTCACTTCCTTGTGGTAACGTATCGTCACTTCCTGTTTTGCTGTCTGCCTGTGTGGTTTGCTCTCCAGCTCTCGAGCCACTAGCTATGGCTACTAGCTCTCTTTCCTCTCCTCCTCTGGTGTGCTCTCTCTGTCAGATGTTTAGCTACACCTCTGCCTCTTTTAGTGATAACGGTAAATGTAATAAATGTTGTCTTTTTGAGGCGCTCGAGGCGAGGTTGTCTGATTTGGAATCCCGGCTCCGCTGCATTGAAACACCGTCTGCGCCAGTTAATCTCGACGGACGCCCCTTAGCTGCAGCGGAGCTAGCTAGCTTAGGTCCCCCTGTCACCGGTTCCCCGGCTCTCCTCTGCAGTGAGGAGACTGGGTGGGTGACGGTGAGAAGGAAGCCTAGTCGCAAAGCCCCGGTTCACCACCAACCTGTTCACGTTTCTAATCGTTTTTCCCCGCTCAGCGACACACCCGCTGAGGAAAAAACTCTGATCATTGGCGACTCTGTAGTCAGAAACGTGAACCTAGAGACTCCAGCGGCCATAGTCACATGCATTCCTGGGGCCAGAGCAGGCGACATCGAGTCAAATTTGAAAATGCTGGCTAAAAGTAACTGTAAATATTCCACAATTGTTATTCACGCCGGCATTAATGACATCCGTCTCCGGCAGTCGGAAGTCACGAAACTTAATGTAGAATCGGTGTGTGACTTTGCAAAAACGATGTCTGCCACTGTAGTATTCTCTGGGCCCCTCCCCAATCTGACCAGTGATGACATGTTTAGTCGCTCGTCATCCTTGAACCGCTGGCTGTCTGTGTGGTGTCCTAAAAATGACGTGGGCTACATTGACAATTGGAGCTCTTTTTGGGGAAAACCTGGTCTTATGAGACGAGACAGCATTCATCCCACTTTGGATGGTGCTTCTCATTTATCTAACAATCTGGCATCTTTTTTATCCAAATTTCCAAAACCATGACTACTCAGAGTTGGGACCAGGAAGCAGAGTCGCAGTCTTACACGCCTCTCTGCAGCTCCTCTTCATCCGCCACCCCTCAGCTTAGCCCCTGTCTTCCCCATCAGAGAATCGTTGTCTGCTCCCTCCAAAGTAAATAAAAATATAATGTATAAGCATCCCAAAGTGATAAAGCAAAATATTGGTAAAACTCAAATTAAACATAAAGCCTCTAAATTGAATGATTTGGCCTCTGTTCCTCCTCATAATTTAAAAATTAAATGTGGTTTATTAAATATTAGGTCTCTAACTCCCAAGTCTCTGTTAGTCCATGATCTGTTAATTGATCATCAGATTGATTTAATTTCCCTTACAGAGACTTGGTTAGGGCAAGAGGATTATGTTGGTTTAAATGAATCAACTCCCTCTGGTTATTTAAACTGTCAAAATCCCAGAAGTTCTGGTCGTGGAGGAGGAGTAGCAGCAATTTACCATTCCAAATTACTAGTTAATGTAAAGCAAAAAACATGTTATAATTCCTTTGAGGGCCTGGTCCTCAGTATTGGGCACTTTAGCAATTCCAGGTTAAACCCAATTTTATTTGCCATAGTTTATCGTCCCCCATCAACCTATTCAGAATTTTTATCCGAATTTCCTGATTTCTTAGCTGATTTAGTGCTGAAATCTGATAGAATAATTATAGTAGGGGACTTTAATATACATGTGGATGTAGATAGTGACTGCCTTAATGTGGCATTTAATTCAATATTAGACTCGATTGGGTTTTCTCAGAAAGTAGGAAATTCTACTCATTACCTCCACCATACATTGGACCTTGTTCTGACATATGGCATAGAAATAGAAAATCTGGTAGTGTCTCCTCATAACCCTGTACTGTCAGACCATTGTCTGTTAACCTTTGATTTTACTATTTCTGACTATTTGGCTCCTAAAGAAAAATATTATCACAGTAGATGCCTCTCAGATGATGCTGTTTCCAAATTTATGCAGATTGTTTCCTCTATGCCATGTGTCAACACAACGGAAATAAGCTATAGACAGCTTGCTCCTTCTGTAATTGATAACATGGTGGATAGTGTTTCAGCTTCTCTACATCAGGCTCTAGACTTGGTGGCCCCCTTAAAAAAGAAAAAGTCTAATCAGAGATTTTTAACTCCTTGGTTCAACACAGAAACTCGTAGCTTAAAACAGAAGACTCGTCAATTAGAAAGAAAATGGCGCTCTACTAATTTAGATGAAATCTATTTAGCTTGGAGAAATCATCTTTTAATTTATAAAAAATCTCTTAGAAAAGCTAGAACGAGTTATTACTCTGCATTAATAGAAGAGAACAAGAATAATCCCAGGTTTCTTTTCAGTACTGTAGCCAGGTTGACAAAGAGTCAGGACTCTGTCAATCCTAGCATCCCCTTAGAGCTTACTAGTCAGGACTTTATGAACTTTTTCAATAATAAAATTTCATCCATCAGAGATAAAATCAATCAGATTCTTCCCACAGTTAACTTAAATACTGTAACTACTACAACTCCTTCTATTGATGTCTGTCTTGATGAGTTTACTCCAATCGACCTTTGTGAGTTAGACAAAATAGTTTCCTCATCCAAACCTTCAACTTGTCTTTTAGACCCTATTCCTACCAGGTTATTTAAAGAAGTCTTCCCACTTATTGGTAGCTTTATTCTTCATATAATCAATTCTTCATTAACTTTAGGCCATGTACCGCAGGCTTTTAAAACGGCTGTAATTAAACCCTTACTCAAAAAGCCAACGCTAGATCCAGGAGCTTTAGCTAACTATAGACCAATCTCTAATCTCCCTTTCATTTCAAAAATCTTAGAAAGAGTTGTTGCTATGCAATTATTTGACCACCTGCAGGGAAATGGTTTATTTGAGGAGTTTCAATCTGGGTTTAGAATCCATCATAACACTGAAACAGCCTTAGCGAAGGTCACTAACGACCTCCTCATTGCATCTGATAATGGACTAGTTTCTGTACTTGTCCTTTTAGATCTTAGTGCAGCTTTTGATACTATTGATCATAATATTCTACTTGATAGATTAGAACACTATGTTGGACTTAATGGAACTTCGTTGCAGTGGTTTAGATCTTATTTATCTGATAGGTTCCAGTTTGTTCATGTAAATGATGAGTTTTCTCTCAGCTCAAAGCTTAGTCATGGAGTTCCACAGGGATCTGTGCTTGGCCCTACTCTTTTTAGTTTATATATGCTTCCGTTAGGCAACATTATTAGAAAGCACTGTATACATTTTCACTGTTATGCAGATGACACACAATTATACCTGTCAATGAAGCCAGATGATACTAATCAATTAGCCAAGTTAGAAGCCTGTCTTAAGGAAATCAAAGTTTGGATGACTTGTAATTTCCTGCTATTAAATTCAGATAAGACTGAAGTCATTCTTGTTGGTCCAAAAAACCTTAGAAATTCCTTTCCAAATCAAACTTTCAGTTTGGATGCAGTTACTCTTTCTCTTAATAGCTCTGTGAGGAACCTTGGAGTTATTTTTGATCAGGATTTGTCCTTCAATTCACATATTAAATTTGTTTCTAAGACTGCCTTCTATCATTTGCGTAATATTGCCAAGATTAGGAGCATCTTGTCTCAGAGTGATGCTGAGAAGCTGATCCACGCTTTTGTTAGCTCGAGATTAGATTATTGTAATTCTTTATTATCAGGTTGTCCTAAAACATCTTTAAAAAGTCTTCAGCTGATCCAAAATGCTGCAGCAAGAGTTTTAACAGGTACTAGAAAGAGAGATCATATCTCTCCGGTTCTGGCCTCCCTTCATTGGCTTCCCATAGAGTTTAGAATTAAGTTTAAAATCCTTCTTCTTACTTACAAAGCTCTAAACAATCAGGCTCCTTTTTATTTAAAAGATCTGATACTACCGTATCATCCTAACAGAGCACTACGCTCCCAAAATGCCGGTTTACTTGTAATACCTAGAATCTCCAAAAGTACAATGGGAGGCAGAGCCTTCAGTTATCAAGCTCCTCTCCTGTGGAATCAGCTGCCAATCTGGATTCGGGAGTCAGACTCGATCTCTGTTTTTAAGAATAGGGCTAAAACCTACCTTTTTGATATAGCCTACAATTAGGGAGGGATCATGTGTTTTCTGAACCCTCCCTTAGTTATGCTGCTAATAGGTTTAGTCAGCCGGGGGACCTCCAGTAATGCACTGGGCCTCACTCCTTTCCTCACTCTCTATGAAATATTTTTTTTTTGCTGGTCATTAACATTTGTTTGTTCTCTCCCATAGATTGAGTCCCCATCGTGCTGTTTGCTCTCTACATGTCTGTTCTTTTCTTCTTCTCTATCCCCTCACCCCCCAGCCAGTCGCAGCAGATGACTGCCCCTCTCTGAGCCTGGTTCTGCTGGAGGTTTCTTCCTGTTAAAAGGGAGTTTTTCCTCTCCACCGTCGCCAAGTGCTTGCTCACAGGGGATCGCCTGATTGCTGGGGTCTTTCTGCAACTGTGGGGGTCCTCCCTACAGTTGATAGTGCTATGAGATGACTGTTGTTGTGAAATGGCGCTATATAAATAAAGTTGAATTGAATTGAATTGAATTGAATTGAATGACTGGCGCCTAGCGGCTGCCCCGGCCTTAGATGTGCTCTGCAGAGCGTGCCCAAATGCCAAGTCACATTTCGTTACCTTGTATTCATACATGTGTAATGACAATAAAGTTGAATCTCATCATCTCATCTCATCTCATCAGATAAAACCAGACAGAATCTGTCCCCAGGTTTCCTTAAAGACCTGATAGCACCTTATCATCCTAACACAAAATTGTGTTCTTAGAAGGCAGGACTTCTAGTAATCCTTTGGGTCTCTAACAGTGCTATGGGAGGTAGAGTTTTCAGTTCTCAGGCTCCTCTCTGATGGAGCCAGTTACCAGCCTGGGTCTGTGAGGCAGACACTCTCTCCATCTTTGAGAAAAATTTGGAAACTTTCCTGTGTGACAAAGATTTTGATCAGCCTGCCCACATGTTACAGTCAAATGAATGTTTCCTGTTAATATCCACTATGGCTACTGTTATATTTTTAGCTGTGTTCATGGCTGTGTGACAAGCTGGCTAGCTAGAAGGTGACAGCATGTTTTAACTGAACATTATTCACAGGTTTGGATTGATTTTGCATGTCATAGCTAGCTGACTATTATGTCTACTGCTGCACTGCTGCTTGTGTGTGTGGTGTTTGGGCCATATAAATAAAGTTGGATTGAACACTGTCCAACAGTCATTCATCATGTTGTTTAAAAGAGGAGCTAATATTAGTTTCAGACACATGATGGACAGAGAGGCCTGATATGAGAAGAATTAGGATTGTTGTCCATGTAAAGTTTACAAAACTGCTCCAATGGAGTCAGAAACTCGTTTACATCAGAGGTCAATTAAACTCTTTTATCAGCGTGGACAGGAGTTGTGAGTCCTTCTTAATGCTGAACTTCATGATTTTATTGTTCATACTAAATAGAGCTTTAAGAGCTAAATCAGAATAATCAGGGAGATAAAGTAGAATTAGTCCATAAATGAAGGATGATGAGGTGTTTCATTCATCGTCACCTTGTCATAATGTCCAGATTTTCACTTCCTCTGCTACTAAAGAGAAAATAAAGATATTAACTGTTAACAGCAGTAACAGGTAAATAATTCAGGTAAACTGGAGTCAATACAACCTTTAGTTTAGGATTCTTCAGAATGAAGTCCATCTGTTTTAGACAGCTGACAACCTGACTGTTCTATATTCACCACAAACCACAGAAAGACGATCAGTGGAACTGATGCAACAGAAATGACTGAAAACATGATGGGATGTTGAAGATGTTTCAGAACACTTGAAACTTGTTTTGTCTTTGTTTTACTTTGATAAATGTTATTTTCATCCCACATTATTCACTATTCTGACATCAATTAAATTATTTTTCACAGATCCAGGTCTTAATATTTTCATTATAATCCCATGTCCATTTCCCCTGAGAGTAGCAGCACACTCCATAGCTGTAGTAACCTGGATACTGATATCCTGGTGCCCAGAAGCTGCATGAAGAATAAAACATTAAATCGTGTTAAAACGTGTCATAGCAGCCTAATGTATTAAATGTGACTCTGGAACCACTCTGGACTGATCACTGATGTATAAACTGATGGTCCTGGTTCCTGGTCTAAACCCTACAGCTCAGACTCATTAGTGTCTCTTCCGTCAGACAACTTGGACCTCCTTTACACTTTAAAACATCATCACACAGTATGGAGAAAAAAGTAATTTAGATTATGCTGTTCTACCTTGAATAAATGGATCCTTTCTTTCAAATCATTTTCATCAGAGTAAAAGAGAAACCTCACGTTTGTGTCGCCTCTGATCCATCCACCCACCGCCACTGATATCCTGATGGTTGTGTAGAAAAAGTTCTCAGTCCAATCCAGGATCCTCTTCTCTTAGTCAGCTCACTGACAAAATTCTATCAAGAAAGAAAGATAAGATTATTTTCTCCATTCAAAATTAATTTTCTTATCTTTTTATTGTGTAAATATGTCTGTAAAATTAATGGAGGTGGATTGTTTCCTTCATGTTTAAACTAGAAATTCAGATGATTTCAGACATCAGAAATATAATTTCTGGTTAATTTCTTGCTTTGTGAATCTCTGGATTAGTCAGAACTTCAGATCTTCTCTGTTTTTCATCAATTTCCTAACAATGATTTTCACATCTCAGTCCAATAATAAACAGACAAACCCACCTGTTCCTCTGCACTCTTGATCATCACCAGATGAGCGTCTTTCTTCTCACAATCTGTCCTGCTTTCAGACCAGGTTTTCTCCTCAGTGGATATAAAGTAGCAGCTCCATCCAAATCTCTTCCATCCATCAGGGCAGCACTTCCCTTAATGTCACATTTTAAAGACAGATTTAATCACTTTTAAGATAAGATAAGATAAGCCTTTATTAGTCCCACAACGGGGAAATTCCAGGATTGCAACAGCACAGGGATAGCAACACTCAGAGCAACAATCAGAAGGCAAGAAAAAAAACAAGCAAGCAAGAGCAGCTAATATACATATGTACATATTACTATAAAATATATATATACACACACACAGACACACAGTGCAGAGCATTGTAGCTGGATGGAATAAATATATGAATATATGAACACACAGTGCAGAGCATTGTAGCTAGATGGAATAAATATGTAAATATATAAACACCCACAGTACGGAGCATTGCAGCTAGGTGGAATAAATATGCAAGTATATAAACACACACAGTGCGGAGCAATGTAGCTAGATGGAATAATATGTAGATATATAAAAACACAGTGCGGAGCATTGTAGCTAGATGGAATAAATATATAGATATATAAATATAAACACACCCAGTGCAGAGCATTGTAGCTAGATGGAATAAATATGTAAATATATAAACACACACAGTGCAGAGCATTGTTGCTAGGTGGGATGAAACAGCATAACCGTCTATTTAGTTATCCTACATGGTATGATTATGTGCCCATACATATTCTCACCCTCCATAGCGACCGGTATGTTCCTAGTTGTATGCCGGAGAGGACCATTGTGTAAGTCTATTGCATCTTTTGCATTCAAAAAACTATTAGTTTGTTACGTCTTTTTGCTATCTCTGCGAGCAGCCCTGCTTAGGTTGTACAGTCTGACAGCCGTTGGTAGGAAGGACCTACGAAACCTCTCGGTTGTGCACCTGGGATGATGTAGTCTGCTGCTAAATGAGCTCCTCAGTGCATCCAGTATGTCCTGCATAAGGTGGAACTCGGACTCCAGCAGAGATGACAGTTTAGCCACCGTCCTTCTCTCTCCTATCTCCTCCATCGGATCAAGGCGTTGCCCCAGGACAGAGCTAGCTTTCTTAATCAGTTTGTTCAGTCTCTTCCTATCGGCTGCAGTAATGCCACTGCCCCAGCAGACCACTCCAAAAGTGATGGCTGATGCCACCACCGTGTCATAGAATGACTTCAGCAGCGCCCCTTGTACACCAAAAGACCTGAGTCTCCTCAGCAGGAACAGCCTGCGCTGTCCCTTCTTGTAGAGTGCGTCAGTATTGTGTGACCAGTCTAGTTTATTGTTCAGATGAATACCCAGGTACTTGTAGGATGTCACCATCTCGATGTCTGTTCCCTGTATATTTACTGGTGCTGTGAGGGGCTGCCCATGCCTGCGGCAGTCCACCACCAGCTCCTTAGTTTTCCTCGCGTTGATCTGGAGGCAGTTCCGATGGCACCAGTCCACAAAGTCCTGGATAAGCCCTCTGTACTCAGCTTCATCTCCGCTGGAGATGAGACCAACGATCGCAGAGTCATCAGAGAACTTCTGTAGATGGCAATGTGTTGTGTTGTGTGAGAAGTCCGCAGTATAAAGAGTGAACAGGAAGGGAGCCAGCACCGTTCCCTGGGGGGCCCCCGTGCTACTGATGATCGTGTCGGAAACACAGTCCCGGGTTCTCACAAACTGAGGCCGGTTCGTGAGGTAGTCCAGGATCCATGATGACAGGTGCTGGTCCACCCCTGCGCGCAGCAGCTTGTCCTTCAGGATCATCGGTTGGATGGTGTTGAAAGCACTGGAGAAGTCAAAGAACATGATCCTCACCATATTCCCGGGCTTCTCCAGGTGGGACAGAGAACGGTGAAGGAGGAAGATCACCGCATCCTCCACCCCAATGCCATGCTGGTAGGCGAACTGGAGTGGATCCATCGCTGGTTCCACCAGGGGGCGGAGATGAGCAAGGAGCAGTCTCTCCAGGGTCTTCATCAAGTGGGACGTCAAGGCCACCGGTCTGAAGCTGTTCAGGTCTTTGGGGTGGGAAGTTTTGGGTACAGGTACCACACAAGATGTTTTCCACAGCTGTGGTACCCTCCCCAGTTTCAGGCTCATGTTGAAGATATATGTCACAATCCCACACAGCTGGTCTGCACAGGACTTGAGGAGCTTTGCGCTGATGCCGTCCGGTCCCGACGCCTTCCTCGCCTTGATCTTCCTCAGCTCCGTCCTCACCTGGGTCTTGGTCAGGGTCAGGATGGGGGGCTGTGTGTTGGGAGTGGGGGGGGGTGTCGGTGGAGTGGGGAGTGGGCAGCAGGACTTGATTTCTTAGAGGCAGCAGTGGTTGTTGTGCAGACAGGGGGGAGGGCGGTTGGTCAAATCTATTGAAAAACAGATTCAGGTTGTTCGCCCACTCCCTGCCCCCCGTGGTCTGGGGGGAGGTATTCTGGAGCCCCGAGATGGTTTTGAGGTTTCTCCAGACCCCGCTGATGTCGCTCTGTTGCAGCTTGTCCTCCATCTTCTTCCTGAAGCTGTCCTTGCCTTCTCTGATCTTTCTCCTCAGCTCCCTCTGTACGGACTTCAGCATCTCCCTGTTCCCCGACCTGAAGATCCTCTTCTTCTCTCTCAGAAGTGTTTTTATCTCAGGGTTGATCCAGGGTTTGTTGTTTGAGTGACGCCGTATGGTCTTGGTGGGAACGGATTTGTCCACACAGAAGCTGAGGTAGCCCGTGAAGGTGTGAATGAGGCCATTCACACCTCTACCATACACACATTTTAGTCTGACATTGATGCTCCTTTATTTTGTTCTTGAACTTTCTTGTCTTCCAGTTTTACACTTTTTTTTATCTCACTTGTTTTTCAAATAGAATTTTTCAATTCAAATAAAATTCTCATGTTTTCTAACATCTCTTCATGTGTCTTACTGCTCAGCTCCTGTAACTTGGCGTTAGTTGTCACCAGTCTCCCATTTCTATCCTGTAACTCTGGAACAACATCAGTGTAACATTAGAAATAAATACCTGAATCACTCAACCCTGATTGTGATTTTTCACACCATTTTTCAGCCCTACAGCTTTTATCTGTAGCACACTCCAGCCAGATTCAACTCTGCAGTTCCCTCTCATGAACTTTGTTGCTCAATTTATCAACGTTTGAGACGGTTTTAACTCTGTTCCCAGCTTCATCACCCCCACAGGATCCAAGCAGCTTCTGGGTGAAGTCCAGAGATGCCCTCTCCCCTTTCTCCTTCTCAGCAGCACTGAAGTCACACCTTAGTGTGAAATGGAGCAGAAGAGGAGCTGAACAAAAGACTCCCTGCTGAGACCTCCGGCTTTATGATTGCAGCTACTGAAGGAGAGATAAATTAAATTAAATTAAATTAAATTAAAATTAAATCACCCTTTATTGTCATTCAACTGTACAAGCAATCATGTACAGTAGAACGAGATTGTGTTTTACCTATCTACTGTGTTAATCACACACACCCCAAGTGTAGAATCAGAGGGCCGCTGCCATGCAAGGCGCCGCCACAAATTTCCCTCTTCCATTCCATTTCTGCTGAGCACCAAGCTGGACGGCAGGAAGTTCCACTTTTATATGGTCTTCGGCATGACCCGGCCGGAATTTGAGTCCCTGACAAGCTTCTGACTCTGTTGCATCATTTGTGTGTCATGAATATTTCTGCATGTTTTTCTTCATTATGAATTCTCATAGATTAGCCAGATATCATATAGGAATGTTGTTGTTAGACAAAACTGTGTTAGCCACATGTATTCATCCCAGGATCCCTAGCTCTATGATAATTAAGCATTTCAGAGAGTTAGTCATGTACTCCCTGACTGGTGCGTCACATTAAAGACCGCCTATGCATGTGAATCTGCTCCCTTTTTTCACCCACTGACACTAGAGTTCTCTCTCTTTTTCTTCTGGCCTCAGGAGAGGGAGCTTTGCTCACTCTCTCTCCTGCTTCCACACAGCTCTCCTGTTTTTACTCAAGGTAAATGCAGTTTCTTTTTGTTCTTGGAATGCTTTCCTTCACTTAACATTTTACAATTTTTAATTTTTCCTTAAATTTGTGCCACTTTCTTTTAGAAAGCAGTGACTAGTTGGAGTTAATCCTCAATTTTCCTTTTCTCTAAGTAACCCAAGTTTTGATTTTTCTCTTTAACCTTCAAGGGGCTACTGACTGAGAAATGGTGTGTTTGTAGGTTTTAACTGTCTGAAATGAGTCGACTCTTCACCTAATTATCAAAACACTTTCAGAACAGTCAATTCTCTTTAAAAAAACAAAAACAAAAATACCCAGCCTTTTTCTTGTTTTTTTTTTTCTTCCAGAAATGCCAAAAATGTTTTTTACTATTCCATCGAAATCGTATACGTCACACGCAACTCTGCTTTATTCCTGCAGGCAACGTAGAGGAGCTGCTTCATGGCGGGGCATTCACCAGCTGGCCGTAGGAGAGGAGCAGGTACCACAGAGCGAGACATTGCCCTTTGAGATGCCGTAGCTCGCCAACTCAGCTTGGCCAGCAGCTTCAGATTGCTGCGATCAGTGAGTCACCCAGCACGTGGTGCTGGCGATTTGTTGTGGCATCCTGGCGAGGTTGTTGGGAGATGGGCCGAAGTGACTCAAGATACACTGTCATGGGCGGCGAGAGCGCCCCCTCCTTCCCGTTCATCTCTCCACTGCTCATCAGCACATCTGAGGGAGAGGACACACCTGCGCCCTCTAATCAGCCAGCGTACTTAAGGAGGCATCCTTCCGTGACTCAACGCTGGCCCGTCTGGGTATACTACCACGACAGACAAGTAGGTCGTCTCATACACAACGGTAAAGAAGTTATTAATCCGTCTGCTTTCTCTCCTTGGTGCAGGTTGCTGCCATCGTGTGGGTGTGTCGCTGAGGGCTGCACACGCTCTCCTGCCACAACTTTTCCCACGACGGAAACCTCCGCCCGGTCAGACTCCACCAGCAGTTTCTTGCCCTGCCGTTTTGTCTATTCCCCGCTGGGGTTCTGCCTGCGCTCCCTCGGAGCCCACGTAAGTGGTAATTTGTCTCGCCCTACAGTATTTCCTGATCTCCTTTCCTCTGCTCACAGTTCTCACTTTCTCTCCACAGGCCCATTCCTCTGGTGAGTGACTGTTCTGTAGCAGTACGAGTTTTGAGATTTAATTAAACATTCAAACGTGTATACTGTTTGATTGTCTCTCTGTTGCTGCACCTTGCACGTGGACTGAATATTCTAATCAGTCATGACATCCACAAACAACTGTTGATCGGTGAACCAGTGCTGCTCATCCCAGCTACAAGGAGGCTAGAAGCTAGTTAGCTAAAGGCTAACTGATGTAAGAGGGAGGGCGGAGCTGAAAAGCTGAAGGATGTTTCTTCAAGTGACAGGCTTTAAATCAGAGCGTTTCAAGAAATCCAGGAAAAATAAAGAAGCTGTTGAGCTGTTAAAATGTGGAACAAGTGCAGTCAATGGCCCCTTTAATTTTTCTGGAAACTCAAGCGTACCTACTAGGGATGCAAGTTATCAATTAATTCATTAGTTTTCTCACCTTATTGATTTATTAACAATTAACAGATGAGCGGCAATTTTCCAGTGAATCTGAATTTCCCTCAGTACAACACAGTCTTTCCATCTTTAACATATAAAAAGTTAATTACTGTTTTTGATACACCGAATAAAATATGAACATTATATTCTTTCATGATTTATTGTACCATTTGCATGTTTTTACCACAGACAATGGCATTTTGTATCAATCTATAATATATTACGTGCTTTCCTAAGGTTACGGGGGTGTGCATCCCTCAGTATGGAGTCGCTCAGTCAAAATATGTAATTTTTATCAATAAAAGATTAGCCAACCCTCTGTCACCACTCTGTCTCTTCATGCCCTGGCTTCAGGAAGTGTGGGCAGGGTTTTGGATTGACTCCATGCTGATTGGATAATACGAGGCATCATGACCACCAACTGTGATCCCAAGTTACCTCTGCTGCACACCCTCATCTTTCACTGTCATGGACAACCTCTGACCAGCAGAAAAGACAGACTCTGACGCAGGCAGGACTACAGTTAGACTGGCAGGAAAAAAATTAATTTAATCCATTTTGGAATAAGGGAGCAACATAACAAAATGTGGAAAATGTGAAGCGCTGTGAAGACTTTCCAGATGCACTATATTAACTAAACATATACATTTTGTCTGTATTTATTACCTTCATTCTTCTTCTTCTCTTGGTTTATTTCCTCCTCTAACTTGCGGCTGTTATTTTTCAGAGTTTGTAGCTCTGCAATCACAATCAACACAACATCAACACAGTGTTACAACAGTCTGGACAATGTGACATTTCAATCTGCTGTTTGCTGTTTTTCTTCTTTCTCTTCTCTGTAACTCTGGCCTGGAGCTCACTGTTAGATTCCTTCACTTTATTGGTTTCATTTTCAAGGTTGCTCATTTTCATAAGAGAATCTTATCAAAATATAAAATTAGACATGTTGTCAGTTTTCTATGACTAGCTCGTTGGCTTCAAATTTGAATCAGCTCCCAGTGGGAGCGAGACACAGTCACCACATGGACATGAAGCTACAGGAAGAGGAAAATGTCTTCTAGTTCTCACTGGGATTCAGCCTCAATGTTAAGACAAGTTTTTTTTGTCTAAAATTTGATGTCTACTAAACCAAACATGACAATCCATCAACAGTTTCCTGATCTCTAGTTTCATGTGTCCACTGTCTGAATTTCTGTGTTTTTCTGGTCCCAGAACTCAGTTCACTGATAGACTGACCTCTGGTGGCTGTTTAGTGAACTGAACTGTTTATCAGGACATTTGTGTGGCATCAGACAAAGAAACAGCTGATGTTTGACTGATCCCACTTGGACTCTTTTAAACACCCATTGATACTTTAATAGAGTGATAGCAGACAGGCCTAGAAGATTATTTCTGTCTTTTCATGCCCCATGTGTGATAAATGATAGTATATGAGGTTTGGAGGGTGGTGACGTTCCTGGCTGTGAGAGTCACATGACATCACGCTGCAGTTGTCTAAACTTTAACATTTAAAATGATAAACTAAGAATCTTACCTGATAGTTTTTCCTGCAGCTGCTCTCTTTCTGAAGTGATTAAAATGTCTGATTTTACATGAAACAAAAGGAGAAACAGAGAAAACACGTTGAATCAGTTCACTTAAAACTAATTATCTTCCTTCCTGGTTGTCTAATTAGCTTTTTTTTCATCAGGGGTCTCTATCTTTAACCTGTGGTTGTGTTTAGGTGACTCACAGTGACTGATTCTAACTGAGGCTTAAATGTGAGAACAGCAACAAAGACAAGATTTCCTGCTTAAGATGGACTTTAACACATAGATCATTTGATGATAAAATAGCAGCTCAGACACATTAGAATGAATTTACTCACGCCGGATCAGGAGTGCAGACAGAATCAGAAGATAAAACACCCCCCGAGTCACTTTCAAAGCCCTGAAACAGCTTCTGTTGACTGCTGGAAGTTTCTCCTGGGAGTTTTGTTCTACAGAAGAATTAGTTTAGTGAGTTTTATGGACTTCTAATTGCATATTTTATTAAAGCTGATCTGCTTTGCCCATATAAACCTGGTAAAGCCACTACCCACACACTAATACATGCAGTACATGATCTTTTCTTCAACATTTGTCATCATTCTTTCTTACCAGCTGTGTGTAAACCAAGATCAGGGTGCTGCTCTCCATCCTCCATCATCTCCACCTCACTTTCTACTCTCTCTCTTCCCTCCTCATGGACTCCTCTGCTGTATTTCACCCTCACATCTGAGGCTGACTGCATCTCTGCAGAGGTGGAAAGATGTCGGCTCAGTAGTTTCTGTCTGTTTCTTCCTGATTCCGTCTCTTTTGACCACAGAATAAAAGAGGAAGTACTAGAGCGGTGGTCGTGTTTTCAGAAAGACCACTGCTTTAATTCTTCCTTTTATGTTCTGTGGTTTAAAGAGAGCGAGAGTGCTCAGTTTATTGTGTTAAATGGAATTTGTTGCAGTTCATATTGATTATCTCGCTAAATTAAACAAATGAAAACATACATTTAATTCCATGCATGTATTTATTTATTAAAGTTTATCAACAGTTAACATGGAGTCTAGACAAGATACAAGTCAAGGCAAAAGTTTTGTTAGAATTTAGATGTTTTATTCTGTGCATACAGATATAATCAGTACAACTACATATTTCTGATTCTTCTTCTGTGTCAATTTGCAGAACCAGAAAACAGAAGTGACCCAGGAAATGTGAAGGTGTGAAATAGTTATTTATATTTACCCACGGCGGCTCTAACAGCATTCAACAAGATCTACAGTTCAACAGCATCAGCTTTAAACACTGAAATGTTATTTATCCAGAAACATATCTAACCTAAAATGTCAGTAAAGTATAAATATAAAAGAACTCTTCTAAAGTTAAAGATGGAGTGACAGCTATTTACTTAGAAAGGCAGAAACAAAATAAAACAGTCATGTGACCCCAGGGTCAAACATCCTCTTTAGTCCTCCTTTAGCTCAGACTGCTCTAACCACTCTGACTCTTCTAGTTTGGGCTCAGACTGATGTTCCTGAGAATAGAGATCCTAGATCTGCTCACCTCACACCCTGAGTTCACTGATCACACAAACGTGGCTCCCTATCACATCCAGAATCCAATTTAAAATCCTCCTCCTGACATATAAAACCAGACAGAATCTGTCCCCAGGTTTTCTTAAAGACCTGATAGTACCTTATCATCCTAACACAACATTGTGTTCTTAGAAGGCAGGACTTCTAGTAATCCTTAGGGTCTCTAACAGTGCAATGGGATGTAGAGCTTTCAGTTATCAGGCTCATCTCTGATGGAGTCAGTTTCCAGCCTGGGACTGTGAGGCAGACACTCTCTCCATCTTTGAGAAAAATCTGGAAACTTTCCTGTGAGACAAAGATTTTGATCAGACTGTCCACATATTACAGTCATATGAATGTTTCCTGTTAATATCCACTATGGCTACTGTTATATTACTAGTTGTGTTCATGGCTGTGTGACAAACTGGCTAGCTAGAAGGTGACAGCATGTTTTAACTGAACATTATTCACAGGTTTGGATTGATTTTGCATGTCATAGCTAGCTAACTATTTGTCATGCGGTGGCTCTCGCGAGCCACCATAAGACGCCACACAGTCACCAGAGAGTTATGTGAGAGGTTTTTTTTACGGTGAAGAGTGACAACACAAGCTGCTGGGGCAATGACACATTTAAGTCTACACACATCAGGAAGCGAAAGGCTAACAGCTCTCTTACAGGTCCATAGGAGGAGACGGTCATACACAGACAGGCAAGGTTGGTGGAGTAATGATTACACAGGCTGCTGAGGCAGAGACACACAGAGGCCTACTCACACCGGGAGGTGTAAGGCTACACAGCTCACTTACTGGTCCATGGGAAGCGACGGTCTAACCACAGACAGACGAGGTAGGAAATAGTCCAAAGTATCCGTAGCTCTGACAGAGAGAGACTGACACTGCTGCAGGGATGCGGCCGCCAGCGTGGGAATAAGAAGTCCATCACTAACGACCGCAAATGCAGAACAGCTGCTCAGGACTTGACAGCTGAGCGGAAGCTTCCCCGAGCCCTGTCACAATAAGAGCTCGGAGAGCCAGAATGACAACGCCACTGTCAAGCCCTGACAGGAATAGCCAGAGCACAATGACATAGTGCTTGGGTCATGACAGTAGCCCCCCCTCAACCGACGGGCTCCGAACGTCCAGTAACACCCAGCCCCCCCCCCCCCCCACACACACACACAACCACAGGGCGAGTGAACTGAGGAACAGGCAAGGAGGGAGCCAAACAAAACCCAACAAGGCCCCAAACAAAAAGGGAAAAGAATACATCAACCGACATATCCATCAAATTCCCCCCAGAACAATGATGAGAAAGAAAAAAAAACCCAGAAAAACAAGGCAGGAATACAATACAAGGGATACAAATCATACTGAGCATAAACACCTGACACCGAAAGCTTTCCCACAGAGACCACAGACAACCCATCTAACTCCAAAGTACATAACCCCACGTGGTGTAGAACTCAACGTAAGGATCTCTTCAAACACAAACTTAAAATGCCACAATCATACTCCCAAACCACCCCAGTACATGAAACCCAGCCAAAATTAAACCCAAACAACCTCAAACACACGGTAACTATGGAAAAAGAAACAAGAAATACATGCTAACACACGGTAACTATGGAAAAACAAAAAAAACACAAACAAAACAAGAAATACATGCAAACACACGGTAACTATGGAAAAGAAACAAGAAATACATGCTAACACCCGGTAACTATGGAAAAAGAAAACAATACATACTATAGCCCCTCAAAAGGAAGAGGGGAGGAAAAAAAACAAAAAAACAAAAACAAGAGCATACTGCAAACACACATGAGGCAATCTCAATTGCTCTACATAACCTTTACACCATATGGGCCCAAACAGAAGATGATCGGCGGAGATCAAACACCCCCAGGCAGAGCTCCGGCGACCTCTCTGCCTCCGATGGCCCACGGATAGTCACACAAAAACAGTACATGATCAGGCGGCCTGCCCCAGTCCCAGGCCCCAAGAAACAAGTCCTCCGGTGGCCGTACCAGGCCACCCAGTAGCAAACACAGTTTATCGGGTGACCAACCCAAGGCGCCAAACCCACAAAGCAGTTCCTCGGGTGGCCGACCCGCATCCCTGAGCCACCAGAACCGAGGAGGACTAGCGTGCGGCAGCCTGCCTGACGAAGAAATGACAAGAGAGCGCCAGCCTGCCAGACAAAAACCTCCAATGGCCCCCAGCACTGACGACCCCAGCTGGTGGCTCCTGAAAGGGGAATAATCAAGAAAATGGGTCCACCTCACATCAGGCGGCAAAGGGTCTGCGGCTCCTCCACCGATCTCAGTCCAGACCGATGCGATCATCACAGCTCCGCCTGTATCAGATCCCGGCTGGATCACAGCTGCACCCGCGTCGGACCCCGATTGGGTCACAGCAGCGCCAACGTCGGACCTCCACTGGACCTCGCCGGACCCCGATTGGGCCACTGCCGCACCAGCGTCAGACCTCGATTGGACCCCCTCGAACCCTGATTGGGTCGCAGCCGCACCTGCGCTGGACCCCCACTGGACCTCGTCGGACCTCGATTGGACCTCGTCGGACCCCGATTGGGTCATAGCTGCTCCTGTGTCAGACCCCGATTGGACCTTGTCGGACCCCGATTGGGTTGCAGCCGCACCTGCGCTGGACCCCCGCTGGATCTCGTCAGGCCCTGATTGGGTCACCGCTGCACCCGCGTCGGACCCCGATTGGATCACGGCATCACCTGTGTTGGACCCCCACTGGATCTTGGCAGGCCCCGATTGGGTCACCACTGCACCCGCGTCGGACCCCGATTGGATCACGGCATCACCTGTGTTGGACCCCCACTGGATCTTGGCAGGCCCCGATTGGGTCACCGCTGCACCCGCGTCGGACCCCGATTGGGTCACCTCAGCCCAGGCGTCGGACCCCGATTGGGTCACCTCAGCCCAGGCGTCGGACCCCGACTGGGTCACCTCAGCCCACGCGTTGGACCCCGATTGGGTCACCGCTGCACCCGCGTTGGACCCCGATTGGGTCACCTCGGCCCACGCGTCGGACCCCGACTGGGTCAGGACGGACCCCGACTGGGTCGGTACTGCACCGGTGACAACCTCCATCCCCGAACCTGGGACCTCCAGTCCCACGACCTCGACAGACTCCAAACCGGTAACACTGTGGAGAGGCTCAGAGGACAGGAGAGGACCGGGATCAGTCTCACCGGCAGCGCCAGAGCCCAGCGAGACGAGCTCGGGTGCAGCAGACGGCTGCCCCTCGCTCGCCTCCCCACGAGGCAGGCAAAAATGCTCTAACACACCACAAAGGAAAACAAAGAAGAGCACTTGCCTGCACTCGGGCTCTGGAGCCGTCCAGGACTTCGTCCATCCAGGTTCAGGTAGACGCTCGTCGTCGGGCTCCCACTCGGCTGCGTCGGGTTCCACAGCCGGCCTGATGGTTTCTGCAGCTGGATCCTCTCGCGCTGATGTCCACACGATAACCCACACGGCGTGGGGGCAGGGGACCCTCGACCCGCTGGCTCGGGCTGCATCTCTATGGAGACCTGGGGACGCTTACTCGTCGGCTCTGGCTCCTCACCGCAGTCCGCTCTCCTCATCTGTCCAAAACAAGGCTGCAGGGCCAGGATATTTCCCAGAGCCGCAGGCCTCCCCCTCGTTCGACGGCGTGGATCTAACGCCGAGGACCACTCAGCAGGAGGAAACACAGAGGCAGCAGGTTCAGTACAAATGACTACAGCTGGAGAAGGAAACTCGGGGAGCTGCGAACCCCGAGCTTCACCCCCAGGAGTCAGACAAGACAGATCACTATGATAAATAGGAGAGTGAAATTGAACTTGCCTGTCTCCCTCGCTCGCTGGGTGGTAGGAAAGGACCCATGGACGGAGCTCACCGGCGCAGGACTCTGATCACTCTCAGCAGCTGGAGAGAGCGTCAAGAACGAGGGAGCGGCAGCCGCAGTGGGCCGAGCACAGCATGCTGACCATACAGCAGGGGGTGGTGGCCCGAAAAAAGGAACTGCAGGAATTCCCTCTTGAGATGACGCCGAAGAAATAGCTGACTGGTTGAGTGGGTCATTCCGGCGGCCCGGAACTGGATCCGGAACAGGAGCTTGCTGAAGACGTGCTCGGCCGTGGCGCCGACGCCTTCGCCGGCCCCCAGATGGTGCGAACTCCAGAAATGGCTCGAGGACGGGATCAGGATCCGTAGGCAAAGAGCAGGAGTGCCTCCTCTCCTGCTTCACGCCGCGTTCCTCCTCCAGCATCAGGAATATCTCGCGTTGCGCGGTGATATCCACCCTCCTTGCGTCGACCTCCAGGTGGTCGGCGCAGCGGGGAGAGAGATGACGAAGAACGTCTTCAGCAGCGTCCAGGTACCAGTGTATGCCGTGATCGTAATCCAGCAGGGAAGTGGAGATGAGCATCTCATCCACGACTTCCAGAACGCCTGTCAGCTCGTAGCTCGGACTCCAAGCGCAGCCCCTCTGCGACGGCATTCCTCACACACAGTACCCAGACGGGAAAAAGCAAATGTCCAAAAAACTCTTAACTCACTGGTGAATTGCGTCTCGGGTTGGCGTCACCGTAAACGCCGTCTTTGGCAGCAGTGTACTGTCATGCGGTGGCTCTCGCGAGCCACCATAAGACGCCACACAGTCACCAGAGAGTTATGTGAGAGTTTTTATTTACGGTGAAGAGTGACAACACAAGCTGCTGGGGCAATGACACATTTAAGTCTACACACATCAGGAGGCGTAAGGCTAACAGCTCTCTTACAGGTCCATAGGAGGAGACGGTCATACACAGACAGGCAAGGTTGGTGGAGTAATGATTACACAGGCTGCTGAGGCAGAGACACACAGAGGTCTACTCACACCGGGAGGTGTAAGGCTACACAGCTCACTTACTGGTCCACGGGAAGCGACGGTCTAACCACAGACAGACGAGGTAGGAAATAGTCCAAAGTATCCGTAGCTCTGACGGAGAGAGACTGACACTGCTGCAGGGATGCGGCCGCCAGCATGGGAATAAGAAGTCCACCACTAACGACCGCAAATGCAGAACAGCTGCTCAGGACTTGACAGCTGAGCGGAAGCCTCCCCGAGCACTGTCACAATAAGAGCTCGGAGAGCCAGAATGACAAAGCCACTGTCAAGCCCTGACAGGAATAGCCCGAGCACAATGACATAGTGCTCGGGTCATGACACTATTCTGTCTACTGCTACACTGCTGCTTGTGTGTGTGGTGTTTGGGCCATATAAATAAAGTTGGATTGAAGACTGTCCCACAGTCATTCATAATGTTGTTTAAAAGAGGAGCTAATATTAGTTTCAGACACATGATGGACAGAGAGGCTGGATATGAGAAGAATTAGGATTGTTGTCCATGTAAAGTTTACAAAACTGCTACAATGGAGTCAGAAACTCGTTTACATCAGAGGTCAATTAAACTCTTTTATCAGCGTGGACAGGAGTTCTGAGTCCTTCTTAATGCTGAACTTCATAATTTTATTGTTCATATTAAACAGAGCTCTAAGCGCTAAATCAGAATAATCAGGGAGACAAAGTAGAATTAGTCCCTAAATGAAGGATGATGAGGTGTTTCATTCATCGTCACCTTGTCATAATGTCCAGATTTTTACTTCCTCTGCTACTAAAGAGAAAATAAAGATATGTTAACTGTGAACTCAGCCCGAGGGTGATCAGAACCCAGCACTCGGGTCGTAACAGTACCCTTCTTCCACGGGCGGGGTCAGAACACCCCAAGGACCACCCTGCCCCCCCCACCCCCCAGGGTGGGTGGCCGGGGGTAGGAGCGGAGGGAGAGAGACCAACCCCAAAGACAAAACAGAGATGAGAAAAAACAACATACAGGACAATGACCAGAAAAACTACTCAGAACAAAATCAAAAAATGCACATGGAAGAAACAAAAAACCAGAACTACTGGGTCAGAAATATTAAACACAAGACTATGACAAAAAAACAAATATTCAAAAATCAGACAAAATACACGGAGCAAAAAAAAAACAAGGCAACAGTAGAACAAAACACATACTAGGGCAACTGCAAGACATAACCAAAACACAAGATACACAGAACAGCAAGAACAAGAAAAAAAAGACAGAACAATCACCGTGACTGATTAACCCAGAAAACCACTACCCCCCCTGACAGTTTATGCTGACCGGCGGAGACCAAGTGCCACAGGAACAGTTCAGGTGGTCTCCCCACGTCCAACAGCCGGTGGGTGGTCTTAGGAGCCGGAGCATGACCAGGCGGCTCACCAGAGTCCAATGCCCAGCACATCTGCTCCTCCGGTGGTTGAACCAGGTCGCCCGAAGACACACACAACACATCGGGTGGCCGACCCGAGGCGCCAAACCGGCAAAACAGTTCCTCCGGCGGCCGACCCGTGTCCCTCAGCCACCAGTCCTGGGGAAAAACAGTCCGCGGTGGCCTCCCTGATGAGGACAAAACTCGGGAGAGCCGGGGCGAGTGAACAGGAGCCCCCACGGCCCCCAGCGATGATGCACAGGGGCGGTGACTCAGAGGGGACAGATGACCAGGATGACCCTGTAATCCGTTCGACGGTGGAAGGTCTGCAGCTCCTCCCCCGCCTACGGACCACGCTGGCGCTGCACCTCCGCTGGACCCCGATTGGGTCCTAGCTGCACCCACGTCGAGCCCCGATTGGGCCAGAACCGCACCCGCGGTGGACCCCGATCAAGCCTCCGGTGCACCCACGTTGGACCTCGACTGGGTCAGATCCGCACCCGCGGTGGACCCTGATTGGCCCTCCGACGCACCCACGTCGGACACCGATTGGGCCAGAACCGCACCTGTGGCGGACCCCGATTGGGCCCCCGGTGCACCCACGTTGGACCCCAATTGGGCCAGAACCGCCCCTGTGGTGGACCCCGATTGGGCCTCTGATGCACCCACGTTGGACCCCAATTGGGCCAGAATCGCCCAAGTGGTGGACCCCAATTGGGCCTCTGATGCATCCACATGGGACCCCGATTAGGCCACAGCAGCCTCCACGACGGACCCCGACTGGGTCGGTGCAGCTCTGCTGACGATCTCCACCCCCGAACCTGAGACCTCCAACCCAGTGACTCCTACCCGTTCCATGCCGACGACACTGCATCAAGGCTCAGAAACAAGAAAACGGGGATCAGAATCACCAGTAGCAACAGAACCCAGCGAGACGAGTTTGGGAGCAGCAGACGGCTGCTCGTCACTCGCCTCCCTGAGAGGCAGGCAAAAATGCTCCAACACAGGGGACAGAGACAAAAGAGGGAGCACTTGCCTGCACTCGGGTTCTGTTGCCACCCAGGACTCTGACGATCCAGGTTCAGGGCGGCGACTCTCGTCAGCAGGCTCAAACTCAGCTGCATTGGGCTCCGCAGCTGGCAGGATGTCACTTACAGCCTGAGGTTCCTCCCACGCTGCTGTCCACGCCGATGACCCCTATGGCATGGGGGCAGGGGACTCTCGACCCATAAGCTCGGACCGCTCCGGCGAGGAAACCCGGGGACGCTTCTTCGTCGGCTCAGGCTCCGGGCTGCAGTCCGCTCTTCTCCTCTGTCCACGACATGGCTGCAGGGCCGGATCCAGGCTTTCCAACACTGCAGGGCCCCTCTTCATCCGACGACGTTGGCCTGGCGTCGCAGACCGCTCAACCGGGAGGGACACAGAGGCAGCAGGTTTAGTCATTTTCGCTACAGCAGGTGGAAGGAGCTCCAGGGGCTGCGAACCCCGAACTCTGCCCCAGGAGTCAGACAAGGCAGATTATAATCAAGATGTAACAAATTATCATGCACTTGCCTTTCTCCCAGGGAAGAGATGGTTCCTGCTGCAGGGGACGCTGTTCCCCCTTCTCCCCGCTGGATGGCGACAGAGGGCCCCCTGGATGGACGAAGTGGAGCCGCTCTCAGAGGTTCGCTGAAGGGCTTCGCCGGCAGCGGGTCCAGCCGGGGATTCTGCTGAGGAATACTTGGGCCGTTGCGCCGATGTCGTCGTCGGCCCCCAGACGGCGTGAACTCCTGGACCGGTTCCAGGACAGGAATGGGACTCCAACGCAGGGAGTGAGGATGCCTCCTCCTCTGCTTCCTGCTTCTTTCCTCCTCCAGCGCACGGAGTATCTCGCGCTGCGCAGCGAGTTCATCTCTCCTCGTCACCACCTCCAGGTGATCGTCGTAGAGGAGAGGAAGGTTGTCCAGGAGATCTTCAGCAATGTCCAGATGCCAGCGCATGTCACCGGGGTTGTCGTCAAAAGTTGCGGCGAGGAGCGCTCCATCTACATACTCCAGAGCGTCCGCCAGCTCAGAATCAGAATCAGATTTATTGCCATTGTTCATGTAGTACACAAACTAGGAATTTGTCTCAGTGCAATGCTGCAACATTAAACATGATAAAATAAAAGAAATAAACTATACATGCAATAAAGTGTAGAATAAGAGTGAGTAATACTAGTCAGCAGTTTAAATATATTAGCGAGCAGCAGATAATGTGGAGAACCATATAGTGCAGGAAGAAAACAGTGATGATTGACATGAGTCTGGTTGAGCTGCTGTACATAGTGCACGAGAGTCAATAAGTCACTTAGTGTTCAGCAGTCTGATGGCAGAGGGGAAGAAGCTGTTCATATGACGGGAGGTTTTAGTCTGGATGGACCGAAGTCTTCTACCTGAGGGGAGAGGGACAAACAGTACGTGACCAGGGTGTGAGGGATCAGCTATGATCCGGCCAGCACGCCTCCGGGTCCTCGCGGTTCAGACGCCAACCGCAGCTCCTGAATGATGGCATTTTCCCCAGCAGTTGACACCCAGACAGGGAAGAACAATTGTCCAATTACAGCAAAAACTCACGGTGAAAGGCGTCTCGGTGTGGCGTTTCCGTTCAGACGTCCTGGCAGGAATATACTGTCATGCGGTGATCCTCGCGGATCACCATAAGACGCCAAGAGTCCACCAGTGAGTTTTGCGATGATGGTTTATTTACACACAAGACGAGACAGGACAAGACTGTGAGCCGCTTTCGGCAAAAACACACAAATCAATACATGGGCTCGCAGGGCTGACCCCAGCCACTACGAGCTAAACTGTGACATGGCAAATCACGAACCTGACATGAAGGTCTAACGATGCTCTGACAAAGCTTGACGAGGTGTAGACCATAACTGACAAGATGTTGACAAGGTGTTGACCATAACTGACAAGACGTTGACAATATTCCTGCAACATTACTGTCGCTAGTGCCCGCTTTTGAAGGGAACACTAACGAGCAGTAATGACACACAGCTGACCAGCCTTGACAGGCAGAAGCCCCACTGAGCACCTTCACAATAAGAGCCCGGTGAGACCAGAATACAGCCCACAGCTGTCAAGGCCGGCAGCGAGTTGAACTCAGCCCGAGCGCGATCAGAACCCAGCGCTCGGGTCGTAACAGTAAAAGGTAAACTGGAGTCAATACAACCTTTAGTTTAGGATTCTTCAGAATGAAGTCCATCTGTTTTAGATAGCTGACAACCTGACTGTTCTATATTCACCACAAACCACAGAAAGACGATCAGTGGAACTGATGCAACAGAAATGACTGAAAACATGATGGGATGTTGAAGATGTTTCAGAACACTTGAAACTTGTTTTGTCTTTGTTTTACTTTGATAAATGTTATTTTCATCACACATTATTCACTATTCTGACATCAATTAGATGATTTTTCACAGATCCAGGTCTTAACATTTCCATGAGAACTCCATGTCCATTTCCCCTGAGAGCTGCAGCACACTCCAAACCTGTTGTAACCTGGATACTGATATCTTGAGTCCCAGAAGCTGCATGAAGAACAAAACATTAAATCGTGTTAAAACGTGTCATAACAGCCTAATGTATTAAATGTGACTCTAGAACCACTCTGGACTGATCACTGATGTATAAACTGATGGTCCTGGTTCCTGGTCTAAACCCTACAGCTCAGACTCATTAGTGTCTCTTCCGTCAGACAACTTGGACCTCCTTTACACTTTAAAACATCATCACACAGTATGGAGAAAAAGTCATTTAGATCATGCTGTTCTACCTTGAATTAGTGGATCCTTTAAAATCATTTTGATCAGAGTAAAAGAGAAACCTCACGTTTGTGTCACCTTTGATCCATCCACCCACTGCCACTGATATATTGATGGTAGTATAGAAACAGTTGTCAGTCCAATCCAGGATTCTCTTCTCTTAGTCAGCTCACTGACAAAATTCTATCAGGAAAAAAATGCAAGATTATTTTCTCCATTCAAAATTAATTTTCTTAACTTTTTACTGTGTAAATATGTCTGTAAAATTAATGGAGGTGGATTGTTTCCTTCATGTTTAAACTAGAAATTCAGATGATTTCAGACATCAGAAATGTAATTTCTTGCTTTGTGAATCTCTGGATTAGTCAGAACTTCAGATCTTCTCTGTTTTTCATCAATTTCCGAACAATGATTTTCACATCTCAATCCAATAATAAACAGACACACCCACCTGTTCCTCTGCACTCTTGATCATCACCAGATGAGCGTCTTTCTTCTCACAATCTGTCCAGCTTTCAGACCAGGTTTTCTCCTCAGTGGATATAAAGTAGCAGCTCCATCCAAATCTCTTCCATCCATCAGGGCAGCACTTCCCTTAATGTCACATTTTAAAGACAGATTTAATCACTTTTAGTCTGACATTGATGCTCCTTTATTTTGTCCTTGAACTTTCTTGTCTTCCAGTTTTACACTTTTTTTTATCTCTCTTGTTTTTCAAACAGAATTTTTCAATTCAAATAAAATTCTCATGTTTTCTATCGTCTCTTCATGTGTCTTACTGCTCAGCTCCTGTAACTTGGCGTTAGTTGTCACCAGTCTCCCATTTCTATCCTGTAACTCTGGAACAACATCAGTGTAACATTAGAAATAAATACCTGAATCACTCAACCCTGATTGTGATTTTTCACACTATTTTTCAACCCTACAGCTTTTATCTGTAGCACACTCCAGCCAGATTCAACTCTGCAGTTCCCTCTCATGAACTTTGTTGCTCAATTTATCAACGTTTGAGACTGTTTTAACTCTGTTCCCAGCTTCATCACCCCCACAGGATCCAAGCAGCTTCTGGGTGAAGTCCAGAGATGCCCTCTCCCCTTTCTCCTTCTCAGCAGCACTGAAGTCACACCTTAGTGTGAAATGGAGCAGAAGAGGAGCTGAACAAAAGACTCCCTGCTGAGACCTCGGGCTTTATGATTGCAGCTACTGAAGGAGAGTTAAATTAAATTAAATTAAATTAAAATAAAATTAAATCACCCTTTATTGTCATTCAACTGTACAAGCAATCATGTACAGTAGAACGAGATTGTGTTTTACCTATCTACTGTGTTAATCACACACACCCCAAGTGTAGAATCAGAGGGCCGCTGCCATGCAAGGCGCCGCCACAAATTTCCCTCCTCCATTCCATTTCTGCTGAGCACCAAGCTGGACGGCAGGAAGTTTCACTTTTATATGGTCTTCGGCATGACCAGGCCGGGATTTGAGTTCCTGACAAGCTTCTGACTCTGTTGCATCATTTGTGTGTCATGAATATTTCTGCATGTTTTTCTTCATTATGAATTCTCATAGATTAGCCAGATATCATATAGGAATGTTGTTGTTAGACAAAACTGTGTTAGCCACATGTATTTATCCCAGGATCCCTAGCTCTATGATAATTAAGCATTTTTAGAGAGTTAGTCATGTACTCCCTGATTGGTGCGTCACATTAAAGACCGTCCATGCATGTGAATCTGCTCCCTTTTTTCACCCACTGACACTAGAGTTCTCTCTCTTTTTCTTCTGGCCTCAGGAGAGGGAGCTTTGCTCACTCTCTCTCCTGCTTCCACACAGCTCTCCTGTTTTTACTCAAGGTAAATGCAGTTTCTTTTTGTTCTTGGAATGCTTTCCTTCACTGAACGTTTTACAATTTTTAATTTTTCCTTAAATTTGTGCCACCTTCTTTTAGAAAGCAGTGACTAGTTGGAGTTAATCCTCAATTTTCCTTTTCTCTAAGCAACCCAAGTTTTGATTTTCCTCTTTAACCTTCAAGGGGCTACTGACTGAGAAATGGTGTGTTTGTAGGTTTTAACTGTCTGAAATGAGTTGACTCTTCACCTAATTATCAAAACACTTTCAGAACAGTCAATTGTCTTTAAAAAAAAAACAAAAACAGCCTTTTTCTTGTTTTTTTTTTCTTCCAGAAATGCCAAAAATGTTTTTTACTATTCCATCGAAATCGTATACGTCACACGCAACTCTGCTTTATTCTCGCAGGCAACGTAGGGGAGTCGCTCCATGGCGGTGCATCCACCAGCTGGCCGTAGGAGAGGAGCAGGTACCACAGAGCGAGACGTTGCCCTTTGAGATGCCGTAGCTCAGCAACTCAGCTTGGCCAGCAGCTTCAGATTGCAATGATTGGTGAGTCACCCAGCATGTGGTGCTGGCAATTTGTTGTGGCATCCTGGCGAGGTTGTTGGGAGATGGGCCGGAGTGACGCGAGATACACTGTCATGGACGGCGAGAGCGCCCCCTCCTTCCCGTTCATCTCTCCGCTGCTCATCAGCACATCTGAGGGAGAGGACACACCTGCGCCCTCTAATCAGCCAGCGTACTTAAAGAGGCATCCTTCCATGACTCAACACTGGCTCGTCTGGGTATACTACCACGACAGACAAGTAGGTCGTCTCATACACAACAGTAAAGAAGTTATTAATCCGTGTGCTTTCTCTCCTTGGTGCAGGTTGCTGCCATCGTGTGGGTGTGTCGCTGAGGGCTGCACACGCTCTCCTGACACAACTTTTCCCAAGACGGAAACCTCCGCCCAGTCAGACTCCACCAGCAGTTTCTTGCCCTGCCGTTTTGTCTATTCCCCGCTGGGATTCTGCCTGCACTCCCTCGGAGCCCAAGTAAGTGGTAATTTGTCTCGCCCTATTTCCCGATCTCCATTCCTCTGCTCACAGCTCTCACTTTCTCTCCACAGGCCCATTCCTCTGGCGAGTGACTGTTCTGTAGCAGTGCAAGTTTTGAGATTTAATAAAACATTCAAGTGTTAGAAAAATAGCCAATTCTTTGATTGAAAGATCCTAGAACAAACCGGAGATTTCTTCAATTTAAAGGATGGTACATTTATTTAGAAGTCACCTGTAAAGTAAGCAGCGCAGGACCAGTTTGACGCTGTCCCCTCGAGAACGTCGTCAGACTGATCCCAACTTCCGGGTGTGGGTTACATTCATCTTCTCGGGGGGCAACCCAGTACAATAGGATGGGCTTAAACGCAACTATCTTATTGGCTAATCTACCTATGGCGGGAACAGGCCAGCCACTGAACACGCCACTTCATTCTAGAATGTTCTATCAACAGTGTGCGTGGGTGTTGACTTTGGGTGTGTATCTAATGTGAAAAGACCTGACTTAAAAGAGAGCAAAAAGACAGAGAGAGAGCTCTATACCTTTGTCTCATTCCTGTTTATCAATATACCATACCATACTTGTTCATAAGCATGCAAACAGAATTTGTATGGAATATGTGTAGAGCATAATGGGAGATCACTTACAGAATTATTATTCTGGTACTAACTATGCATTAACCCTTTCACAAGCGTGTATACTGTTTGATTGTCTCTCTGTTGCTGCACCTTGCACATGGACTGAATATTCTACTCAGTCATGACAGACACAAACAACTGTTGATCAGTGAACCAGTGCTGCTCATCCCAGCTACAAGGAGGCTAAAAGCTAGTCAGCTAATGGCTAACTGATGTAAGAGGGAGGGCGGAGTTGAAAAGCTGAAGGATGTTTCTTCAAGTGACAGGCTTTAATCAGAGCGTTTCAAGAAATCCAGGAAAAATAAAAAAGCTGTTGAGCTGTTAAAATGTGGAACAAGTGCAGACAATGACCCCTTTAATTTTTCTGGAAACTCAAGCGTACCTACTAAGGATGCAAGTTATCAATTAATTCATTAGTTTTCTCACTTTATCAATTTATTAACAATTAACTGAGAAGAGGCAATTTTCCAGTGAATCTGAATTTCTCTCAGTACAACACAGTCTTTCCATCTTTAACATATAAAAAGTTAATTACTGTTTTTGATACACCAAATAAAATATAAACATCATATTCTTTCATGATTTATTGTACCATTTGCATGTTTTTACTGCAGACAATGGTATTTTGTATCAATCTATAATATATTACGTGCTTTCCTAAGGTTACGGGGGTATGCATCCCTCAGTATGGAGTCGCTCAGTCAAAATATGTGATTTTTATCAATAAATGTTTAGCCAACCCTCTGTCACCACTCAGTCTCTTCATGCCCTGGCTTCAGGAAGTGTGGGCAGGGTTTTGGATTGACTCCATGCTGATTGGTTAATACGCGGCATCACGACCACCAACTGTGATCCCAAGTTACCTCTGCTGCACACCCTCATCTTTCACTGTCATGGACAACCTCTGACCAGCAGAAAAGACAGACTCTGACACAGGCAGGACTACAGTTAGACTGGCAGGAAAAGATTAATTTAATCCATTTTGGCATAAGGGTGGCAACATAACAAAATGTGGAAAATGTGAAATGCTGTGAAGACTTGGCTGCACGGTGCACGGTGCAGCCAAGTGCACGGTGGCGCAGTGGTTTAGCACTGTGGCAGCACAGTTTTACCCTCGGCCGGGGGACCGCGGGGATCATGAGATCGTGGGTTCGATCCCAGCCCCCGACCAACAGTGAGCTGTGTGGAGTTTGCATGTTCTCCCCGTGTTGCGCGGGTTTACTCCGGGATTTCTCCGGTTTCCTCCCGCACACCAAAAACATGTAGGTTTAGGGCGCTCGCGCACGCAGCGACCAGCAGCCGGTGGCTTGTCACCAGACTGCAAACCAAGTCTACCTACGGGTACAAATAAGTAACAAAAAAAGACTTTCCAGATGCACTGTACTAACTAAACATATACGTACATTTTGTCTGTATTTATTACCTTCATTCTTCTTCTTCTCTTGGTTTATTTCCTCCTCTAACTTGCGGATGTTATTTTTCAGAGTTTGTAGCTCTGCAATCACAATCAAAACAACATCAACACAGTGTTACAACAGTCTGAACAATGTGACATTTGAATCTGCTTTTTGCTGTTTTTCTTCTTTCTCTTCTCTGTAACTCTGGCCTGGAGCTCACTGTTAGATTCCTTCACTTTGTTGGTTTCATTTTCAAGGTTGCTCATTTTCATAAGAGAATCTTTTCAAAATATAAAATTAGACATGTTGTCAGTTTTATATGATTAGCTTGTTAGCTTCAAATTTGAATCAGCTCCCAGTGGGAGCGAGACACAGTCACCACATGGACATGAAGCTACAGGAAGAGGAAAATGTCTTCTAGTTCTCACTGGGATTCAGCCTAAATGTTAAGACAAGTTTGTTTGTCTAAAACTTGATGTCTACTAAACCAAACATGACAATCCATCAACAGGGTCCTGATCTCTAGTTTCATGTGTCCACTGTCTGAATTTCTGTGTTTTTCTGGTCCCAGAACTCAGTTCACTGATAGACTGACCTCTGGTGGCTGTTTAGTGAACTGAACTGTTTATCAGGACATTTGTGTGGCATCAAAGAAACAGCTGATGTTTGATTGATCCCACTTGGACTCTTTTAAAAACCCATTGATACTTTAATAGAGCGATAGCAGACAGGCCTAGAAGATTATTTCTGTCTTTTTTTTTTTTCTTTTTTTTAGATTTAGTATACTTTATTGATCCCCAGAGGGGAAATTGAGGGTCATCCACCACCTGGATGGATGAAGCAGCCACGATACGGCGCTATCCCTTAACCATTCACACACACATTCACACCTAGGGCCACTTTAGAGTCTCCAATTAACCTAACCTGCATGTTTTTGGCATGGTTTTCATTTTTCATGCCCCATGTGTGATAAATGATAGTATATGAGGTTTGGAAGGTGGTGACGTTCCTGGCTGTGAGAGCCACATGACATCACGCTGCAGTTGTCTAAACTTTAACATTTAAAATGATAAACTAAGAATCTTACCTGATAGTTTTTCCTGCAGCTGCTCTCTTTCTGAAGTGATTAAAATGTCTGATTTTACATGAAACAAAAGGAGAAACAGAGAAAACACGTGGAATCAGTTCACTTAAAACTAATTATCTTCCTTCCTGGTTGTCTAATTAGCTTTTTTTCATCAGGGGTCTCTATCTTTAACCTGTGGTTGTGTTTAGGTGACTCACAGTGACTGATTCTAACTGAGGCTTAAATGTGAGAACAGCAACAAAGACAAGATTTCCTGCTTAAGATGGACTTTAA
Organism: Pholidichthys leucotaenia; assembly: GCA_020510985.1. Classification (NCBI taxonomy): domain Eukaryota; kingdom Metazoa; phylum Chordata; class Actinopteri; order Cichliformes; family Pholidichthyidae; genus Pholidichthys; species Pholidichthys leucotaenia. The sequence continues at coordinate 459,838,580 of CM035839.1, forward strand.
CACATAGATCATTTGATGATAAAATAGCAGCTCAGACACATTAGAATGAATTTACTCACGCCGGATCAGGAGTGCAGACAGAATCAGAAGATAAAACACCCCCAGAGTCACTTTCAAAGCCCTGAAACAGCTTCTGTTGACTGCTGGAAGTTTCTCCTGGGAGTTTTGTTCTACAGAAGAATTAATTTAGTGAGTTTTATGGACTTCTAATTGCATATTTTATTAAAGCTGATCTGCTTTGCCCATATAAACCTGGTAAAGCCACTACCCACACACTAATACATGCAGTACATGATCTTTTCTTCAACATTCGTCATCATTCCTTCTTACCAGCTGTGTGTAAACCAAGATCAGGGTGCTGCTCTCCATCCTCCATCATCTCCACCTCACTTTCTTCTCTCTCTCTTCCCTCCTCATGGACTCCTCTGCTGTATTTCACCCTCACATCTGAGGCTGACTGCATCTCTGCAGAGGTGGAAAGATGTTGGCTCAGTCGTTTCTGTCTGTTTCTTCCTGATTCCGTCTCTTTTGACCACAGAATAAAAGAGGAAGTACTAGAGCGGTGGTCGTGTTTTCAGAAAGACCACTGCTTTAATTCTTCCGTTTTTATTCTGTGGTTTAAAGAGAGCGAGAGTGCTCAGTTTATTGTCTTAGATGGAATTTGTTGCAGCTCATATTGATTATCCAGCTAAATAAAACAAATGAAAACACACATTTAATTCCATGCATGTATTTATTTATTAAAGTTTATCAACAGTTAACATGGAGTCTAGACAAGATACAAGTCAAGTCAAAAGTTTTGTTAGAATTTAGATGTTTTATTCTGTGCATACAGATATAATCAGTACAACTACATATTTCTGATGCTTCTTCTGTGTCAGTTTGCAGAACCGGAAGACAGAAGTGACACAGGAAATGTGAAGGTGTGAAATTGTTATTTATATTTACCCACGGCGGCTCTAACAGCATTCAACAAGATCTACAGTTCAACAGCATCAGCTTTAAACACTGAAATGTTATTTATCCAGAAACATATCTAATCTAAAATGTCAGTAAAGTATAAATATAAAAGAGAATTGTTCTAAAGTAAAAGATGGAGTGACAGCTATTTACTTAGAAAGGCAGAAACAAAATAAAACAGTCATGTGACCCCAGGGTCAAACATCCTCTTTAGTCCTCCTTTAGCTCAGACTGCTCTAACCACTCTGACTCTTCTAGTTTGGGCTCAGACTGATGTTTCTGAGAATAGAGATCCTAGATCTGCTCATCTCACACCCTGAGTTCACTGATCACAAAAACATGGCTCCCTATTAAATCCAGAATCCAATTTAAAATCTTCCTCCTCACATATAAAACCAGACAGAATCTGTCCCCAGGTTTCCTTAAAGACCTGATAGCACCTTATCATCCTAACACAACATTGTGTTCTTAGAAGGCAGGACTTCTAGTAATCCTTATGGTCTCTAACACTGCTATGGGAGGTAGAGCTTTCAGTTCTCAGGCTCCTCTCTGATGGAGCCAGTCACCAGCCTGGGTCTGTGAGGCAGACACTCTCTCCATCTTTGAGAAAAATCTGGAAACTTTCCTGTGTGACAAAGATTTTGATCAGACTGCCCACATGTTACAGTCAAATGAATGTTTCCTGTTAATATCCACTATGGCTACTGTTACATTACTAGTTGTGTTCATGGCTGTGTGACAAGCTGGCTAGCTAGAAGGTGACAGCATGTTTTAACTGAACATTATTCACAGGTTTGGATTGATTTTGCATGTCATAGCTAGCTGACTATTATGTCTACTGCTACACTGCTGCTTGTGTGTGTGGTGTTTGGGCCATATAAATAAAGTTGGATTGAACACTGTCCAACAGTCATTCATCATGTTGTTTAAAAGAGGAGCTAATATTAGTTTCAGACACATGATGGACAGAGAGGCCTGATATGAGAAGAATTAGGATTGTTGTCCATGTAAAGTTTACAAAACTGCTACAATGGAGTCAGAAACTCGTTTACATCAGAGGTCAATTAAACTCTTTTATCAGCGTGGACAGGAGTTGTGAGTCCTTCTTAATGCTGAACTTCATGATTTTATTGTTCATACTAAATAGAGCTCTAAGAGCTAAATCAGAATAATCAGGGAGACAAAGTAGAATTAGTCCCTAAATGAAGGATGATGAGGTGTTTCATTCATCGTCACCTTGTCATAATGTCCAGATTTTCACTTCCTCTGCTACTAAAGAGAAAATAAAGATATTAACTGTTAACAGCAGTAACAGGTAAATAATTCAGGTAAACTGGAGTCAATACAACCTTTAGTTTAGGATTCTTCAGAATGAAGTCCATCTGTTTTAGATAGCTGACAACCTGACTGTTCTATATTCACCACAAACCACAGAAAGACGATCAGTGGAACTGATGCAACAGAAATGACTGAAAACATGATGGGATGTTGAAGATGTTTCAGAACACTTGAAACTTGTTTTGTCTTTGTTTTACTTTGATAAATGTTATTTTCATCACACATTATTCACTATTCTGACATCAATTAGATGATTTTTCACAGATCCAGGTCTTAATATTTTCATTATAATCCCATGTCCATTTCCCCTGAGAGTAGCAGCACACTCCATAGCTGTAGTAGCCTGGGTACTGATATCCTGGTGCCCAGAAGCTGCATGAAGAATAAAACATTAAATCATGTTAAAACGTGTCATAGCAGCCTAATGTATTAAATGTGACTCTGGAACCACTCTGGACTGATCACTGATGTATAAACTGATGGTCCTGGTTCCTGGTCTAAACCCTACAGCTCAGACTCATTAGTGTCTCTTCCGTCAGACAACTTGGACCTCCTTTACACTTTAAAACATCATCACACAGTATGGAGAAAAAAGTAATTTAGATCATGCTGTTCTACCTTGAATAAATGGATCTTTTCTTTCAAATCATTTTCATCAGAAATAAAAGAGAAACCTCACGTTTGTGTCGCCTCTGATCCATCCACCCACCGCCACTGATATCTTGATGGTTGTGTATAATCAGTTGTCAGTCCAATCCAGGATCCTCTTCTCTTAGTCAGCTCACTGACAAAATTCTATCAAGAAAAAAATACAACCACCCACACAATTTCCTAACAATGATTTTCACATCTCAATCCAATAATAAACAGACACACCCACCTGTTCCTCTGCACTCTTGATCATCACCAGATGAGCGTCTTTCTTCTCACAATCTGTCCAGCTTTCAGACCAGGTTTTCTCCTCAGTGGATATAAAGTAGCAGCTCCATCCAAATCTCTTCCATCCATCAGGGCAGCACTTCCCTTAATGTCACATTTTAAAGACAGATTTATCACTTTTAGTCTGACATTGATGCTCCTTTATTTTGTTCTTGAACTTTCTTGTCTTCCAGTTTTACACTTTTTTATCTCTCTTGTTTTCCAAACAGAATTTTTCAATTCAAATAAAATTCTCATGTTTTCTAACGTCTCTTCATGTGTCTTACTGCTCAGCTCCTGTAACTTGGCGTTAGTTGTCACCAGTCTCTCATTTCTATCCTGTAACTCTGGAACAACATCAGTGGAACATTAGAAATAAATGCCTGAATCACTCAACCCTGATTGTGATTGTTCACATCATTTTTCAGCCCTACAGCTTTTATCTGTAGCACACTCCAGCCAGATTCAACTCTGCAGTTCCCTCTCATGAACTTTGTTGCTCAATTTATCAACGTTTGAGACTGTTTTAACTCTGTTCCCAGCTTCATCACCCCCACAGGATCCAAGCAGCTTCTGGGTGAAGTCCAGAGATGCCCTCTCCCCTTTCTCCTTCTCAGCAGCACTGAAGTCACACCTTAGTGTGAAATGGAGCAGAAGAGGAGCTGAACAAAAGACTCCCTGCTGAGACCTCGGGCTTTATGATTGCAGCTACTGAAGGAGAGTTAAATTAAATTAAATTAAATTAAAATAAAATTAAATCACCCTTTATTGTCATTCAACTGTACAAGCAATCATGTACAGTAGAACGAGATTGTGTTTTACCTATCTACTGTGTTAATCACACACACCCCAAGTGTAGAATCAGAGGGCCGCTGCCATGCAAGGCGCCGCCACAAATTTCCCTCCTCCATTCCATTTCTGCTGAGCACCAAGCTGGACGGCAGGAAGTTCCACTTTTATATGGTCTTCGGCATGACCCGGCCGGGATTTGAGTTCCTGACAAGCTTCTGACTCTGTTGCATCATTTGTGTGTCATGAATATTTCTGCATGTTTTTCTTCATTATGAATTCTCATAGATTAGCCAGATATCATATAGGAATGTTGTTGTTAGACAAAACTGTGTTAGCCACATGTATTTATCCCAGGATCCCTAGCTCTATGATAATTAAGCATTTTTAGAGAGTTAGTCATGTACTCCCTGATTGGTGCATCACATTAAAGACCACCCATGCATGTGAATCTGCTCCCTTTTTTCACCCACTGACACTAGAGTTCTCTCTCTTTTTCTTCTGGCCTCAGGAGAGGGAGCTTTGGCGCTTTTCCTCTTGGCCCAGTTTGGCCTCGTTTTGCACGGTACGAGATGGGACAGTACAGTTCAGCCCGCATTGTTTTTCCACTGCACTAGGGTGTCATTTGAAGTGGGTGGGAAATAGTTACAGGGAGGCGGTGCAACCCTCTCCCTCCCGCTACGTAAAACAAGCGTAACTGGCGTAAATCAAGCGTAACGTTACGCAAAACACAAGTTGGCAGGATACGAGGCGTCTGCGTTCTCTGGCTGTTTTTGCCAGAATAAAGGCAAAAATGGAGAACAGAAGGCAAACCTGCAATACGACACACTCTGGAAAGGTACTGGAGCATTTAGAAGCCGTGAGGATGCAAACTACATTACGTATGATGGTAAGCTAATGATTGCTAATGCTACTTTGCTTTTAAGTCTGCCGTACAACATTGTAATGTCGGCAAGTTATCGATATTAGGTACTAAAATATGTATTCTGTGTGTGTGTGTGTTTCAGATGGCTCTCTTGTGGCAAAAATATCGCTTTAAACGGTCGGCGTTAACGTTCAACACAGTGATGTGACCCCAAGTTCACGAACGCGAAGTGGCTATAATGTCTGTAGAAATGTTTAGCTTCCTGTGAAATAAACTGATCTGATTTGTGTCAAAATCATGGAAAGACTGTGGAGACGTCATGGATTTACCTGCTCCAGCCAGTGGTGTCGTGACAAAACATGGATCAGGTGCCATATTGTAGCATATGAGCCGTTAAATATATATTTCAACAGGTAAACAGTACTGAGTTAGGCATAAGATATATTTAACAATTATGATGTATTTTAAGCCAAAACAAATGGATCTAGGATTAAAAGTAATTAAAATAATGCGTCACAAGGTTACATGGAGAAATACGTGGATTAACTGGAAATATATCATATTGAGTATTGCTGACTACATGTAGATACTGTATAAATATATATTCTCTGCATCAACAGTGAACTCTACATGTATTCATGTAGTATTGCCCTGAGAATTTTGACAATAAACCTTTGTACTTTTGCAGATGTCTCTATTTTGTTTTACAGTCTTCAGCAAATAATTGTTTTGGTTACTTTTCTTAAAAATGAGCCATTATTTTCAAAGTCACTGATAAATGGTTCGTACTGTTGACTCTTTTCCCACCGGTGTCTGAACAGACAAAAGAGAAAATCATGATGCAAACACATAAATCACTAAATTGCTTATTCCAATCAGCAGCAAATTACAGATTATTTAGAATGTGCAAAATTCAAACTGTAAAAAATAAAAAAAGGAAAGAAACTAGAATGGGTCACACATGCCAGCCACACTGCCTCACTGAGAAGCAACTGGTCGGCCCCTCGTACTGGTCCTGGTTCAGCAGATCTTCAGCCTGCATCTCTGTAAATAGTGAGGCAAGGTCTGGTTTGGGTGGATCGTTTTCCCTTTACCTAGATGAAAGACAGAAATAGATAAGATAAGATAAGATAAGCCTTTATTAGTCCCACAATGGGGAAATTCCAGGATTGCAACAGCACAGGGACAGCAACACTCAGAGCAACAATCAGAAGGCAAGAAAAAACAACATCTAGCAAACATATGTCCATATTACTATAAATGTATATATATAGACACACAGTGCAGAGCATTATGGCTGGTGGATGTGCAGCAGAAAGTCTAAGCTCTCTCTCCGCGGATGCAGCGGGCCAGCTGGAAGTCTTTGGGCATGATGGTGACCCCCTTAGCGAAGAAGAGACCCACCAGGTGGGTCTCGCTGGTCTCCTGCAGAGCCATGACGGCGAAACTCAGGAAACGCAGGACGGTCTTGAAGTCCTGAGCGATCTCCCTCACCAGGCGCTGGACGGGCAGCTTACGGATGAGCAGCTCCGTGGATTTCTGGTAGCGACGGATCTCTCTCAGAGCCACGGACCTGTGCCGGCGAGGCCTCTTCACTCTGCCGGTGGCCAGAGCGCCTCTCCGAGCAGCCCTGGTGGCTAGCTGTCTCCTGGGGGGCTTCTTCCTCCAGTAGATTTTACGGGCGGTCTGCTTGGTTCTTGCCATCGCTCTTTATTATTCTGTCTTATATTTCTTTCACGCCGCCTAAACTCCAGCCCGGCACCCGCTTCGTTTTCGCTACAGCTCCCGGTATGTCGAGTTTCCCATTAGCACCGGGCGGCGGCCAAGTGCTAGCTAGCACTAGCTCCTCCCCGCTGCAAACCGTGGCTCCGTCCGCCGACCCGGGAGACCCCCGGGGCGATCCGTGCGTCCGTGATATATATACAGAGTGAAAGGTGTAGAAAGAAGAAGGAAGATTAAAAAAAAAAGGCTGTTGCAACAGGCAGCCGACTCGTGTGGCGCCGCCGGTCCGGCAGAGCCGGAACCGGAAATGTAGGTGGTGGATAATTAAAGCAAGTTTAAAACATATTTGAAAAATGAATGAATCTTTATTTCAGATAGATTAGATTAAAAGAAAGGAACAGAATAATAGAACAAAGAGGGAAAAAAATCCAATAAGGTCAAATTAAACAGCAACTCCTTGGATTATACAATTCAACATAACTTATCCGAAATGGGTGATGGCTGAAGCCGCAGCTTATATTGCCCACCCATGTTCCATCTAAGAATTCAAAAAGAAAAGAAAATAAGAGTGATTACAAATCAGAACAAAGCCAAGACAAAACGTGACAAAAACTAAGCAACAGCACAACACAGACTGGATATGACAATCCTGATGTGATTTTACATGTCGTTTTGTATATACAGCTGTGGACAAAATCGTTGGTACCCCTCTGTTAATGAAAGAAAAACCCACAATGGTCACAGAAATAACTTGAATCTGACAAAAGTGGTAATAAATAAAATTCTATGAAAATTAACCAATGAAAATCAGTCAATGCTTTTGAATTGTGGTTCAACAGAATTATTTTTAAAAAACAAACTCATGAAACAAACCTGGAAAAAATGATGGTACTCCTTGAAAAGATTGAAAATAATAGGCCATAGGGACATGAACTTGATCATAGGGACATGTTCAACCAAGATGTGTCCTCTAATTAACATCACAGGTGTCTACAAACTTGTAATCAGTCAATCGGCCTATTTAAAGGGTGACAAGTAGTCACTGTGCTGTGACCATTGTGGGTTTTTCTTTCATTAACAGAGGGGTACCAACAATTTTGTCCACGTGTGTATGTTTGGAGTATTTCTTCCTTTAGTTTTTGTTTAAATTGTCCAAGCGTTGTACATGATTTTAATTCAGGTCCAAAAGCGTTCCACAGTCTGACTCCTTGCATTGAGACACACTGTTGCTTGAGGTTCAGGTTCAGGTTCAGGTTACTTTATTTGTACCCGTAGGTAGATTTGTTTTGCAGTCTGGTGACATCCATATTTACAAGCCACAATTACATTCAACATAGACACAAACACAGGCACACATGAAGCTGACTATAAACATGATAAAAATACTCAAAAAATACTCAAGGCTCCATCAATCAGGGTATAAAGACAAAGCGATGAGAGAAAAACCAGAGGTAAGAGAGAAGGGTCATATTAAAAGTTAAAAACTAGTCAAAGAGGTTAAAAACTCAAAGGTCTAAAAGCCAATAAAAGATTTAGAACCCAAATAACATTCTACAAAAATAAGTAAATATAAAATAGAGTTAATAAATAGGTACCTAAATTATGTGCAATATATTGTTACAACTAGTTCAACTCTTTGACAGCAGCAGGAACAAAGCTGTTTTTGTAGCGCTGGGTTCTACTTTTTGGGACAGCAAACCTCCATATTGAGGGAAGAAGCTGAAAGTTGCAGTGCAAAGGGTGGGAGTCATCATTTAAAATGGAGGTAGCCATTCTCTGTACTTGTCTGGTGTACAGGGATGTCAGGCTCAGCTGTGACTCACCAAGCAAACGACTGGACCATCTAACTACCTGATCCAAGGATTTCCTCTGTTTCAGTTTTATCTGACCAAACCATGACACTAAAGAAAAGGATAAAACAGATTCAATAAAAGCCCGATAAAACATTGTCATTATGGTTTGGTCAATTTGGAAGCGTGCAAGTTTCCTCAAGCAATGCAAACGTTGCTGACCCTTTTTGCACACCCTTTCACAGTTCTCTTCAAAGTTTAAATTACTATCAATAATCGTCCCAAGATATTTGTAGGATTGTACACATTCAGTGGTCTGGCCTTTTAGTACAGTGACTTTGTGCCTGGGAGTTTTCCTCCTAAAGTCAATAATCATGTCTTTAGTTTTTGTCGTATTCAGCTGCAGGTAGGAATCCTCACACCAGTGAACAAAATCATCGACTACTGGGCCGTGGCCACTCTCACCATCCAGGAGGAGACTGACAATAACTGAGTCATCAGCATACTTTATAATGTGTCTGTTGTCATGTCTGCTCCGACACATGTTTGTGTACAGGATGAAGAGTAGTGGTAACAACACACACCCCTGAGGAGAGCCAGTAGAAGAGCACTTTTGGTCAGACAATGTACTATTTGTAGAGGGTGCGTTCAAAGATGAGACTGAGTTTATTTCTCAGGATCAGTTTTATTGAAAGCACACATCCTCTATCAATTTCTCGAAAACAGAAGAGGCAGAACAATCACGTATCACACTTCTTATACCCTGCAGAAGCCACACAACCTAAGTCACATGATGCTTATGCAAACATACAATCCATGGTACATAATCTCAGTCCCAATGCCTCTTTGTTCTTCCCCTATTGTCTCTTTATCCCTCCACGATGTTCCGGGACTCCCACTGGGGCATCCTCTCCAAGACAAAAGCCCGAACTCACACCTCCTTGTCATCTCCTGTAGATTTCTGCAGGCCCAGACCTTCTTTGTCCTCTGAGACGTGAAGCCCCCAATACACATACAGTCATGCATATGTGGGAAATATGAGTTCAATATATGCGCCATACATTGACCCTTACTCTGTGCGTCCTGTTGGTTAAGAAATCCAGAATCCAACCCACCAGATTACTGCTCAAATCAAATTGTTGCAGGAGCCTTTCAACTAAAATATGAGGTTGGATTGTATTAAAGGCGGAGGAAAAGTCCACAAATAAAAGCCTGGCGTGTGTCCCATTAAAATCCAGATGTTTTAAAAGCATGTTAAATAGAGTGACAGTGGCATCCTCCACTCCTCTGTGAGGCCTATAGGCAAACTGCAGAGGATCCAATGCATGTTCAGTCTGCTTTAGGACCTCACATCTGACCAGTATTTCAAAAATTTTCATTAAAATTGAAGTCAAAGCAACTGGTCTAAAGTTGCTTACCGTTTTAGGACAGCTGGATTTTGGAACGGGAAAAACCACGGCTTCTTTCCAGATCTTAGGCACATGTTGTGTCTGTAAGGACTTATTGAAAATGTAATGAAATATAGGACTCAGTTCATGTGCACAGGACTTTACCAAGCGCCCACATATATTATCAGGGCCCGGACTTTTGTTCACTTTTACAGCGCAGAACTCCCTTTTAATATCCTGCACCTCAATATTAAAGTGCTGATTGTCTTTGAGTTTCTGTTTCAAATCTTGGGTTTCTGTGCTAAAATCAAAGGAGTCAAAATGACCATAAAAACAATTAAGAGCATTAGCCAGCTCTGTGTCTGAATTAAAACCATCTAAAAACACACAATTACTGCGTTCTGTGCTCTGAAGGCCTGCAATAGTTTTCATACTGGCCCAGGCTGAACCAAGTTTCTTTGTTGCCATCTTGCTTTCTAATTCTGATTTATAATTCTGTTTTGCTCTTAAAATTTCGGACTTCAGCTCTTTTGTGGCAACCTGTAGCTCAGAAACAACCCCCTGTTTAAAGGCAAGTACTTTCCTCTGTAAGCAGGATTTAACTGATTTTGTAACCCATGGCTTGTTGTTGGGATATATTTTGACACGTTTAAGTGGAACGATCATATTTTTACAGAAAGCCATGTATGAGCATGTGACGTCCACCAAAGAGTCCAAATCATCCCCACAGGACAGTGTGAACATCTCCCAGTCTGTACAGTTAAAGCATTCCTGGAGGCTGTGCACTGAATCCTCTGTCCACACATCAATGTCTCTGATCTCCACCTTGCCTCTTCTGAGAGCAGTTTTATATGTGGGCAGCAAATGTACACAGTTGTGATCTGAAGATCCTAAAGGAGGAAGGGGGAGTGAGTTATAGGTCCTCTCTATGGATCCATAGCACAGATCCAATGTCTTTTTTCGCCTGGTTGGGCAGGAGACATACTGATAAAAGTTTTTAAGTGTCTTCTTTAAAGAGACATGGTTAAAATCCCCAAGAATAAAGTTTGGCGCCTCTGGAGAAATTGACTGCAGCCGCTGTACCACATCAAAGATGGTGCTGGAGGCGGAGTCAGCGTCTGCCCTCGGGTGGATGTACACAGTCGTGATAAAGAGCTGGGGGAACTCGCGAGGCAAATAAAAGGGGCGTAGTGACACAGACAGAAGCTCCACATCGGGTGTACAGATGCGCTCTCTGACCGTGACAGATGTGCAGTACTGCTTATTAATATATAAACATACGCCGCCCCCATGACGTTTCCCCGTTACCTCTTCCTGCCGATCAGAGCAAAGTGGGGCTCCAAAGCCATCAATCCACAGGTCCACGTCCCGGTCAAGCAGTTCTTAAAGTCCTTCTGGTAGCGTACATTCCCTTGAATTTCATCCACCTTGTTCCTCAGAGATTGTACGTTTTCAAAAATCATAGAAGGAAGAGGAATGTTACCAAACTGACGTTTTCTCAGGCGTAGTTTCACGCCTCCACGCTTTCCGCACCGCCTTCTCTTGTCTCTCTTTTCACCGCTGTGTCCATGAACGTCTCTCAAAATAAATTCCGGCAGTTGCGACTTAGACTCAATCACAGACGCTGCATCATCTGTGTTTAAATGCAGCAACATGTCCCTGGAATATTGTATTTTGCCCAGCATGATCCCGATCGCTCTCACCTCAGAGACACAGGGCCGGTGGAAAAGTAGCAGCAGTGCAAAAAAGGGGAGGAAATCCATATTGATGGAACCAGGGAGTTCTTCGCCATACAGTCCACAAACATTCCAGGACAGAAACAACACAGAGAATTTTATTAAAAACACATTAAAGTGCGTAAAAACAGACACACAGACGACGGACTTTTTCACCAGCTGCCGGTCGCTGCGTGCGCATGTCCCCAACATGCACGCTTGGTGGTAGTTCTCACTGAAGGTTTTTGAAATATACATGTTCCTCTGATATGATTTTGTTTCTCCCTTATTTGGAACAACTTTTGGATATTTGCGGGCAGTGATAGATTCTTAGCTTTAAACATTATTACTGCAGTTTTAAAGGCAACCAGATCTTTCAACCTGAGAGCTTTTAATTTAAGAAAAAGTGGGTTTGATGGTTCCCTGTAAGCAGCTTTGTTTATTATTCTAATAGCTCTCTTCTGAAGCATAAAGACTGGATATATGTTTTATATGTGTTTCCCCATACTGCAGTACAATATGTCACGTATGGGTATTGGTATCCTCTCTGAAGAGCTGGAGCAGGTGGCTGGGGAGAGGGAAGTCTGGGCTTCTCTGCTTGAACTGCTGCCTCTGCGACCTGGACCTCCGGAAAAGTGGTAGAAGATGGATGGATGGATGCCGATGTATGGGAGTATTAATGAATGATACAAAGTCTATAGTGTGGGTTGATTCAGCAAATATTTCACTCTGTGCAGTATTGCAACTGATTTGCATATTTTACCTTTAATATAATTAATGTGACTTCCAACACAGTTTATTATCAATTATTACTCCAAGGATTTTAATTTTGGATACCCTTTCAATCTCTACACCATTTACACTGAATTTAGATACTGAGTTGCTGTGATGGTGTGAAATAACGTTATCAATAAAGTTTAGCCACCACTGTGTGGCCCTGGTTTCAAGTGTGGGTGGTGTTTTGTGCTTGTATTGCTAAAATATAAAAGGAAGCACTACAATGGGTCTCAGATATTTGTAATGTGTTATTTTAATGCATGAGTTTAAAGATGAAATACTATAGACTACACATATAAACTAAATTCTAATGGTGACTGAACAACTGCCATTCTTCAAAGTGCAAGATACACTATTATGACTATAACTCATAAAGGATCACAGAAATGATCTGATAAAAATAAATAAACAAGCGGTTTATTTTATGGTGGCTACTATTGGATGTGCCATTCATTTTCAGTTACTCTGTAATTAATATTCACACAAATAAATCTCAATTCAGTCCCTTTCATATTAAGTGGAAATTGTGCTACTTTAAATTTGGCACTTTACCTAAACTTTAAATTAAAGCGAGGTAGTCGGATCCGGGAAAAAAATGCTTTTTTTGCGTGCATGGAAAGAAACTCCTACAGACACATATAGCGCAAGTGTGAATGACCTGTTCCACGAGCAAATGTACGTTTTTGGTCCGTGGCTGTTTACATCAGCCAGGATACTTCGTGCGCTGATGGGCCGTAGGGATCCCATATTTTACATCCGGAAAAAAACAGTGAAACGGGAACAGCAGGAAGAGCCTTAGTATCGTCGACTAATCGTTTTATAACACATTTCACAACTAATAATAGTAACATTTCCACAAAGTGTGCTATATTAACAACACGATCGCATTTTGCACACGGCTCGCTCTCCGCCGGCGGCCCCGAGAAGTAAACAAATGCAGGGACGCTTGAATTCTTTCCTCACGAAAATATCATTTTTGAATATTAATTACAGCTAAATGGGAGCAGTTTTGATCCCGATATTTCACATACAAATCCTAATATGCGTGTTCTATACACCATCGGCTTTTACGTATCCGACTACCTCGCTTTAAAACGCAAAAGATTTGACTATAAATATGATGTGTTGTTTACCTGTCAAAATACATTGGTGTCAAAACGTCGCCATTCCGAGCAGATCCTGTTTGGACTCTACAATGAAATACACACAAATTAAGTACATGCACAGCACGAAAGTGCAACATGTCAAAAAACAACAACAACACCTTTTTAACCAGAATTACAACTAGCTTATTTCATTAGATATTGTCAACACAAAAAAGCAACATACAAGGATGGACGTAGCATTGAGCTAGGTCATTGTTTAAACACAATTAAGTTTTCGTCTGTCCAAAGAGAACTTTCCACTGTTGGAAAAAATAACGTATAACATGAATATCACATCACTCACCGTCCCGTATATCACAACATCAAGGCTTCAACTGCTGAAGTTGGGTACATCGCGGCTGTACATTCAATTCAATTCGGGTGGCTGGGTCTAATTCCTGGAGCATCTCCATGTATTTTCTAGTGCATCTGCTTGTGCTCCCCACTGCAGCTCCGTCTGCTTCCCTCTGCATTCTCTCATCAGCCGAAACGCACAGGAAACTCTGCTGGACCGCTGTGTTAGATTTCTGCTGATTTCTGTTGGGCCATTCTATCGTTGTTGTTTATAATATCACTTGTTTGCGGGCTCACTGATGAAAAATTGCAAATGGCGGCCAGCAAGTGATTCTCGAAAGTCAGCGTAACGCCCACTCTCATGACGCTACGCCCAGACCAATGAATGGCCAGCAGTGGCGTGACGAAACCGTGCCGGTACCCTTCGGACCTACTCTCAATTGATGCTGATAAAAGAGGAACAGTTCCGAAATAACAGAACTGTTAGGCCATTGGGTGCCGAATGGAAAAGCGGACAAAGGGGGCTGAACCGTGCAAAACGAGGCCAAACTGGGCCAAGTGGAAAAGCGCCTTTTGCTCACTTTCTCTCCTGCTTCCACACAGCTCTCCTGTTTTTACTCAAGGTAAATGCAGTTTCTTTTTGTTCTTGGAATGCTTTCCTTCACTTAACATTTTACAATTTTTAATTTTTCCTTAAATTTGTGCCACCTTCTTTTAGAAAGCAGTGACTAGTTGGAGTTAATCCTCAATCTTCCTTTTCTCTCAGCAACCCAAGTTTTGATTTTCCTCTTTAACCTTCAAGGGGCTACTGAATGAGAAATGATGTGTTTGTAGGTTTTAACTGTCTGAAATGAGTCGACTCTTCATCTAATGCCGTAGCTCGCCAACTCAGCTTGGCCAGCAGCTTCAGATTGCGATGATCGGTGAGTCACTCAGCACGTGGTGCTGGCGATTTGTTGTGGCATCCTGGCGAGGTTGTTGGGAGATGGGCCGGAGTGACGCAAGATACACTGTCATGGGCGGCGAGAGCACCCCCTCCTTCCCGTTCATCTCTCCGCTGCTCATCAGCACATCTGAGGGAGAGGACACACCTGCGCCCTCTAATTAGCCAGCGTACTTAAGGAGGAATCCTTCCGTGACTCAACGCTGGCTCGTCTGGGTATACTACCACGACAGACAAGTAGGTCGTCTCATACACAACGGTAAAGAAGTTATTAATCCGTGTGCTTTCTCTCCTTGGTGCAGGTTGCTGCCATCGTGTGGGTGTGTCGCTGAGGGCTGCACACGCTCTCCTGCCACAACTTTTCCCACGACGGAAACCTCCGTCCGGTCAGACTCCACCAGCAGTTTCTTGCCCTGCCGTTTTGTCTATTCCCCGCTGGGATTCTGCCTGCGCTCCCTCGGAGCCCACGTAAGTGGTAATTTGTCTCGCCCTACAGTATTTCCCGATCTCCTTTCCTCTGCTCACAGTTCTCGCTTTCTCTCCACAGGCCCATTCCTCTGGTGAGTGACTATTCTGTAGCAGTGCGAGTTTTGAGATTTAATTAAACATTCAAGCGTGTATACTGTTTGATTGTCTCTCTGTTGCTGCACTTTGCACGTGGACTGAATATTCTAGTCAGTCATGACAGACACAAACAACTGTTGATCGGTGAACCAGTGCTACTCATCCCAGCTACAAGGAGGCTAGAAGCTAGTCAGCTAATGGCTAACTGATGTAAGAGGGAGGGCAGAGTTGAAAAGCTGAAGGATGT
The DNA here is from genome assembly GCA_020510985.1 of Pholidichthys leucotaenia. Classification (NCBI taxonomy): domain Eukaryota; kingdom Metazoa; phylum Chordata; class Actinopteri; order Cichliformes; family Pholidichthyidae; genus Pholidichthys; species Pholidichthys leucotaenia. The sequence goes on from CM035839.1 coordinate 459,854,035, forward strand.
TTCTTCAAGTGACAGGCTTTAATCAGAGCGTTTCAAGAAATCCAGGAAAAATAAAAAAGCTGTTGAGCTGTTAAAATGTGGAACAAGTGCAGACAATGACCCCTTTATTTTTTCTGGAAACTCAAGCGTACCTACTAGGGCTGCAAGTTATCAATTAATTCATTAGTTTTCTCACCTTATCGATTTATTAACAATTAACTGAGAAGCGGCAATTTTCCAGTGAATCTGAATTTCCCTCAGTACAACACAGTCTTTCCATCTTTAACATATAAAAAGTTAATTACTGTTTTTGATACATCTAATAAAATATAAACATCATATTCTTTCATGATTTATTGTACCATTTGCATGTTTTTACTACAGACAATGGCATTTTGTATCAATCTATAATATATTACGTGCTTTCCTAAGGTTACGGGGGTGTGCATCCCTCAGTATGGAGTCTCTCAGTCAAAATATGTAATTTTTATCAATAAAAGTTTAGCCAACCCTCTGTCACCACTCTGTCTCTTCATGCCCTGGCTTCAGGAAGTGTGGGCAGGGTTTTGGATTGACTCCATGCTGATTGGATAATAAGAGGCATCACGACCACCAACTGTGATCCCAAGTTACCTCTGCTGCACACCCTCATCTTTCACTGTCATGGACAACCTCTGACCAGCAGAAAAGACAGACTCTGACGCAGGCAGGACTACAGTTAGACTGGCAGGAAAAAAATAATCCATTTTGGAATAAGGGTGGCAACATAACAAAATGTGGAAAATGTGAAGTGCTGTGAAGACTTTCTGGATGCACTGTACTAACTAAACATATACATTTTGTCTGTATTTATTACCTTCATTCTTCTTCTTCTCATAGTTTATTTCCTCCTCTAACTTGCGGCTGTTATTTTTCAGAGTCTGTAGCTCTGCAATCACAATCAACACAACATCAACACAGTGTTACAACAGTCTGGACAATGTGACATTTGAATCTGGTGTTCACTGTTTTTCTTCTTTTTCTTCTTACCTGTAACTCTGGCCTGGAGCTCACTGATAGATTCCTTCACTTTGTTGTTTTTCATAACAACTATCATACAATCACAGCAAAATACAAAATTAGACACGCTGTCATTTAAATTGCAAGAGGAATAAGCATCTTATTGACCACTGTACAAATTGTTATCAATATTTCATATGGAAATGTGTATTTGTTTCTCAACAGTATTTATTTTAAGATAAGATAAGATAAGATAAGGTAAGATAAGCCTTTATTAGTCCCACAATGGGGAAATTCCAGGATTGCAACAGCACAGGGATAGCAACACTCAGAGCGACAATCAGAAGGCAAGAAAAAACAAGAGCAGCGAGTATACATATGTACATAAAATATATATATATATATATATATATATATATATATATATATATATATATGGTTCCAAGGTTGTCATAGCCAGGAGCGGCACTGGGGTTAAGCTCCCAGTGCCCATAAAATGCTACTTATGGCGTGCGTCTCGAAAAGCCTCTGGCAACTAAGTCCAACTCCTAGCCTGCCCGTGTGGTTTAGTCTCTAAGCCCGGCGGAACTGCTTTTACTAATAGGAGAAGGGGCGAGGGCGGATCTCTGGTGCCTTAAAACCAGATGCTTCGGGTAGATGGTGGCTCGTCAACCTGGGAAGGTAGCCCATCTAGGGGAAGGTAAACCCTGATTTCAAACCTCTGCTGCCTTGCGGCATACCCGGTCACGGGAAAGGCTTCGGGAGTCAACCCTGAGGAAAAATCCGGAGTCGGAGCCCCTAAGGCAGTTCTATGTTGTGCTCAACATCGTTCTGGCAGCTCCTGCAACGGCGCTGGTGCCAAACTGTAGCAGCCCTGCTGTTCCTTTGGATTCATCAGTGACGTGGAGAGGGGGGACATGCTGCATGGGCAACATCTTGTCCTCCATATCTTCCTGCCCAGGCTTGAATCCTACCAACGCCCAACGCTGGAAGGTAGAACACCGGATCACTGGAGAGGACACTCCAGCTTCGCCTTTGGCGTAGACAAAACACGGGGAATGACAGTTACCGGTTATAAGCCACTGCTCAATTGGCGTAGAGCGTGGCGCCAGGGGTTGTTCCCGACGGTGGGAGGGATCATCAGATCTCACTGGACAGCTACCGCCCGCCTCAAGCTGGGCAGCCCCCAGCCAATAAGGTGTTGTCCCGCCACAGCTTGCTTTCCTCATTGGGTGCATGGGGATAAGGAGAAATCCAAACAGCAGGCTGAGAACCTTCGCACCAGGCAAGACAATAAAACAAAAGAGACCAACTCTAAAACTGGGAACTTGGAACGTCCGCACTATGATGACAGGACTCGCTGCTAACCTCAAGGACATCAACGACACTAGGAAGACTGCCATCATCAATAATGAGCTGAAGAGACTGGGAGTGGATATCGCCACTCTCCAGGAAACACGGTTAGCTGATGCAGGCACACTGAGAGAGAAGGACTACACGTTCTACTGGCAGGGAAAGGGCAGTGACGAACACAGGGAACACAAAGTGGGCTTCGCAGTGAAGAACACTTTGCTGAAGATGGTGGAACCGGGCAGCACTGGCTCTGCACGACTCCTCACCCTCCGCCTGAACACCACTCAAGGCCCAGTCACTCTCGTCAGTGTGTATGCCCCAACACAGACAGCCACACCAGAGGCAAAAGACGAGTTCTACGAGAATCTCGCAACAACTGTCAGGATCATCCCCAACTCTGAACAACTCATTCTCCTTGGAGACTTCAATGCCAGAGTGGGTGCTGACCACGACTCCTGGCCCTCCTGTCTTGGACCTTTTGGCGTGGGCAGAATGAACGACAACGGACAGCGGCTGCTCGAGTTCTGCACATATCACGATCTGTGCATCACAAACTCATTCTTCAAGACCAAGCCCCAACACAAGGTTTCCTGGCAACATCCGCGCTCAAAGCACTGGCACCAGCTAGACTTGATCCTGACCAGGCGCACCTCACTGAAGAACGTGCTAATCACCCGTTCGTTCCAGAGTGCAGATTGCGACACAGACCATTCATTGGTGTGTTGCAAGGTCAAGCTGCAGCTGAAGAAATTCCATCGTTCTAGACAACCTGGAAAGGCACGGATTGACACCAGCAAGATGGCCCAACCAGAACTTGTTGAGCAGTTTGCCTCCACCTTTGAGAAGGAACTTGGTGTACCACAAGGAGGAGAATCTGCAAAGCAGAAGTGGGAAGAGCTGCGAAACACCATCTAACGCACAGCCTTGGCTACCTTTGGGAGGAAGACCTCGAAGTCACAGGACTGGTTTGATGCCAAGTTGACCGAGATGACCCCCGTCATTGAAGCCAAGCGCTCAGCACTTGCTGAGTACAAGAAGTACCCAAACGAGAAGAATCTCCAGATTCTCAGGGCTGCGAGAAGCAAAGTTCAGCAGACTGCTCGGCGCTGTGCCAACGAGTACTGGACTCAGCTCAGCCAAGACATTCAAACCACTGCCATAACAGGGAACATCCGTGGTATGTACGATGGCATCAAGAAAGCACTTGGTCCGGCTCAGAGCAAGACGGCCCCCCTCAAATCTTCCACTGGGGAGATGATCACAGAGAAGAACAAGCAGATGGAGAGATGGGTGGAACACTACTCCGACCTCTACTCTAGACAGAACACCGTGACACCGTCAGCCCTTGATGCCATCGACTGCCTGCCATCCATGGACGAACTTGACGCCGAGCCAACCATCGACGAACTCAGTAAGGCCATTGATAGCTTGGCCGCTGGCAAGGCACCCGGCAACGACGGCATACCCCCTTACCTGATCAAGCACTGCAAGACCGCCCTACTGCTGCCATTGCATGACGTCCTCTGCCAGTGCTGGAAGGAAGGTGCCGTACCACAGGACATGAGGGACGCCAAGATCATCACCCTCTACAAAAACAAAGGGGAGAGAAGCGACTGCAACAACTACAGGGGCATTTCCCTCCTCAGTGTTGTTGGCAAAGTCTACGCACGAGTTGTTCTCGTTCGTCTACAGAAGCTTGCCGAACGTGTCTACCCCGAGTCTCAGTGTGGCTTCCGCGCTGAGCGATCGACGGTAGACATGATATTCTCCATCCGCCAACTCCAGGAGAAATGCAGAGAACAGAACATGCCTCTGTACGTCGCCTTCATCGACCTCACCAAAGCGTTCGATCTGGTCAGCAGAGAGGGCCTTTTCAAGATCCTGCCAAAGATAGGATGCCCACCAAAGTTGCAAAGCCTCATCGAATCGTTTCACACCAACATGCAGGGGATAGTGCAGCATGATGGCAACGTCTCAGAGCCATTCAACATACGCAGCGGAGTGAAACAGGGCTGTGTACTTGCGCCAACCCTCTTTGGGATTTTCTTTGCTATGCTCCTGAGGCATGCCTTCAGCACAGCAACAGAGGGAATCTACCTGCACACAAGATCTGACGGCAGGCTTTTCAACCTTGCCCGCCTGAAAGCCAGAACCAAAGTACGCGAGGCTCTAATCAGAGACATGCTGTTCGCAGACGACGCTGCAGTCGCAACCCACACACAGCAGGAGCTTCAGACCCTGATGGACCGCTTCTCCCAGGCATGCAAGGACTTCGGGCTTACCATCAGCCTGAAGAAGACTAACGTCTTGGCGCAAGGCACGGAAGCACCACCAACCATCACCATTGATGACTACAAGCTGGAGGTCATGAATCAGTTCACGTACCTGGGGTCCACGATCAGCAACAACCTCTCCCTTGATACAGAGATCAACAAGAGGATTGGAAAATCAGCCTTCACACTCGCTCGCCTCACCACACGAGTGTGGGAGAATCCCAAACTCTCTGTCAAGACGAAGATGGCAGTGTACAACGCCTGCGTCATCAGCACACTTCTCTATGGGAGTGAGACGTGGACAACATACGCCCGGCAGGAAAAGAGACTGAACTCCTTCCACTTGCACTGCATTCGCCACATCCTGGACATATCCTGGCAGGACAAAGTGCCCAACACAGAAGTTCTGTCCCGCGCCGGCCTTCCCTCCATGTTCACTCTACTCAGGCAGCGCAGGCTCCGCTGGCTAGGCCACGTTCACCGTATGGAGGATGGCAGAATCCCCAAAGACGTCCTCTATGGAGAACTGGCAACTGGCAGGAGAGACGTTGGCCGCCCACAGCTGCGCTTTAGAGACGTCTGCAAGAGAGACATGAAGGCCCTGGATATCAACACAGAGCGCTGGGAGGACCTTGCAACGGACCGCTCCAAATGGAGAGGCACCCTGACCAGACAGCTCAAGGCGGGTGAAGAGAGACTGACTGCTGCAGCAGATGAAAAAAGGACCCGCAGGAAGAACCGCCACAGACCCAGCAGCACGGAGACCACCCACGAGTGTGACCTGTGTGACAGGGACTGTCATTCGCGCATCGGCCTGTTCAGCCACAGGCGGTGCTGTTCCAGCAGAGTAGACGTTTAGGATTCTCGTCCATGGTCATCATAGACCGACGGAGGCCGACGATATATATATATTTATATAGACACACAGTGCGGAGCATTGTAGCTGGATGGAATAAATATATGAGTATATAAACACACAGTTTCTTCCTGTATATACTGTCATGCATATTTATATATAAATTGTAATATTGTTATAAAGATTGTTTGAACTTGTATAAGTGACCAAATACTTATTTTACTGAGGAATTTACCAATTAATTCATTAAAAATCCTTCAATGTGATTTTCTGGATTTTTTTTTCTCATTTTGTCTCTCATAGTTGAGGTATACCTATGATGAAAATTGAAGACCTCTCTCATCTTTTAAGTTGGAGAACTTGCACAATTGGTGGCTGACTAAATACTTTTTTGCCCCACTGTATGTATATATATATATATATATATATATATATATATATATATATATATATACATGTTTATATAGACACACAGTGCGGAACATTGTAGCTGTATGGAATAAATATATGAGTATATAAACACACAGTGAATATATAAACACACAGTTTCTTCCTGTATATACTGTAATGCATATTTATATATAAATTGTAATATTGTCATAAAGATTGTTTGAACTTGTATAAAAGACAGAATAGATTAGTCTATAAAAAAAAATTCTATGTGGATATTAACAGACAGAAACAGGGACAAAGGTCTTTTAATGCTAACCCTGCTGACATTAGCCTCTTCTTAGCTATTCCTTATCTCAAGTCTAGTTCTAAGAAATTGGAATCAGTTTTCCAGTAGGAGCTGGTTGGCTAATTTCTTTCCAGGCTGACCAAAAGTCTTCTTACAAACTTTGTCTAACTCCCACACCAGAGTTATTGCTTCAGCAACTGCCCAAGCTGCACTCTGCTTGGCCTCCCGGTACACCTCAGCTGATTCAGGAGTCCCACAAGCCAACCAACCTCAAAAGCACTCCTTCAGCTTGATGGCCACCACGAGATGCACCAATGACCTTTTAGTCACAACTCTGGGCACCTGCTTCAACAATAGAGGTGGAGAACCAGCTCATTCAAACTAAATGGGCAATATTAAGATGATAATCCACGCACTTTTCCGTCAGACTTCCTGCCGTACACCAGTGTTTTTGTTAGTTTCTGTCAGCGATTTTCTGTTTTTTTTACGCATTGTGTCACGCCATCAAATTACCAGTAGACAGTGCGCCCGCTCTGCACTGGGAGGAGGTGGCTCATTTCAAAGAGGTGTGGCGGCAGCAGTCTAATGCACATTACTATTATAGTGAATGTCATGACAATCCGCTTTTGATCAGGAAAAAGGAGGTCTATAGTCAGAAGCGTATTGTTTAATGATATTTCAGTGGCGTGTTTTGAAATTGCGCAGCTCCAGAGCTCATGAGGAAACAGAAGCACTGAGATTTTATTATAGTTTAAAGGAGAGAGTTGGAACAGTCATCATATAATCACCCATCATTTTAATGATAAAGAGTGCAAGCAAGAGTATGTTTGAGAAGGAGATCAGATAAATAATATGGGGCTTGTCCATGTAGTGCTCTATGTGGTGTTCATTATGGACAACCCGTGATTGGCATAGAAGTCCAATAACTTTACACCACTCGGGCTCAGATCGGGCAAGCCGTTGTTCCCACTCACACCTCTCCAGGTTTCACTATCATTGTCCACGTGCGCACTGAAGTCCCCCAGTAGGACTATGGAGTCTCTAAGGGGAGCATTTTCCAGCACCCCAGTCAGAGACTCCAAAAAGGGTGGGTACTCTGAACCATCACTTGGTGCACAGGCACAAATGATGGTCAGGACCTGTTTGCCAATCCAAAGGTGTAAAGAAATATCTTTTTCGTCCACTGGGGAAAACTCCAATAGAGAAGCAGCGAGATGGGGGATACAAGAATACCCACCCCTGCTCCACGCCTCTCACCCTGGATAATTCTAGAGCTCCAGCCCGTCTTCGGGAGACTGGTTTCAGAACCAAAGCTGTGCATTAAGATTACCCCAACCATATTTAGCTCGTATCTCTCAACCTCGTGCACCAGCTCAACCATCCTTCCCCACCAAAGAGGCGACTTTTCACATCTCAAAAGCTAGTCTTGAAAGCCGGGGATCAGAATGCCAAGGTCTCTGCCTACCACCGATCCACATAGCACCAGACCCCCATGATCCCTCCATGAGGTTTCTTTGGGCTGAGCCCAGCTACGTCCCATGGGCAGAAACTCGGCCACCAGGCACTTGCCATTGAGCCCCTCCCCCTGACTTTGATGTAATGTGGGGCCCCGTTAACTCCATACCAGGCGGGGTACACTGAATCCTTAATTGTACATCCATCACAAGAGTCTAATGGATCCCTCTTAGTCTGACACTTCACCCCAGACCAGTTTATCTTGGGAGACCATATTAGGGGTAACTGCCTCAAACAACAACAACATAGCTCCTGAGATCACTAGGGCACGCAAACCCCTCACCACAATAAGGTGGTGAGGGGTGGATTTTTAATCCATGTGGGATTAAAAATCATATGAATTAATTATTTTTGGTATCATGTGGATCACAACTTTATTTGACTTGTGGCCTTGAACAGAGAAATATCCCTAGATCCCTTGAGTGTAGATAAAAAAAAATCTTTGTCACAAACCCCCTTGCGCCATGACTCGGCACACGAGGGAGAGAATGAAAAACCCAATCGCGGGATTAGAGAGTGCCAAGTTTATTAAAGTTCACCACAAAGTTACAGTTTGGTTCAACCACAATGTACACTGAGATGAGAGGATGGAATTAAGGCCACCAGACAAACAGGGCGCCCGCCAAATGCTCTACAGCCTGGTCTATATGGATCCTTGTGCTGCATGCTGCAGGCTGCGATACGCACAAAGGAAAGGTGATCAACCTAGTGCAACAGGACTGCTATGAGCACATAAAGGGAAAGTGATCAGCCTAGTGTTCCAGAGCTGCTAGACACAAGAGGGAAGGTGAAAAAGACACTTACGTAGCTGGAGCAATACCAGGATGAACCATGCAGTCTGGAGGATAAGGAAGAGGAGCTGGACAACAACGAAGGTGATGAGCACATATGAGGAGAACTAGCTGCTGCATATGGGGAATGAATGCCCCGACAATCTCTTTCCCCCAAAGCAGCAAACAAATACTCCTGAAGCTAACGAGGAAAGAGATTGTCGGTGCGAGAAAGCGTGGGCTGAACTTGATTGCCACCCAATGTGTGAGAGAGTCTGTGTGAGTGTGTGAATGGGAATTAATGGAACGTGTGCATGTGTGTGTGTAGTGTGTATGTGTGTTAACACCCGTGACAGTGTAGCTGATGGCACTTGACAGGAGGAGGGGGCGTGCCGGAGCTGTCAGGAGGAACTAGGGCCAAACATAACAATAAGTCAGAACTGGGTTTGGCCTCCAAACCCAGATTCATGACCCCCCCCCCCCCCAGGGGTGGATACCAGACACCCCAGTACCATCAGCCAAAAGAAAAGAAACAACACCCCTCAAGGTAACCCCTCCCGTCCGGCAACAAACACTAACCCAGGGTGGGGGATAACCGGTTAGGAGGGAAGCAACCAGTGAAAACACAACCAGTACAAAAACAGAATAAAGACCAAACCCCTCCTAATGACCCCCAACCTGGAACACTAACCCCCCTGCCCAGAAGTCCAAAGTTCAGGGGGTTGACCAGAGTCCCAGGCCCCCAGCATGGTAAGGAGTGGCAGATCGGGTGGCCTGCCCAAGTCCCAAGTCCAGCAGGCGGCCCATGGGATAGTGTCTGGCGGCCTGCCCGAGCTGATGGACCACTGGACCCATAAGCCAAGTCCTTCAGGTGGCCAACCAGCATGGTGGAGCCACCAGGACCTGAGAGGAAGGTGGAGCGGCAGCCTCCATAATCGGGAACGTCGGCAGTCAAACCAAGGAACAGGAGCCCCCCTGCCGTTCAAGGCTTGGGGCAGGGGAACCGTAGCACCCACGATGGACGATGGTCCCCGTCTGGGATGTGGCTACACCCGCGATGGTCCCGGTCCGGGATGTGGCTGCGGTGTACTCCGGCTGGAGCTCTGCTGCACTGGCGGTGGACTCCAGCTGGAGTTCTGCTGCACCAGCGGTGGACTCTGGCTGATGCTCTGCTGCACTGGCGGTGGACCCCAGTTGGAGCAATGCTGCACCAGCAGTGGACCCCAGCTGGAGTTCTGCTGCACCCGCGGTGGACCCCGGCTGAGGCTCTGCTGCACCCACGGTGGGATCTGGTTGGAGCGCCATTGCTCCTGTGGTGACCCCCATTGGGGGCCTCATTGCTCCCACGGTGGCCTCCCCAGCGAGGGAAGTGATGCTCCTCACATCCTCAGGCATTGAATCCCGATCCTCGGTTGCCTCCAAGGAGGCCAGCAGCTCTCTGGCGACCCTGGCTGGAGGCTCCGAGCCTGAAGAGAGAAAAGGAGAAACCAGGTCAGGGTCGCCGGCAGCAGCAGAGCCCGGTGTGGCGGTCCTGAGGGCTACTGTGAGCTGCCCCAGGTCCATCTCACCACGAGTCAGGCAGTGTGACATTAATATTGAAATTCCTGACATAATTGAGCACACTTGCCTTAACTCTGGCCCCACCGCCGTCCAGGACTCTGGTGGTTTAGGGTGCATGGATTCTCCTGGTCAGCTGGGTGCTTCATCCCCATCAGTCTCCTCCGAGAAAACCAGGCCCGCCTCATCATCTGTTGACCACCCAGGTTGTTGCAGCTCCTCTCCGACGACCCTAGGATGGAGCTCGGAGGGGATAGGAGAGTAGGAACGCTTAGGGCTGCCGGCAGCGGCAGAGCTGTTCAGACTGGCAAAATTGTTCAGACATGAAAGTTAAATGAAAAATTACTTGCCTGTCCTCCTGGCACGGGATGTCCACAGCGGACTTCGAGGTGTCCCCCCTCCTCTCCGGACATTCCTCCTCTTGCTGTGCCCATGGGATCGGGAACCTCTTCTGGCGTGAGTTCCTCCTCCTCTTCCCCCCGGCCAGAACGGGAACCACATAGTCCGGAATGTGAAGTGTCATGCTGGACCACGAGTCCACCATGTCGAGATGCTCCATCATCTCTGGAGAGGGAGGTGGAGTAGCCGCGGAGAGTTTGAGCACTGGGGAATTCTCATCCAGCTCTTCCTCCATCCAGCAGTCGAGCCGGGCCAGTCTCTGCTCCTCCTTCACCCGGTGATCTAGCTGAGCGAACAGGGCCAACCACCTCTCCTCCGTCAAATCCGTGGATTGGGTAGACACGGGGGCTGGAACCCTTTCTGCCAGAGAAGTGCTGTCAGGAGGAACTAGGTTCAAACATAACAATAAGCCAGAACTGGATTTGGCCTCCAAACCCAGATTCATGACAATCTTCAGGGAAAACTATTTTGTAAGTTTATCACAGTATTCTGTGTTACAACTTGCCGCTCATTAGTGGCGCCAGCTGAGCGCACACCTGCACCTCGTCAGCGGCGGAGCATATAAGCCGCTCTGCCCTGGGCTTCGGCCTGAAGCCGTCTGTTCCCTTCGGCTACTTGCTTCAGAGGAACCCCCTCGCCAAACAGCAAGATCTCTCACGTAAGCAAACCTCTACTTGCGTTCCAGTCTTTCCCCTGTGCACAGGTGGACCTTTCCCGGCGGCAGACCCCGCCCCCGCATCACTACCTCGCGGCTGCTGTCAGGTGCATCGTCAGGTCTCTGTCTCCCGGACTCTTCCTTGAGCACACCTGCCACCTGCCCTGCCAAGTAAATCAACTAACCTCTCATCTCCTGTTGTGCTGGTTTGGTGCCCGTCACCTTCTCCCTGTGTTCTCTCCCCAGGGTTGTCTGGCTGTACGGTTTCCTGCCTCCGTGCCTGACGCTGACGTCCACCACCAGTACATCCACATTCCACAGACACGCATTCATTCATCCTTGTTGTTGAATAAAGCTATTGAATTCACTCTGAGCCTGCGTGTGTGTCTCCTGACCCGTGCGTTATGTCAGTACGGCTTCAGCAGAGCGGCTCGGCGGACAGCGGGCTCGCACGCCGATTTTCCACCCTCGAGGCTCGGGTGGATTTAATAGCTCATCAGCAGCAAGTGATACTAAACCAATTGACCTCGATAACTGCCCGGTTAGACCGTCTGGACCCCCCACAGCCGTTCCCCTCGGCTCGTCAGGGAGGTGCAGCTCCTGCTGCTTCAGCGGCCGTCCAGCCAGCCCTGGGAACCCCAGCCCGACTCACACCCATTCCTACCCCCGCCCGCTTTAGCGGTAAGCTCGGTGGAGCGCGGGGATTCATCATGCAGTGTGAGTCGGTGTTTCTGCGCGTCCCCGGGGACTTTCCCTCAGACCATAGCCGAATTGGCTATATTGGAAATCTCCTGGAGGGTCGGGCACTCACCTGGGCTTATGCCGTAATGGCGAGGCCCGGTTATGCCTCCCTCACCTATGGCCAGTTCGTCAAAAATTTTCTGGAAGTCTTTGATCACTCCCGTGTGGAGAGTGTCCTGACCGATCGTCTCCTCAGCCTCCAGCAGGGGAGCCGATCGGCCGCGGACTACGCCATAGACTTCCGGGTTACAGCGGAGGAGGTTGGCTGGGGGGAACAAGCCCTCTGCGGCATCTTCCTCCGCAGTTTAAACTCTTGGTCTGAGGGATGAATTGGCTGGTTGGAATATCCCTGAAACACTGGCGGAGCTAATCTCGCTAACAATTAGCTTGGACAACCGGTTGCGCAAGCGCGCCTCGGAGCGGAAGCAGCCTTCTCGCTCTCGGGGGGCCTCGTCACGCCGGTTTCAAGCTCGCTCCCTGGCGTTACCGCCACCGGAGGTTCCCGAGGAGTCGGAGCCAATGGTGACGGGCCGGGCAAAGCTCCCTCTAGCGGAGAAACAACGCCGACGTGCGCTGGATCTCTGCATGTATTGCAGGGACGACCAGCACATGGTGGAGCAATGCCCGGAGAAGCCAAATGGGGAGGTCCGCGAGTCACTGTAGGGGGCCTCGCGGACACTAACCGGACAACTCCCCTCACTCATTTGTCGCTGCCCATCTGTTTTTGCCACAACACCACAGGGCATCTCACCCACGCACTGGTGGACTCAGGCGCGGAAGGCAGCTTTATTTCACAAAGCCTGGCAACCCGATTGGGCATCCCTTGCCAGCCCCTTAAAACTCCTCTCACCCTCATTAATCTCTCCCGTGCATCTCTGGGGAAAGTGACCCACCGGACAAACCCAGTCTCTGTCATCATCTCTGGGAATCACCGGGAGGAGATCTCCTTCTACATCTTGCCTTCCGCAGTGTCTCCAGTGATCCTGGGTTATCCGTGGCTCCGTCTCCATAACCCCATCCTGGATTGGAAGACCGGGAAGGTAACAGCCTGGAGTACCTTCTGTATGAGCACCTGCCTCCAATATGCTGCCTGCTCGCCATCCTCTCCTCCCGTGGTCAAGGATGCCGTGCCTCCGGACCTCTCCTTGGTGCCCGTGGAGTTTCACGACCTGGGCGCAGTCTTCAGTAAGTCCAAGGCAATGTCCCTTCCTCCACACAGGCCTTACGACTGCGCCATAAACCGCCGCCAGGGGGCGCCGCTCCCTTTGGGACGCCTCTACAGCCTGTCAGCGCCGGAGAAGGAGGCCATGAACTCATACGTCAAGGAATCTCTCAGCGCAGGTATTATTCGCCCATCATCATCGCCATTAGGTGCAGGGTTCTTCTTCGTGGGCAAGAAGGATGGCTCGCTTCATCCGTGCATCGACTTCCGAGCCCTAAACGACATCATGGAGAAGGACCGTTACACCCTGCCCCTGATGGACACTGCCTTCCACTCCCTCCAGGGGGCAACCTGGTTTACCAAGCTGGATCTCCGCAGCGCGTACCACCTCGTCCGGATCCGGGAGGGAGACGAATGGAAAACAGCCTTCCGTACCCCGAACGGCCACTTTGAATACCTGGTCATGCCGTTCGGGTTAACCAACGCTCCAGTCATCTTTCAGCGCCTGATAAATGACGTTCTCCGGGATTTCATTGGCCTGTTTGTGTTCGTCTACCTGGATGACATTCTCATCTTCTCCAAGTCCAGGGATGAGCACCAGGTGCATGTGAGACGGGTCCTGCAGAGGTTACTGGAAAATCGATTGTACGTGAAGACGGAAAAGTGCGAATTCTATGCCAAGAAGACGTCATTTCTCAGGTTTGTCATCTCCCATGACCAGGTGCTTCCAGACCCAGCCAAGATTAAAGCGGTGGTAGATTGGCCGACTCCCACGTCTAGAAAGCAGGTGCAACAATTCGTCGGCTTTGCCAACTCCTACCGCCGCTTTGTGCCCAACATTGGAGCCATCGTCGGCCCTCTGACCCATCTCACCTCCCCTAAAACCCGGTTCCAGTGGACTGAAGAGGCCGCGGCGGCCTTCCAGGCGCTGAAGGTGGAATTTTCATCCTCCCAGGTCCTCAGCCAGGTCGATCCCTCTTTGCAGTGCATCGTGGAGGTCGACGCCTCGGATACGGGGGTAGGGGCAGTGCTGTCTCAGCGGTCACCTGCTGATGGGGTCAAACGGCCTTGCGCCTTCTTCTCCCGGCGCTTGTCCCCGGCGGAGCGCAACTACAACGTGGGGGACAGAGAGCTTCTTGCCATCAAGCTCGCGCTCCAAGAGTGGCATCACTGGCTGGAGGGGGCCGCCCTGCCCTTTGTGGTGTTAACGGATCACAAGAATCTGGAGTATTTAAGAACTGCCAAGCGCCTGAACGCCCACCAGGCCCGTTGGTCCCTGTTTTTTGCTAGATTCCGTTTCACCATCACATTCAGACCGGGCTCCAAAAACGGACTCCCTGACGCCCTCTCCAGGCAATTCGCCCCTGAAGATTCGGGGGACGCTGTTCATACCATCCTGCCCAGGTCGTGCATCGTGGGAGCCGTTTCTTGGGAGATCGAGGATAAGGTCCGGAAGGCGCAGGAATCAGAACCGGATCCGGGCGGCGGACCGGAGGGGAGGCTCTACGTTCCGTCCTCCGTTCGGGGAGAGGTCATCCATTGGCTCCACACGTCCAAGCTAGCCTGCCATCTTGGGACCTCCCGAATGATTGACCTGCTCCAACGCTCCTTTTGGTGGCCGGGGTTGCACAAGGACGCTGCCCGCTACGCCCGGGCCTGCCCCGTCTGTGCCACCAGTAAGTCCGGCAACTCTCCTCCTGCGGGTTTGCTCCAGCCCCTGCCCGTCCCTGGTAGGCCCTGGTCGCACATCGCATTAGACTTCGTCACTGGTCTCCCCGTCTCTAACAACTTCGACACTGTCCTGACCATCGTCGACCGGTTCTCCAAGGCTGCCCATTTTGTGCCATTACGGGGGCTACCCTCTGCCTTGGAGACGGCAGATCTTCTCGTCCAACACGTGGTCAGGCTGCATGGGATACCAGCTGACGTGGTCTCCGACCGGGGTCCCCAATTCGCCTCTGACGTCTGGCGGAGTTTCTGCAGGACACTTGGAGCCCAGGTAAGCCTCTCCTCCGGCCATCACCCCCAATCAAACGGGCAGTGTGAACGGACCAACCAGGAGCTGGAGGCTGCGCTCTGCTGCGTCACTGCCTCGAAGCCTGTGTCATGGAGCAAACACCTCGCCTGGGTAGAATATGCTCACAACACCACTCGCTCTTCAGCCACAGGGATGTCCCCTTTCAAGGTGTCCCTGGGTTACGACCCCCCTTTGTTCCCCTCGCTGGAGGACGAGTCGGCAGTCCCCACGGTCCGGGCTCACCTCAGGCGGTGTCGCTCAATCTGGACAGCCGCGCGCAATGCGCTTTTATGCACGGCGGAGCGCAATAAGGCCACGGCGGATCGGCGAAGAAGACCTGCTCCTGCCTACCAGGTGGGCCAACTGGTCTGGATATCCACGCAGGATGTGAACCTGAAGGGTGAGAAGAGGAAGTTGGCTAAACGCTTCATGGGCCCATTCCCCGTCACCAAGATAATCAACCCAGTGGCAGTGCGTGTTGCTACTCCCCCCTCCCTCCGCATCCATCCCACCTTCCACGTCTCTAAGGTGAAACCGGTGGTGTCTGATCCCATCTGCCCTCCTCCTGCTGCGCCGCCCGTGCCTCGGATGATTGATGGCCATCCGGCTTGGACTGTCTCGACCATCTTGGACTCCCGACGCCGGGGTCGCAGGCTACAGTATTTGGTGGACTGGGAGGGCTATGGTCCAGAATGGAGGCAATGGGTCCGTTCCTCGTTCGTGTTGGATCGCTCTCTCATCACCGAGTTTCACCGGAAGTACCCCAATAAACCATCGCCAGGAGGCGCTGCTAGAGGGGGGAGTACTGTTACAACTCGCCGCTCATTAGCGGCGCCAGCTGAGCGCACACCTGCACCTCGTCAGCGGCGGAGCATATAAGCCGCTCTGCCCTGGGCTTCGGCCTGAAGCCGTCTGTTCCCTTCGGCTACTTGCTTCAGAGGAACCCCCTCGCCTACCAGCAAGATCTCTCATGTAAGCAAACCTCTACTTGCGTTCCAGTCTTTCCCCTGTGCACAGGTGGACCTTTCCCGGCGGCGGACCCCGCCCTCGCATCACTACCTCGCGGCTGCTGTCAGGTGCATCGTCAGGTCTCTGTCTCCCGGACTCTTCCTTGAGCACGCCTGCCACCTGCCCTGCCAAGTAAGTCAACTAACCTCTCATCTCCTGTTGTGCTGGTTTGGTGCCCGTCACCTTCTCCCTGTGTTCTCTCCCCAGGGTTGTCTGGCTGTACGGTTTCCTGCCTCGGTGCCTGACGCTGACGTCCACCACCAGTACATCCACATTCCACAGACACGCATCCATTCATCCTTGTTGTTGAATAAAGCTATTGAATTCACTCTGAGCCTGCGTGTGTGTCTCCTGAACCATGCGTTATGTCATTCTGTTGCTGATGCAATCAGCCACTGGCTAGGTTGACATAAAGATGCTGCCTCTTCACAGCACTAATCCTGCTTTTTATTGGTGAATTGAGGCTTTATTTATTTTTCCACAATTTGACACACTGCACAAAAAGACATGCTAACACACTAACAACGCTGCTGACTGAGACAATAACTGAGTAGAAACACAATATCAAAAGGTTTCCTATTGTTTTGGAGGGAAAGAAAACCTGTGTGGAACTGGTCTTCTATGTACTGGTTAGTAGTGGTGTTTTATCTGGTCTTACAGCAGATGGACAGGATGATGATCACGGCTAACATCAGGAGGAGCAGCACTGATAGACCCAGTGTAGCAGGTCTGAGAGGTGTTTTCTGGACTGGAGGATGATTGAGAGTCTGTAGTCCTGGTAGAAAGCAAAGTGGTTACTGACTCACATCCTGAGTTTTTAATAGATCTGTGGTTGTGGTTAAAGAGTCACACACCAAAAACAAGGAAATATGCATGCACTTGAAGAGTTTTTCTTCTTTTTTTTCTTGTTTAAAAAGCTCTGTGTGCTTTTTCAATGCTAAGAACCTGATCTTTATAAAGTATGAAAAGCAAGACCTCTTACAGTTCATGAAGAAACAAAAAAGTTTTCTTTCATAAGTTTGTACATAGATACAATAAAAACTAAATCTCATATTCAAAAACAGTTCAACACTGGTATTCTAATCATCTTACCTCCTTCTTGTGGTTGATTAGGAATGTTTTTATCACCAACATCATCTGCACTCTCATAGATCTCAACCGTCCTTTCCTCCCACTCTGCACCGTCTTGCTGTTGTTCTCTCCTGTATCTCACCTTCTTTGATAGATCTGGTTTGGCATAAATATCCGTGGACATGTTGCACTTGTCTTAAAGGTCTGATGTGACCTCATACAGTCAGTACTAGTAGATGTATTGGTATGGTAGGTGTACTGTGGCAGTACTGTGATGTCCCTGTTTCTTGTAAAGCCTCAGACAGGAAGAAGATTTGAGGAAGTGACAACACTCAAATAAACATAAAGCCGCTTAATTTATTTGAATAATTTGCAAGAAAATGTCAGAATTTCCATGTAAACTTTAGCATGCAACAATCTATACTTTTGCATGACAACTCAAAAAAAGATAGAGAAAACACAACAGAAAAGTTATTGCATTTCCTTTTTAGGAAGGTGTTGTCATACAGGCTGCTGCCAATCTTCATACTGCATATTAGCACAGCATAAAACAGAAAATGGCAGAATGATCATTTGATTCTTTTTCAGTTCCTGTTTTTTCTGACAGAGCAAAGATGTCCTTTTTAGTACATCTGAGCTTAGAATGTTTATAAAATAAATGTGTTGGGAATGAATAAAAGTAAACATTCATTCATCCATTTACTGCCTCTTATTGTCCAGCCAGGGGCATCGGACTTGAGGGGGTAAAGGGTACTGTGCACCCAGGGCCCATTGCAGGGAGGGGGCCCTGAAAAAGCCTGGATTGAAGAGGGTTTTTTGTGTTGAATTTTTAAATTTCTAATTAGTAATGTCATAATGAAATTCACCCTGATTGAAGTGGTTGAGAAACTGAATTTTGCATTAACAATAGCCATGGTGTTACAGGCATAACCTGTCCCTTGAGACAGAGGGGATTATGGGAGTTGGTGTTGACAGAACTATTTGTAGTTCAAAAAGAAAGTGGCAGGAGTGTTGTTGTTGCAGAAATTAAGCAGCCAGTTTGCGATGGTAGGTTTGTTCCGGCCCAAGTTGTGTCAGATTCCAATGAAAATAAAATCACCTCTTCTACAAGAGAGAGCATGGATTCCTCTCCTTTGTTGGTGAAATATATTAACCCGCTGAATAAGCTCAAGACGGAAATCTTGGGCCGACACGTTGTGTAGTGTGTGTTGCTGTACCCGCCCCTGTATGGGACGTCAGGTGGGCAATGGCATGCTGTATATATATTCCTGTGTGTTCATAATAAAGGTTCTGTTCGCTGCATGGCATAAGACCGACTCCAACCATGATTACAGATATAACATTTTGGTGATGAGGAGAAACTATGGGGGTGTATGGGCTACCTCCACCACTATCACCATTTCTGGAATATCCGGGAGAGCCAACAATCCTGTCACCGAACTGGGTGGCCATGTTTGAAGGTTAGATCGCGGTGCTGGGCCTAAGTAGACTCGACGGAGCACAAAGACGAGCACTTCTGGCCCACCATCTCAGTGTAGAAGGTCGGAAAATTCTCTGGATGTTGGGAGAAATGGAGTCTTCTGCAGATGCTACTGGGCGGCTGGCCGAATATTTTGCTGAACATGCGAGGACCACGAAACTGGAGCTGTTGGTGCCAAAAGGAGCTAAGTTAGCTAGCTCAGGGAAGCTAGTAGGTCAGTCAGTGTCTATGAGGAAGTTAAACACGAAACTAGGTGTGCGCCAAAACCAAGCTATGAGCTACCAGCAAGACTTCGAGGTAGAACCTGGGCCATGAGTGAGGGATCCCCTGGTCACCAAAGACGGCAAGACAGCCGAGGAGCTCAACACACTGCAGCCAGAGCAGCAACAGCCAGGCGTAGAGGCAGTGCAGCAGAGTACCTTGGACAACAGTGCTGGGCACAGCGATGAGGCGCCTGGGTCAGCGAGTGACACTGACGAGGTTGATGCTGAAAGTTCCGGGAAGCAGCAGCAACAGCCAGACACAGAGACAACACAGCGGAGCACCTCGGATGACAGAGAGGAGGTGCCAAGTGCCACGGAGGTCGGGCATGACCTCAGTCCCGGAGCTCAAAGTCCCAAGGACGAGGGTGCTGGGCGTTACGGTGAGGTGCCCGAGTCAACGAGTGACATCGACAAGCGGGCGTTGGTTTTCCCCGGAGCTCGACCATGGAGGGCTGGAGTGTTTGGGGTTACAATGGTGACAGCTACAGTGGTGTTGAAGGTGGTCGAGAGCAGACCAACAGGCACAGAGGGACGGCGTGCCAGACAGCAGCACTGCGAGTCCAGACGAGAGAAACGGTCGAGGATGAGGAGATGGAACATTCTTGCCGGGGAGGTCGGTTTTGATCCTGGGGCCAGGCGGCGGCCAGGGACGCACATGCCGTGGGGCTGCCCTGGGCCTCCGAGCTAGTTTTACCCTTGGCTGCCCGTGGACATTGGTGTAACATGAACACTGTGATGTATATATGTTAAAAATAGTGCTGGTGTGCATGGGAAAATGTGGTGATGTGGGATTATTTTACCTATTTTAGAGACATGGTCCAATTATAGTTGTTTTGGGTGAATGTGTGAGGCTATTCCAGTTCACTGTTTCCCGTTATTTCCCTTCGTGCATGATTCGGGTCCAAAATTGGGGTGCGTCTGAATTGTGTGTATGTGTTTTGAACTTTTGTAAAAGGGAGGGGAATGTTGTGTGGTGTGTGTTGCCATACCCGCCCCTGTGTGTGATGTCAGGCGGGCTACAGCACTCTGTATATATATTCCTGTGTGTCCATAATAAAGGCTCAGTTCGCTGCATGGCACAACACCAACTCGACCATTATTACAGACATAACACGACACACCGGAGCTTTCCTTACTGCGGTTATAGAAAGACAACACTTCGTGCAGAAAGGTAACACTGGGGGCTTGTCGTGGGATTCTTTTCACCAAACACTGCTTTTTAATGGAGAGGAAATCAAGGAGGAGAGCACGTTGAACTGATTGTTCTGCTCGACCTGTACCAACATGGCCACTAGCTTAGCCGAAGCTAGCCTAGCTGCTAACGTGGCTGAAGCTAGAGGACAGTCTGCCATAATCAGTTACAGTACAAACAACCCATTCTGGCCTGAGATGAAAGGGGTGCAGGACACTAATATGAACGAAAGAGGGGAGGCAGACATCGGGGGATGTTTTAGCAACGCTTTCACGCCGGACGGAAAGCTAAAATTAGCCGCAACAGGACCAGAGCAAGTGACATCACATGATGTGCTGCGGCAGCGCTCCCATCCAGTTATACAGCATGTGAACTCTTTTCCAATGTCAACTAACCAGCGGATAGCAAAATGTGGTGAATCACTGTTTTATCCTGAATGTATAAATGTGGCGTCCACTCCAGCTGCAGAATGCTTCAATGGCCATGGTTACATGGGCAAAATTTCTTCAATCTGATTACAATTCAGATCAGAATTTTACTGTTTACATGGATCCTGAAAAAGCTGATCCGATTAGGACGTGCGTTTCCATGTGTCACACGTTTGAACGGAATAAATCATTTTGACATGCACACGTCGACATTTTGACATTCCGAAAATAGTAGAAGAAGAAGCAACTTCCGGTGTTAGCAAGCCCCACTTCGTGTCGAAATTGATCTGAATTGTGTTATTCAGACTGTACTTTTGCTTCTGCTGGTCTCCGTCATGAAGCTACAAGTACATACTTCTGCATATGACGGACAGAGGGAGACAGCAGGATGATACAGACCAGTCTTGTTTTATTCCTGCTATGTTTTCCGCTAGCTGCTGCTAAGGCGGAAATACATCACGTCGACGTGCGCAGTTAGCATATTTTCTGCCCAACCTTCGGAATAAGTGCTCACCATTCGGATTAACAATCGGCATAACCCACCCCTCTCAATCGGAATGAAATTTGATCCGAATGAGCGTGATTGGGTTAGAATATTCATATTGGCGTGTTTACATGAAACATTTTTATTCCAATCAGGCTTTTAATCCGGTTACTTATGTCCATGTAAACATAGCCACTGTTAATTCGGCTACTAGTGCTCCACCTACTAGTGCTCCGCCTGCACACCACACATGTCACAGACTGTATGATGGTACTGTAACTTTTATTTGCACGGATCGTCACTTCCTTGTGGTAATGTATCGTCACTTCCTGTTTTGCTGTCTGCCTGTGTGGTTTGCTCTCCAGCCATTAGCTATGGCTACTAGCTCTCTTTCCTCTCCTCCTCTGGTGTGCTCTCTCTGTCAGATGTTTAGCTACACCTCTGCCTCTTTTAGCGATAACGGTAAATGTAATAAATGTTGTCTTTTTGAGGCGCTCGAGGCGAGGTTGTCTGATTTGGAATCCCGGCTCCGCTGCATTGAAACACCGTCTGCGCCAGTTAATCTTGACGGACGCCCATTAGCTGCAGCGGAGCTAGCTAGCTTAGGCCCCCCTGTCAGCGGTTCCCCGGCTCTCCTCAGCAGTGAGGAGACTGGGTGGGTGACGGTGAGAAGGAAGCCTAGTCGCAAAGCCCCGGTACACCACCAACCTGTTCACGTCTCTAATCGTTTTTCCCCGCTCAGCGACACACCCGCTGAGGAAAAAACTCTGATCATTGGCGACTCTGTAGTCAGAAACGTGAACCTAGAGACTCCAGCGGTCATAGTCCAATGCATTCCTGGGGCCAGAGCAGGCGACATCGAGTCAAATTTGAAAATGCTGGCTAAAAGTAACTGTAACTAGAAAAGCACTCGGAGAGCGCAGACCTCCGCCAAGCGCCACAATTCCCCCCATACAGTGTTTGTGTGTACGTTTTCAGATTCCTTGAGCATGTAAACATATGACTAACAATTGGATTCACAATGATTATTTGTTGATTTGACAGGGACAGTGCAATAAAGACACAATTAATCAATGACAATCAATCTGATAGTGATAGGATTAGTGGTTCAGTAGTAAAAGCATTGCCTCCTTGGCGGAGGTAATAAACTGAAGTGTTGCTGTTGTGTCCATCTCCTCCACTGACGGATGCAAGTTGGGTAGACAGGTTTTAACAATCATCACAACAACCCAGTACCCAAACTCAGTGTAAATGGTGTAGAGATTGAAAGGGTATCTGAAACTAAATTCCTTGGAGTAATACTTGATAACAAACTGTGTTGGAAGTCACATATTAATTATATTAAAGGTAAAGTATCCAAATCAATTGCAATATTACACAGAGTGAAATATTTGCTGAATCAACCCACACTATACACCTTGTATCATTCATTAATACTCCCATACATGACATATTGTAATGAAGTATGGGGAAATACATATAAAACAAACATATATCCAGTCTTTATGCTTCAAAAGAGAGCTATTAGAATAATAAACAAAGCAGCTTACAGGGAACCAACAAACCCACTTTTTGTTAAACAAAAAACTCTCAAGTTGAAAGATCTGGTTGACTTTAAAACCGCAATAATAATGTTCAAAGTGAAGAATTTATCACTGCCCGCAAATATCCAAAAGTTGTTCCAAACAAGGGAGAGACGATATCACTTCAGAGGAACATGTATATTTCAAAAGCCTACAGTGAGAACAACCACCAAGCAACACTGTATTTCAGTGCAAGGAGTCAGATTATGGAACGATTTTGGACCTGAACTAAAATCATGTACAACGCTTGGACAATTTAAACAAAAACTAAAGGAAGAAATACTCCAAACATATTTACAAGACGACATGTAAACTGACATAAGGATTGACATATCCAGCCTGTGTTGTGTTGTAGCTTTTTTTTTTTTTTTTCTCTGTGACATTTTGTCTTAGATTTGTTTTGAATTGTAATCGCTCTTGTCTTGTTTTCTCTTTTGAATTCTTGGATGGAATATGGGTGGGCAATATAAGCTGCGGCTTCAGCCATCACCCATTTCGGATAACTCACGTGGAATTGTATAGTAGAAGGAGTCTTTGTCTAATTTGACCTTGTTGTTATATTATACAGTTTCTTTTAACCTGTACTGTACTATCCGAAATAAATTCATTCATTCATTCATTCAAGGTGGTAAATCCCTGATGCAGTCACTTTTAGCATTAGAGTGACACATATCAGGTGCAGCATTACTGGCGCCGGGATTCCTCTCTGTTCCGGAGCCGCAGGACAAAAGAAGGTGCGATAATGGTTGCCGTGGGTTTTATTGGGTTTGCGGTCCGCGGAAAAAAGAGGATTTGGAAGCCTCCCCTGGCAGAGAGCTGGTTTTTGCGCAGCCCCTATGGCTGGGCGGGGAATTTCTGCCAAATAATCTGGCGCCGGACAGCTGCCCGTGTCAGCTTTTGCAGCGTAGTGCAAACACAGGCACTCTGGCGAGCCCTGTTTTCTGTGTGCTTTTGTGCCTAAAACTTTGAAGAAGGCGGAGTTTGTGTTCATCAGACACGACGACCAGCGCCCTCTATTGCGCCTGCGCACATGTTGAAAATGGCTGTATGTCACAATGTTGAAAAATGCTTTAAAAAATTCCTGTATCCAGACGGTGAACCGGATCACCCCCAAAATTTAATCAGTTCTTCCTTGTACCATTTCCAACAACGCCTGAAAGTTTCATGGAAATCTGTCCAAGACTTTTTGAGTTATCTTGCTAACCAACAGACAAACAGACAGACAAACAGACAAACACACAGACTCTGGCAAAAACATAACCTCCTCCTGGCCTTTTCGGCCTGGCGGAGGTAAATATTCCACAATTGTTATTCACGCCGGCATTAATGACATCCGTCTCCGGCAGTCGGAAGTCACGAAACTTAATATAGAATTGGTGTGTGAGTTTGCAAAAACGATGTCTGCCACTGTAGTATTCTCTGGGCCCCTCCCCAATCTGACCAGTGATGACATGTTTAGTCGCTCGTCATCCTTGAACCGCTGGCTGTCTGTGTGGTGTCCTAAAAATGACGTGGGCTACATTGACAATTGGAGCTCTTTCTGGGGAAAACCTGGTCTTATGAGACGAGACAGCATTCATCCCACTTTGGATGGTGCTTCTCATTTATCTAACAATCTGGCATCTTTTTTGTCCAAATTTCCAAAACCCTGACTACTCAGAGTTGGGACCAGGAAGCAGAGTTGCAGTCTTACACGCCTCTCTGCAGCTCCTCTTCATCCGCCACCCCTCAGCTTAGCCCCTGACTTCCCCATCAGAGAATCGTTGTCTGCTCCCTCCAAAGTAAATAAAAATATAATGTATAAGCATCCCAAAGTGATAAAGCAAAATATTGGTAAAACTCAAATTAAACATAAAGCCTCTAAATTGAATGATTTGGCCTCTGTTCCTCCTCATAATTTAAAAATTAAATGTGGTTTATTAAATATTAGGTCTCTAACTCCCAAGTCTCTGTTAGTCCATGATCTGTTAATTGATCATCAGATCGATTTAATTTCCCTTACAGAGACTTGGTTAGGACAAGAGGATTATGTTGGTTTAAATGAATCAACTCCCTCTGGTTATTTAAACTGTCAAAATCCCAGAAGTTCTGGTCGTGGAGGAGGAGTAGCAACAATTTACCATTCCAAATTAGTAGTTAATGTAAAGCAAAAAACATGTTATAATTCCTTTGAGGGCCTGGTCCTCAGTATTGGGCACTTGAGCAATTTTAGGTTAAACCCAATTTTATTTGCCATAGTTTATCGTCCCCCATCAACCTACTCAGAATTTTTATCCGAATTTGCTGATTTCTTAGCTGATTTAGTGCTGAAATCTGATAGAATAATTATAGTAGGAGACTTTAATATACATGTGGATGTAGATAGTGACTGCCTTAATGTGGCTTTTAATTCAATATTAGACTCGATTGGGTTTTCTCAGAAAGTAGGAAATTCTACTCATTACCTCCACCATACATTGGACCTTGTTCTGACATATGGCATAGAAATAGAAAATCTTGTAGTGTCTCCTCATAACCCTGTACTGTCAGACCATTGTCTGTTAACATTTGATTTTACTATTTCTGACTATTTGGCTCCTAAAGAAAAATATTATTACAGTAGATGCCTCTCAGATGATGCTGTTTCCAAATTTATGCAGATTGTTTCCTCTATGCCATGTGTCAACACAACGGAAACAAGCTATAGACAGCTTGCTCCTTCTGTAATTGATAACATGGTGGATAGTGTTTCAGCTTCTCTGCATCAGGCTCTAGACTTGGTGGCCCCCTTAAAAAAGAAAAAGTCTAATCAGAGATTTCTAACTCCTTGGTTCAACACAGAAACTCGTAGCTTAAAACAGAAGACTCGTCAATTAGAAAGAAAATGGCGCTCTACTAATTTAGATGAAATCTATTTAGCTTGGAGAAATCATCTTTTAATTTATAAAAAATCTCTTAGAAAAGCTAGAACAAGTTATTACTCTGCATTAATAGAAGAGAACAAGAATAATCCCAGGTTTCTTTTCAGTACTGTAGCCAGGTTGACAAAGAGTCAGGACTCTGTTAATCCTAGCATTCCCTTAGAGCTTACTAGTCAGGACTTTATGAACTTTTTCAATAATAAAATTTCATCCATCAGAGATAAAATCAATCAGATTCTTCCCACAGTTAACTTAAATACTGTAACTACTACAACTCCTTCTTTTGATGTCTGTCTTGATGAGTTTACTCCAATCGACCTTTGTGAGTTAGACAAAATAGTTTCCTCATCCAAACCTTCAACTTGTTTTTTAGACCCTATTCCTACCAGGTTATTTAAAGAAGTCTTCCCACTTATTGGTAGCTTTATTCTTCATATAATCAATTCTTCATTAACTTTAGGCCATGTACCGCAGGCTTTTAAAACAGCTGTAATTAAACCCTTACTCAAAAAGCCAACGCTAGATCCAGGAGCTTTAGCTAACTATAGACCAATCTCTAATCTCCCTTTCATTTCAAAAATCTTAGAAAGAGTTGTTGCTACGCAATTATTTGACCACCTGCAGGGAAATGGTTTACTTGAAGAGTTTCAATCTGGGTTTAGAATCCATCATAGTACTGAAACAGCCTTAGCGAAGGTCACTAACGACCTCCTCATTGCATCTGATAATGGACTAGTTTCTGTACTTGTCCTTTTAGACCTTAGTGCAGCTTTTGATACTATTGATCATAATATTCTACTTGATAGACTAGAACACTATGTTGGACTTAATGGAACTTCGTTGCAGTGGTTTAGATCTTATTTATCTGATAGGTTCCAGTTTGTTCATGTAAATAATGAGTTTTCTTTCAACTCAAAGCTTAGTCATGGAGTTCCACAGGGATCTGTGCTAGGCCCTACTCTTTTTAGTTTATATATGCTTCCGTTAGGCAACATTATTAGAAAGCACTGTATACATTTTCATTGTTATGCAGATGACACACAATTATACCTGTCAATGAAGCCAGATGATAGTAATCAATTAGCCAAGTTAGAAGCCTGTCTTAAGGAAATCAAAGCTTGGATGACTTGTAATTTCCTGCTATTAAATTCAGATAAGACTGAAGTCATTCTTGTTGGTCCAAAAAACCTTAGAAATTCCTTTCCAAATCAAACTTTCAGTTTGGATGCAGTTACTCTTTCTCTTAATAGCTCTGTGAGGAACCTTGGAGTTATTTTTGATCAGGATTTGTCCTTCAATTCACATATTAAATTTGTTTCTAAGACTGCCTTCTATCATTTGCGTAATATTGCCAAGATTAGGAGCATCTTGTCTCAGAGTGATGCTGAGAAGCTGATCCACGCTTTTGTTAGCTCGAGATTAGATTATTGTAATTCTTTATTATCAGGCTGTCCTAAAACATCTTTAAAAAGTCTTCAGCTGATCCAAAATGCTGCAGCAAGAGTTTTAACAGGTACTAGAAAGAAAGATCATATCTCTCCGGTTCTGGCCTCCCTTCATTGGCTTCCCATAGAGTTTAGAATTAAGTTTAAAATCCTTCTTCTTACTTACAAAGCTCTAAACAATCAGGCTCCTTTTTATTTAAAAGATCTGATACTACCGTATTATCCTAACAGAGCACTACGCTCCCAAAATGCAGGATTACTTGTAATACCTAGAATCTCCAAAAGTACAATGGGAGGCAGAGCCTTCAGTTATCAAGCTCCTCTCCTGTGGAATCAGCTGCCAATCTGGATTCGGGAGTCAGACTCGATCTCTGTTTTTAAGAATAGGGCTAAAACCTACCTTTTTGATATAGCCTACAATTAGGGAGGGATCATGTGTTTCTGAACCCTCCCTTAGTTATGCTGCCAATAGGTTTAGTCAGCCGGGGGACCTCCAGTAATGCACTGGGCCTCACTCCTTTCCTCACTCTCTATGAAATATTTTTTTTTGCTGGTCATTAACATTTGTTTGTTCTCTCCCATAGATTGAGTCCCCATCGTGCTTTTTGCTCTCTACATGTCTGTTCTTTTCTTTTTCTCTATCCCCTCACCCCCCAGCCAGTCGCAGCAGATGACTGCCCCTCCCTGAGCCTGGTTCTGCTGGAGGTTTCTTCCTGTTAAAAGGGAATTTTTCCTCTCCACCGTCGCCAAGTGCTTGCTCACAGGGGATCGCCTGATTGCTGGGGTCTTTCTGCAACTGCGGGGGTTCCCCCCCTACAGTTGATAGTGCTATGAGATGACTGTTGTTGTGAAATGGCGCTATATAAATAAAGTTGAATTGAATTGAATTGAAGAATCAGAACCAAAGCGCTAAGCTTGACCCATGTTGCTTCCCACCACTTTCAACACACCACCAGGCACTTATGAAAATCTGCAATGATAATGAACTGAAGGAAAGAATCTTTGCTGCAGCCAGACTGTTTTGATGGGACTGGTGAGTGGAGAGACTCTTTATATGAGTTTGAAAATTGTGCAATAATTAATAATTGGTCCGAGAAGACAATGGCTATCCAGCTGCAGTTTAGCCTGAAAGGTGCTGAGGGCGCAATCATCCACAAAAAAACAAGATTAGCACATTGAGACTATCAGAGGATTGTGGTGGAAGTGGAAGCTGCTTCTGGGCCCCGCTCAGAATTTGCAGCAGTTGTCAGCATTGAATTAAGATAAGATAAGATAAGATAAGCCTTTATTAGTCCCACAACAGGGAAATTCCAGGACTGCAACAGCACAGGGATAGCAACACTCAGAGCAACAATCAGAAGGCAAGAAAAAAAACAAGCAAGCAAGAGCAGCTAATATACAAATGTACATATTACTATAAAATATATATATACACACACACAGACACACAGTGCAGAGCATTGTAGCTGGATGGAATAAATATATGAATATATAAACACACAGTGCGGAGCATTGTAGCTAGATGGAATAAATATTGTGACGTTTGCAGGGCTCACACAAAGACAATGGAGCAGATGGCTGTGATCAACCTGATTTATTTTTCACACACCCCGACCCCCAACCTGCTTCTCAGCACAGACAGGAGCGGAGGTCATTCCCCCAGACCCCTGTTTGAATCATGGTTACACACACATGATACATCTTGCCCTAATCCTGCTAAACACTGCTGGGTCATTATAATGCAGTTATAATGACACAGCAGTATAACTCAGAAATAACACATTTAACACACACAGTAACGTTTCAAACTGGCAAAGCATGCTGGGAAATCCCTGGCCCCCTTAAAATGGCCCCGACGTTACAATATGTAAATATATAAACACCCACAGTACGGAGCATTGCAGCTAGGTGGAATAAATATGTAAATATATAAACACACACAGTGTGGCGCAATGTAGCTAGATGGAATAATATGTAAGATATATAAACACACAGTGCGGAGCATTGCAGCTAGGTGGAATAAATATGTAAATATATAAACACACACAGTGCGGAGCATTGTAGCTAGATGGAATAAATATATAGATATATAAATATAAACACAGCCAGTGCGGAGCATTGTGGCTAGATGGAATAAATATGTAAATATATAAACACACACAGTGCAGAGCATTGTTGCTAGATGGGATGAAACAGCACAACCGTCTACTTAGTTATCCTACATGGTTTGATTATGTACCCATACATATTCTCACTCTCCATAGCGACCGGTATTTTCCTAGTTGTATGCCGGAGGGGACCATTGTGTAAGTCTATTGCATCTTTTGCATTCAAAAAACTATTAGTTTGTTACGTCTTTTTGCTATCTCTGCAAGCAGTCCTGCTTAGGTTTTACAGTCTGACAGCCGTTGGTAGGAAGGACCTGCGAAACCTCTCGGTTGTACACCTGGGATGATGTAGTCTGCTGCTAAATGAGCTCCTCAGTGCATTCAGTATGTCCTGCATAGGGTGAAACTCGGACTCCAGCAGAGATGACAGTTTAGCCACCGTCCTTCTCTCTCCTATCTCCTCCACCGGATCAAGGCGATGCCCCAGGACAGAGCTAGCTTTCTTGATCAGTTTGTTCAGTCTCTTCCTATCGGCTGCAGTAATGCCACTGCCCCAGCAGACCACTCCAAAAGTGATGGCTGATGCCACCACCGTGTCATAGAATGTCTTCAGCAGCGCCCCTTGTACACCAAAAGACCTGAGTCTCCTCAGAAGGAACAGCCTGCGCTGTCCCTTCTTGTAGAGTGCGTCAGTATTGTGTGACCAGTCTAGTTTATTGTTCAGATGAACACCCAGGTACTTATAGGATGCCATCATCTCGATGTCTGTTCCCTGTATATTTACTGGTGCTGTGAGGGGTTGTCCTTGCCTGCGGCAGTCCACCACCAGCTCCTTAGTTTTCCTCGCGTTGATCTGGAGGCAGTTCCGATGGCACCAGTCCACGAAGTCCTGGATAAGCCCTCTGTACTCAACTTCATCTCCATTGGAGATGAGGCCAACGATCGCAGAGTCATCAGAGAACTTCTGTAGATGGCAGTGTGTTGTGTTGTGTGAGAAGTCCGCAGTATAAAGAGTGAACAGGAAGGGAGCCAGCACCGTTCCCTGGGGGCCCCCCGTGCTACTGATGATCGTGTCGGACACACAGTCCCGGGTTCTCACAAACTGAGGCCGGTTCGTGAGGTAGTCCAGGATCCATGATGACAGGTGCTGGTCCACCCCTGCGCGCAGCAGCTTGTCCTTCAGGATCATCGGTTGAATGGTGTTGAAAGCACTGGAGAAGTCAAAGAACATGATCCTCACCATATTCCCGGGCTTCTCCAGGTGGGACAGAGAACGGTGAAGGAGGAAGATCACCGCATCCTCCACCCCAATTCCATGCTGGTAGGCGAACTGGAGTGGATCCATCGCTGGTTCCACCAGGGGGCGGAGGTGAGCAAGGAGCAGTCTCTCCAGGGTCTTCATCAAGTGGGACGTCAAGGCCACCGGTCTGTAGCTGTTCAGGTCTTTGGGGTGGGAAGTTTTTGGTACAGGTACCACACAAGATGTTTTCCACAGCTGTGGTACCCTCCCCAGTTTCAGGCTCAGGTTGAAGATATACGTCACAATCCCACACAGCTGGTCTGCACAGGACTTGAGGAGCTTTGCGCTGATGCTGTCCGGTCCCGACGCCTTCCTCGCCTTGATCTTCCTCAGCTCCGTCCTCACCTGGGTCCTGGTCAGGGTCAGGATGGGGGGCTGTGTGTTGGGAGTGGGGGGGTGTTGGTGGAGTGGGGAGTGGGCAGCAGGACTTAATTTCTTTAGAGGCAGCAGTGGTTGTTGTGCAGTCAGGGGGGAGGGCGGTTGGTCAAACCTATTGAAAAACAGATTCAGGTTGTTCGCCCACTCCCTGCCCCCCGTGGCCTGGGGGGAGGTATTCTGGAGCTCAGAGATGGTTTTGAGGTTTCTCCAGACCCCGCTGATGTCGCTCTGTTGCAGCTTGTCCTCCATCTTCTTCCTGAAGCTGTCCTTGCCTTCTCTGATCTTTCTCCTCAGCTCCCTCTGTACGGACTTCAGCATCTCCCTATTCCCTGACCTGAAGATCCTCTTCTTCTCTCTCAGAAGTGTTTTTATCTCAGGGTTGATCCAGGGTTTGTTGTTTGAGCGACGCCGTATGGTCTTGGTGGGAACGGATTTGTCCACACAGAAGCTGAGGTAGTACGTGAATTGAGGCACAGGGTCAGAAAACCTGGTGAAACACTGCACATGGTCCGTGACGACATTTATGAAAAGGTGGCTTTAGCATACTTGGATTGCACAGAAAAGGAACAAGTGCAGATTGCGGTGGAGATTTTCACCAACGCTATGAATGACACTGAGATGGTCCATAAGCTACTGGAAGAGAGGGCCCCCACCCTATCCAAGGCCTATGAGGTGCCACACAGGTATGAGAGCACCAGGAGGGCAGCCGAAGTAGTAACGCAGCTCATGAGACCTAGGTCGCAGGGGACTCCAACAGCAATTGTACAGGAGGTCATCACCACCACCCCTCACCAGCTGGTGCCAAACCCACTCGTCCCTAAACATAAAAACCAGTCCAGGAAAAGTGCAGCATAGAGGAAGGGGAAACCAGACAAACTCACCTGCTGCAACTGCTCCCACATGGGTCACCTATGGAGGAACTGCCCCTCACCTCGCCAGGAACTAAACACACCCACACCGCTAGCCACCAGAGCTGATGCTGTTGTTGCTAGTGCCAAGAGACCAGAGGAGGAGATGTGCATCCAGAGATGGGTTGGTGGGATTGAGCTCTGTGCCCTCCTTTACTCAGGTGCATGGAGAAATGTGATGCCACGTCACCACTTCAACGCCATTCCAATGATGTCTAGACCTCCAATACAACCGTCTGATGTTTGGGGTGTGCAAGTCATCAGTCCAGGGGGTGTGGCAGTGGTAGGAGAGGTGGTACTTCAAGTCAACATTGGTCGCAAAGCCACACAGGTGAACCTCATCCTAGCTAACACAGCTACCACTTTTGAGGTTATCCTGGAGCACCCTTTTCTGTTGGAGGCACAGGTCTGTCTGGACTATGGTAGTCATGAAATAACATTCTTTGGTGAAAAGGTGCCTCGCTTCAACCCCAGCTACCAGGTAGAATCCCATCTACTTGGCATCCCATCAACTGGCGCCTTCGGGCTGCCGCGGCTATGGGATGCGCTTACAGAAGCACGCCCAATGTCAAGTCAAATTTCAATTCTCCTGTATGTATTGCACGTATGGTAGTATTGACAATAAACCTTTTCATTCATCTAGTTTGAATGCCACGAATGGTGACCAGGTCGGGACTATGTGGTTCCAGGGCTTCCCAGCCATCAAACAACTGCTGATGGAGCCTTACTGCTAAGTCCTATCAAAAGTTTTGTCCACAAACACAAGGTGCTGATGGCCCACAGTCATCCAAACCAAACGTTCTACTAACATTCCCATTCAAGTGTTCAACCCTGGTGCCTTGTCTGTCAAACTAAAGAAGGGGCTGCAGTCAGAGTTCTAAAACCCGCTCGGGTATGGGAGGAGACTGGGTCGGGCCAAGCACAGGGACAGGCTACTCCTGAAAACATTAACTCTAATCCTATCCTTGTGCCCAATCACCTGCAGGTCCTTTACACAGAGAGTTGCTCCAGCCTGGCCAAGGAGGATCACTGCAGAATTTCCCACTTATTGCAGTGTTACAGCGACGTGTTCTCCACTGGCCCCATAGACCTGGGCCGTACTATTGTGGTACAACATGACATTATGACCATGCAAGGGCCGGCTGTGAAGCAACAACCATGCAGAATGCCTCGCGACAAGCAGACGGCAGCAATCCAACAGGTGCAACAGATCCTTGAAGCTGGCCTGGCATGGCCGAGTAACAGCAGCTGGGCTGCACCACTTGTAATGGTCAGAAAGAAAGAGCCTCAAACTGGGCGTGGATCACAGGGTGTTGAACGAACGGACCATAAAGGATACAAATCCCCTGCCACATATCCAGGACACCCTTGACACACTGTCCACCGCTAAGTACTTCAGTATGCTAGACCTCACGTTGGGGTATTGGCAGGTGGAGATGACCCCTAGAGCCAGTAAAGCTGCTGCCTTCTGCACCAGGAAGGGGTTATTTGAGTGGAATGTGATACCGAATGTGATACCGTCCAAACGGTATCATCATCCTGGGCCAGGATGCTGTACAGATGCTGGAGCAGCACGAGCAGGTGTTTGCCAGGCTGAGAGGAGCACATTTAGAGCTGAAACCCTCCAAGTGCTGCCGGTTCTTGGAACAGGTGTCCTATTTTGGGTTTGTGGTGTCTGCCAAGGGTGTAGCTACTGACCCCCATAAGATCAAACAGGTACAGGAGTGGCCCATGCCCCAGAATGTCCCAGAAGTCTGCGAGTTTGTGGGGCTAGCTTCATACTATCAGCGGTTCGTAGAAGACTTTACCACTATAGCCAAGCCACTCCACAAACTTACCAAAAAGTACGCCTGATTCTACTGGTCAACTGAATGTCATGCCTCTTTTGAAGAACTGAAAAGCCATCTTGTCACCACACCTCTGTTAGGTTACCCCCTCGACAGTGGCGAAATACTGTTGGACATTGATGCCAGTGACTTTGGGATAGGAGCCGTCCTCTCCCAAATCCAAGGGGGGTTCAATCAATCAACCAATCAAACTTTATTTGTATAGCACTTTTTAAACATTAGATGCCGGGCAAGTGCTTTACATAGATAAAAACAGTAGACACATTTCGTTACATATTTTACACAATACATCCCCACCCCTTCCAATCATCCCATAAACATATTCACAAACACAACACACACAGGCACATGCATCACCCCCTAATTCTCTTACACACATATAAAATAAGAGACATTGCTCGGCACCGAGGCACCATGTGAAGGAGCAACTATCCTGTGGAGCCCCCCACGCCAAGACACCACACAGCCAGTAACCACAGAAGGCGCAACAAAAGCCGCCCCAACCAGGACAGGCTGGGGCCCGCACCACAGCTGTAGGCAGTGGTATAAAGCCCCCCCACCCCACCCAAGCTAGGGCGACCCGCAAGACCAACATCCCTGCAGATGGGCCAGGCAGCATCCGGCATGAGGGGCCCCACTGAGGAAACACTGGAGTTAAACACATAAAATACAAGATAAAACTGAGAACACATAGAGCAAAGAGAAGTAAAGACCCATACTTAGAAAATGAGCTAAAAACACATCAAAATAAGAAAATCTAAAAGCAAATGGAACTAAGAAGAACATAAAACAATGGAACATAAATGACTACTTCAATAATAGTTAAATGGTTTGTTAAAAGCCCAAATTTAAAAAGGTACAAAAAGAACTAAGAACACATAAAAACAGGAACCAAAAACCCATCCTTAAAAACTGAACTAAACATATCAATAAGAAGGTGAGAAAATCTAAGAACAAATGGTGCCAAGAAGAACATAAAACAATGGAACATAAATGATTACTTCAGTAATAGTTAAACAGGTTTATTAAAACCCAAATTAAAAAGATGGGTCTTGAGCCTGTTCTTAAAAGCATATATTGACTCTGTGGCCCTGAGGCTCTCTGGCAGGCTGTTCCACAGATGAGGACCATAATAGTGAAAGGGAGCTTCACCAAAGGTCTTGGTCTTGACTTTGGGACCCATTAAAAGGCCAGTACCAGAGGACCTCAGGGTCCGTGAGGGCTCATAAGATAAAAGCAGCTCAGATAGATAAGAAGGCCCAAGACCATTGAGGCATTTAAAATCTACTAAGAGAACCTTAAAATCGATACTAAAACGCACAAGGAGCCAATGCAGCGATTCTAAAACTGATGTAATATGCACCCGCCCCTTGGTCCTGGTTAACACTTGTGCTGCTAAATTTTGGAGCAGTTGGAGATGTGATATTCTTTTTTGAGGAAGACCAGAGAGCAGGGCATTACAATAGTCTATACGACTAGTAATAAAAGCATGCATCAAGACCTCCATGCTGGCAAGAGAGATAAAAGGCCTGTCAGGAACCGAGCTGGCTTGGTTTCCCCCGGCTTGGTCCTGGCCTCTCTGTGGGTATGTGCCACGTTGTATGTATGTTAGTATGTGTTCTCCATGGATCGCCACCTTGTTGCGGTGGAGAACCTTGTGTGTTCCAATTATCCTGAGAGGGATGCCGTCGGGGGCCTTTTGGCTCCTGGTAGGGTCATCCATGGCGGTAAGGTCGAGGGGGAGGTCCCAGACCAAGAGCGATCCAAAGAAAGAAAGACCTCAACGGCGGGAGTGGCGGAGGATGACACCATGAGTCACAACGGCACTGAAGGCGGATGAAGGCTGCAAAAGAGAGTGGTCTCCAGTCGTTTTGGATTCCATGCCACTGGATTCAGGCCCCTCTCTGCCAAGGACCGTGTGATGGCTGCAGGCGCATCAATCTCCCCACGATAAAAGACGTCACGCGCAGGCGTCCTCCCGAAGGGAGCCCATCCACTTTACATCTTGGATAAGATAAAGTCCTGTGGCGATCAGGAAGTGGTAACGGGGACAGGACAGTGAAGTCTGGGAGTTCTTAGCCACGACCTGGCACACAGGTGATGGGTGCTTGATACAGTCATTAAGCTCTTGGACTGAGGCAGAAAGAGCTTCTCGGCAGCAGCACTCATGACTGAGCAGCCCTATTCAGGATCCACTCTGCTCACCCCAGTAGGGGAGGGGGTTAGAAAAGGTACCCCAAACATAGCTTGCCTCACAAAATCCTGTCTGGAATACCGCATCCAGAGGGATCACCACCACATGGTCAGAAACATACAAAACTACATATTGGAGCCTGGAATGTGCGAACCCTTATGGACAACCAAGCCAGTGATCGACCTGAAAGGCGAACTGCCATCATCTCCAGAGAGCTAAGGAAGTTCCGGATCAACATCGCAGCACTCTCCGAGACCCGACTGGCTGATGAAGGGCAGCTGAAGGAGGAAAAAGGCGGGTATACTTTCTTTTGGAAGGGAAAGCCTGCAAATGAGCCACAAATCCATGGTGTGGGATTTGCTATTAAGAATTGCCTCATCAACCACCTCCATGAACTCCCTGTGGGCATCAACGAGCGCCTAATGACCATTCGTCTGATGCTTGCCTGCAGCCAAATGGCCACCGTTATTAGTGCCTACGCTCCAACGCTTGATGCACAGGATGAAGTAAAGGAGGCCTTCTATGCTGACCTGGACAAAATACTATCTGAAGTCCCAAAGGAGGATAAGTTAATCCTGCTTGGAGACTTTAATGCCAGAGTGGGACGAAACCATCATCTATGGAGCAGCACGCTGGGGAGAGAAGGGGTTGGAAACACAAACTCCAATGGCATACTACTGCTAACCAAGAGCTCAGAGCACAACCTGGTCATCACCAACACACTTTTTCATCAGAAAACCAAGTTCAAAACATCATGGATGCATTCCCACTCCAAATTATGGCATCTCATTGACTACATCATAGTCCGCTCCAAAGACTGCCACGATGTCCTTAACACCAGAGCAATGACCAGTGCAGATGACTGCTGGACTGACCACCACCTCATTCACTCCATCATGTCTATCCGCTTAATGCGGAAAAGAAGGTTGCAGAAAGGACAGAGCCGGCCAAAGCTTAACATCGTGCTGCTGGACGATTTAAGGACCTCGCTTCCTCGTCTGTCATCTGTTTCTCTGAGACCTGGCTTAAAGGGAACATACCGGACAGCGCGATCAGCCTCGAGGGATTTCAGCTGTTTCGTGCTGATCGCATCACAGAGCTCTCCGGTAAGTCTATTGAAGGAGGCGTCTGCTTCTACAGCAACAGCAGCTGGTGCTCTGATGTAACAGTGATTTCCAAACACTGTTCTCCCGCCCTGGAATTTCTTTTTATTAACTGCAAGCCATTTTATTCCCCACGGGAGTTCGCCTCATTCATCCTCGTCGCTGTGTACGTCCCTCCCGACGCGGACACGCGCGAAGCTCAGCGCGTGCTCGCGGATCACATCCAACACACGGAGCGGACTTTCCCAGACTCCCTGGTTATTGTGGTAGGAGACTTTAACCAGAGCAATCTGAGTCACGAGCTCCCCCGCTACAAACAGTTTATTAAATGTCCAACTAGAGGAAATAACACGCTGGATCACTGTTACACTACAGTGAAGGACACGTATCGGGCTGTTCCCCGCGCTGCGCTCGGA
The DNA here is from genome assembly GCA_020510985.1 of Pholidichthys leucotaenia. Taxonomy (NCBI): domain Eukaryota; kingdom Metazoa; phylum Chordata; class Actinopteri; order Cichliformes; family Pholidichthyidae; genus Pholidichthys; species Pholidichthys leucotaenia. The sequence continues at coordinate 459,891,098 of CM035839.1, forward strand.
TTATCTGATCACGTGATGGTCCACCTCATTCCCACATACAGACAGAGACTGAAACTCACTAAACCTGTTGTGACCATCACGAAGAAATTGACCAGTGAAGCTGGAGAGAATCTGAACACATGCATGGAAATAACTGACTGGGACATGTTTAAAGGAGCCACACATGATCTTAATGAGTACACAGACACTGTGAACTCATATATCAACTTCTGTGAGGAGAACATTCTTCCATCGCGCACCAGGGTGAGGTACTCTAATGATAAGCCCTGGTTCACTGCCAAGCTCAGACAGATCAGGAAGGAGAAGGAAGCAGTGTTGAAAAGTGGAGATAGGGACTGCTACAGAGAGGTCAAATATCGGTTTAACAGAGAGCTGAGGAGAGCTAAATCTGTGTATTCTGAGAGACTCCAGCAGCAGTTCACTGCTAATGACTCGGCTTCTGTGTGGAGAGGACTGAGGCAAATCACCAACTATCGGCCTCAGGCTTCTAAAGGTCAGGATGACAAAGCCCTTTGTTAAAAACTGTCCCAACATTACGCCCGTTTTGACACCTTGTCAGCTGTGTCCAACTCACCCACTCCACCCAGCTCCACTGCCTCCTCGGCCCCTAATTCATCAAAAGCGGTCCCCCCCCCCTCCTCCTCCTCCTCCTCCTCCCCCCCTGCCCTTGTCATCAGTGAGCAGGACATGCACAGACAGTTCTCCAGACTGAACCCGCGCAAGGCCCCAGGTCCGGACGGCGTGTCTCCCTCCACCCTGAGACACTGTGCGAAAGAGCTGGCTCCTGTCTTCACAGACATTTTTAACACCTCCCTTAAGCAATGTCACGTGCCGACCTGCCTCAAATCCTCCACCATCATCCCTGTCCCCAAGAAGCCACGGATTACTGAACTTAACGACTACAGGCCTGTAGCGCTCACCTCTGTAGTCATGAAGTCCTTTGAGCGCCTGGTCCTGTCTCACCTCAAGTCCATCACCACTCCCCTCCTAGACCCGCTGCAGTTTGCCTACCGTGCTAACAGGTCTGTGGACGACGCAGTCAACCTAGCCCTCCACTCCATCCTGCAGCACCTGGACTCCCCGGGAACCTATGCCAGGATTCTGTTTGTGGACTTCAGCTCCGCATTCAACACCATCCGCCCCGATCTGCTCCAGGACAAGCTGTCCCTGCTCGATGTGCCTGACTCCCTCTGCAGGTGGATCACCAACTTCCTGACGGACCGGAGGCAGCATGTGCGGCTGGGGAAGTCTGTCTCGGACTCTGTTAGCATCAGCATTGGATCACCCCAGGGCTGTGTACTTTCCCCCCTACTCTTCTCCCTTTATACCAACTCCTGCACCTCCTCCCACCAGTCTGTTAAGCTGATTAAGTTTGCGGACGACACCACCCTCATCGGGCTCATCTCCAACGGCGACGAGTCCGTCTACAGGAAAGAGGTGGCCCAGCTGGTGTCCTGGTGCAACAACAACAACCTGCAGCTGAACGCTCTGAAGACAGCGGAGATGATTGTGGACTTCAGGAAAGTCACAACCCCCCTGCCCCCCCCTCATCATCACAGGCTCTCCCATCACCATTGCAGATTCCTTCCGCTTCTTGGGCACCACCATCACCCGGGACCTCAAATGGGAGCCAACCATCAGCTCCCTCATCAAAAAGGCCCAGCAGAGGATGTTCTTTCTGCGGCAGCTGAGGAAGCTCAAGCTACCCACCAAGATGTTAGTGCAGTTCTACACGGCCATCATCGAGTCCATCCTCACCTCCTCCATAACTGTGTGGTATGCAGGAGCCACTGCCAGGGACAGACTAAGGCTGCAGCGCGTCGTGCGCACTGCTGAGAAGGTGATCGGCTGCAAGCTCCCATCTCTCCAGGACCTGTACATCTCCAGGACCCGGAGGCGTGCTGGCCGGATCATAGCCGATCCTTCACACCCTGATCACGTACTGTTTGCCCCCCTCCCCTCAGGTAGAAGACTTCGGTCCATTCGGACTAAAACCTCCCGGCACATGAATAGCTTTTTCCCCTCTGCCATCAGACTGCTGAACATTAAGTGACTTATTGACTCTCGTGCACTATGTACAGCAGCTCAACCAGACTCATGACATTCATCACTGTTTTTCTGTTGCATTATCAACTGCACTGTGATACCCCATATTATCTGCTACTTGCTAATTTATTTAAAACTGCCTTGACTAGTATTACTCATTATTACTATTATTATTATTACTATTATTATTACTTATTTTTCTACACTTATTGCACGTTTTTAGTCCTTTAGTTTTTTAGTTTATCTCTTTATCTCATCATGTTTTTAATGTTGCAGCATGGCACCGAGACAAATTCCTAGTTTGTGTACTACATGAACAATGGCAATAAATCTGATTCTGATTCTGATTCTGATTCTGATTCTGGACGACATTATCTACCATCAACAGCTGCAGGATATTCTTAGGGCAGCTTTGCCCAAACAGTACCCAGAGGATACTGAAAAACACTGGAGCACACTTTCCACTGCCATCGTGGACTCCTGCAAAAGCATCCTCGGTCATAAAAAGCGGAGACATCAAGACTGGTTTGACGAGAATGACAGTGAGATCCAACAGCTCATCGACATCAAGCGGAAACTTTTATCACCTGGCAAAACAACATTCACTGCAAGGTTAAAAGAGAAGCCCATGCCAAAGCGAAGGCAGCCATACAAACACTTGTTAGGAAATTGAAGAACCAGTGGTGGACAAAGAAGGCCCTGGAGATCCAGCAGCTTGTCGACTCTGGAGACACGAGAGGATTCTTTGATACCACAAGAGCGGTATATGGCCCCAGCCACCGCTGCCTAACCCCCCTTCGCTCCAAAGATGGGCTCTCGCTTCTGAAGGACAAGGAGGCAATTGCAGACAGGTGGAAAGAGCATTATAAGGACCTCTTAAACTGGGACACCACTCCTGAGATGGAGGCCCTTGATCAACTCCCTCAACAGCCCATAGAGGAAAGCATGGGAAAACCACCTAGCTTGGATGAGGTACAGGACGCCATCAGGAAGATGAGAAACAACAAGGCTGCTGGACCTGACGGCATCCCAGCAGAAGTCCTGAAGAAAGGCGGTCCTGATCTTCTGAAGCACATCCATGCCCTGCTCCTGAAAATATAGGAAGTAGAGGAAATCCCTGCACAGCTCAGGGATGCCTTGATTGTCTCCATCTTTAAAAAGGGGGACAGGGCAGTTTGTGGGAATTACCGTGACATTTCTCTCCTGTCCACCATAGGGAAAGCCTTTGCAAGGGTCTTGGCCAATAGACTCACCCCCCTGTCAGAGAGCATTCTTCCCGAGTCCCAGAGTGGTTTTTGCCCAAACAGAGGCACCACAGACATGATTTTCATTGCTCGCCAACTGCAAGAAAAATGCCAGGAACAAAATATACCATTATACATGGCCTTCATAGACCTTACCAAAGCCGTCGACTCAGTAAACCGTCAGGCCCTTTGGCTGGTTCTGGCAAAGATTGGCTGCCCAGAAAAATACATCTGGGTACTGAGACTGCTGCATGACAATATGTCTGCCACGGTATTCAGTGGCAGTGGAGACGAAACAGAACCCTTCAGGGTTGACACAGGAGTCAAACAGGGATGTGTCATCGCTCCAACACTATTCTCCATCTATATTGCTGCTATTCTCCATCTCACGAACCAACATCTGCCCCCGGGAGTCAAAATCACTTACAGAATCGACGGTCAAATTCTCACCATCAACCGATTTAGAGCTAAAGGTCAAACCACCACCATATCCATCATGGAGCTGCAGTATGCTGACGACAATAGGGCTCTCATAGCCCTCTCAGAAGACGACCTTCAGTGCATCTTGTCTGCCTTTGCCAAAGCATACAAACAGCTCGGTTTGGCTGTCAATATAAAAAAGACACAAATACTCCACCAGCCATCACCAAACTGCAGTACACTTGCCATACCCCCAAACATCTCCATTGATAACATCCGACTGGAAAATGTGGACCACTTCTTATATCTTTATCAGCCTCCTCTCATCAAAAGCCATCATCGATGATGAAATACACCACCGCCTCAGCAGCGCCAGTGGGACTTTCTCAAGGCTAAGGAGGAGAGTCTTTGAGTACCACGATCTCCAAGTGAATACCAAAATCCTGGTTTATAAAGCGGTGGTGCTCCCCACTCTCCTGTATGGATCAGAAGCCTGGACTACATACAGCAGACACTTAAAGGCACTTGAGGCACACCATCAGAGATGCCTCCGAAAAATCCTCAGGATTAGTTGGGAGGATAGACGCACCAACACCAGCGTCTTGGAGGAGGCTAACCTTCCCACCATCACTGCCACCATTGCCCAAAACCAGCTCAGATGGACTGGTCATGTTATCCGAATGCCTGACTCTCGCCTCCCAAAACAAGTCCTGTACTCCCAGCTAGCTGAAGGGAAGTGGGCAAAGGGAGGCCAGAAGAAGAGATTTAAGGACAACATAAAAACAAACCTAAAGAAGTGCCACATAGATGTAAAAGCTTGGGAAAATATGGCAACTGACAGGGCGACCTGGAGAAACATTGTCCGTGAGGGTGCCGCACAGTACAACGCTGACTTCCATCATGTTGCACAAGACAAACACAGACTCAGGAAGGAGAGAGCAACCAACAATCAGGACCAACCCAAACCCACCACCATTACATTCCCCTGCCCACATTGCAGCAGGATAATCGGGTCCAGAATTGGCCTCTATGCCCACCTGAATGCCCACAAGGACCAAGAGGGAGGACAGTCATACTCGACTACGAGTGACCGCCGATGATGATGATGATGATGTTAGTATGTATTTCTGTGTGCTTTGCCATACCCATAGCCAATGCTTTCTGGCTGGCAGCAGTGAGGCAGCCTCTTGGGCTCACGCTGGAGAGAACGCTGTCTCACTGTCTGCCAGTCGGACCAAGCCCCTTCTCTATTATTGCCAGCTGTTCCCACTTCTGTGTGCCATCTCCTCGCCCCTCGCCCAGGTGTATTCAATTTGTGGAGCCAGCAATGCATGTACTTAAGGAGCCTTTTTCCAGTCATGCATTGCTGGGTTATTGTGCTTCATGTGGTCATCTTTCGCCATTTGAAGCCGAGGTCTACAAAGGATTGTGTTCCCTCAGAGCCGCATCTGGACTACTCGGACTGCCCCAACACCGTGAGTAATAACTGTCAGCGTTTCTGTGTGCAGTTGTGCTGCTACGCTTTATTGTAGCATTTCCCCCCTTCCAGCATAGCTGCTACGCTTTTGCTGTCGCACGGTTTAATCCTCCCGTGTCTGTTGGGCATCCTGGAGGACTCTTTATTACTCTGAGGGCCCATGTCATGCATTGGGACTCTGTCTGTTTGCTGTACTTAATAAATGTGTGTGGAGTAACCTGCACCTAAATCCTCGTCCTTTTTCCCCTCCTCAGTGCGCTGTGGAAAGGTGCACGAGGAGTTCATGACAAGGGTGGACTCTGGCCATATCCCTAAGATGGTAAAATCTGATTTTTGTTACATTTTTACAGTGTGAAATAAAATTAAAGTCAGAGTCTAAATGAACGCCCAGGTTCTTGACACAATGTGTAGGTTTTAGACCGAGCAATTTTGGTAGAAATTTCTCTCTCTTGTCTTCAGGACCAATAACTAAAACTTCTGTTTTGCCCTGGTTGAGCTGTAAGAAGTTATCTGCCATCCATGACTTTGTATCTAAAATACAGTTCAAAAGGGCCTTAATTGGTTTTGTGTCATCAGGAGACGCGGCAATGTACAGTTGTGTATCATCAGCATACAGTGGGGCAAAAAAGTATTTAGTCAGCCACCAATTGTGCAAGTTCTCCCACTTAAAAGATGAGAGAGGTGTCCAATTTTCGTCATTGGTATACCTCAACTATGAGAGACAAAACGAGAAAAAAAAAATCCAGAAAATCACATTGAAGGATTTTTAATGAATTAATTGGTAAATTCCTAAGTAAAATAAGTATTTGGTCACCTACAAACAAGCAATATTTCTGGCTCTCACAGACCTGTAACTTCTTCTTTAAGAGGCTCCTCTGTCCTCCACTCGTTACCTGTATTAATGGCACCTGTTTGAACTCGTTATCAGTATGAAAGAAACCTCACTATGGCCAAGACCAAAGAGCTGTCAAAGGACACCAGAAACAAAATTGTAGACCTGCACCAGGCTAGGAAGACTGAATCTGAAACAGGTAAGCAGCTTGGTGTGAAGAAATCAACTGTGGGAGCAATTATTAGAAAATGGAAGACATACAAGACATACATACAAGACCACTGATGATCTCCCTCGACCTGGGGCTCCACGCAAGATCTCACCCCGTGGGGTCAAAATTATCACGAGAACGGTGAGCAAAAATCCCAGAACCACATGGGGGGACCTAGTGAATGACCTGCAGAGAGCTGGGACCAAAGAAACAAAGGCTATATCAGAAAGACACTACAGCGCCAGGGACTCAAATCCTGCAGTGCCAGACGTGTCCCCCTGCTTAAGCCAGTACATGTCCAGGCCCGTCTGAAGTTTGCTAGAGAGCATTTGGATGATCCAGAAGAGGATTGGGAGTATGTCATATGGTCAGATGAAACCAAAATAGAACTTTTTGGTAAAAACTCAACTTGTCGTGTTTGGAGGAGAAAGAACCTTGTGAAAACTTACAGAAAATGTTTGACCTCTGTCATTGCCAACAAAGGGTGTATAACAAAGTATTGAGATGAACTTTTGTTATTGACCAAATACTTATTTTACCGAGGAATTTACAAATTAATTCATTAAAAATCCTTCAATGTGATTTTCTGGATTTTTTTTTTTTCTTATTTTGTCTCTCATAGTTGAGGTATACCTATGATGAAAATTGGAGACCTCTCTCATCTTTTAAGTTGGAGAACTTGCACAATTGGTGGCTGACTAAATACTTTTTTACCCCACTGTAGCTATGAATATTGATGCCATGTCTCCTGATAACATCCTCAAGTGGTAACATATAAAGGTTAAAAAGTATTGGCCCTAAAATTGAACCTTTGGGTACCCCACACCTGATTTCATGGATTGCCGAAGAACATGTATCCATACAAAATAGCGGCGATCTGTGAGATAGGAATGAAACCATTCAAGAACAGTACCTGAGAGGCCCACCAGGTGTTTGAGTCTGCTTAATAAAATGTGGTGATCTACTGTATCAAAGGCAGTGCTGAGCACCATGACTGACAGTTTGTGGGAGTCCATGTTACACCTGATATCATTAACGATTTTTAAAAGGGCTGTCTCTGTTACGACCCAAGCGCTGGGCTCTGTTCGCGCTCGGGCTAAGCTCTACTCGCTGCCAGCCTTGACAGATGTGGGTTGTATTCTGACCTCACCAGGCTCTTATTGTGAAGGTGCTCGGTGGGGCTTCCGCCTGTCAAGGCTGGTCAGCTGTGTGTCATTACTGCTTGTTAGTGTTCACCTTCATAAAGTGGGCACTAGCGGCAGTAAGGTTGCAGGAGTGTTGTCAACACTTTGTCAACACCATGTCAAAGCCTCGTCAAGTATTGTCAACTTTGCTTGTCGGAACATCGTTCGACCTTCATGTCAGGTTCGTTATCTCATGCTATGTCACAGTTTAGCTCATAGTGGCTGGGGTCAGCCCTGCGAGCTCATGTATTGATTTATGTGTGTTTGTGCCAAGAACGGCTTACAGTCTTGTCCTGTCTTGTGTGTTAATAAATCACCATCTTCGCAAAACTCACTGGTGGACTCTTGGCGTCTTATGGTGAACCGCGAGGGTCACCGCATGACAGTATACTCCTGCCAGGACGTCTGAACGGAGACGCCACACCAAGACGCCTTTCACCGTGAGTTTTTGCAGTAATTGGACAATTGTTCTTCCCTGTCTGGGTGTCAACGTCTGGGAGAATGCTGTCACCCAGGGGCCGCGGTCGGCGCCTGGGCAAAGAGCTAGCGAGCGTGCTGGAGTATGTCGATGGGGTGCTCCTCACCGCTACCTTCGACGTCAACTCCAGCTATATGCGCTGGCACCTAGACTGCGCTGAGGATCTCCTGGACAACCTTCCGCTCCATTATGACGATCACCCGGAGGTGATTATGAGGAAGAACTCGCTACGCAGCGCGAGATACTTCGTGGGCTGGAGGAGGAAGAGAGCAGGAAGCAGAGGAGGAGGCATCCTCACTCCCCGCGTTGGAGTCCCATTCCTGTCCCGGAACTGGTCCAGGAGTGCGCGCCATCTGGGAGCCGACGACGACGTTGGCGCAACTGCCCAGGTCACCCTCAGCAGAATCCAAGTGTGCCTTAAAAGCCACCCTCAGAAAACTCCCCAAGCTGCAATGGAAACCATGAGAGTAGGTGCCCCCATAGAGAGAATTGCTATCAGCCTGATGGGCCCACTGAGTGAGGCAGAGAGGCACAATCGCTTCATTGTGGAGGTACAGGACTATTTTAGTAAATGGGTTGAAGCATATTCAATCCCTGATGAGCAGGTCTCCACAGTGGCTGAAAAGATCGCTTCTGGGATACTGGGAAAGGTAGATGAGCTGGTGGCTATCTCCCGCTACGATAGCATACACCGAGAGTGTAGCCTGTTCCTATTCACAGAGTCTTGGCTAACAGGACTAGCAGCAGATGCTAACATTGAACTGGAGGGTTTCCACGTGATACGGGCAGACCGAACATCAGACAGTGGCAAAGTAAGGGGCGGTGGAGTGATAATGTATGTTAACAACAACTGGTGCAGACCAGGACATATCACTGTTAAACAACAACACTGCAGCAAAGACATCGAGTTGCTAGCTGTTAGCATGCGGCCTACATACACTACCATTGAAAAGTTTGGGGTCACTTAGAAATGTCCTTATTTTTGAAAGAAAAGCACTGTTTTTTTCAATGAAGATAACTTTAAACTAATCAGAAATACACTCTAATATCTAATATACATTGCTAATGTGGTAAATGACTATTCTAGCTGCAAATGTCTGGTTTTTGGTGTAATATCTACATAGGTGTATAGAGGCCCATTTCCAGCAACTATCACTCCAGTGTTCTAATGGTACAATGTGTTTGCTCATTGCGTCAGAAGGCTAATGGATGATTAGAAAACCCTTGTGCAATCATGTTAGCACAGCTGAAAACAGTTTAGCTGGTTAGAGAAGCTATAAAACTTCCTTTGAGCAGGTTGAGTATCTGGAAAAAATTATTATTTCAAATACAAATCATTATTTCTAACCTTGTCAATGTCTTGACTATATTTTCTATTCATTTTACAACTCATGGTGGTAAATAAGTGTGACTTATGACTGGCACCTAGCGGCTGCCCCGGCCTTGGATGCGCTCTGCAGAGCGTGCCCAAATGCCAAGTCACGTTTCGTTACCTTGTATTCATACATGTGTAATGACAATAAAGTTGAATCTCATCTCATCTCATCTCACTTCTCATGGAAAACACAAAATAATTGTCTGGGTGACCCCAAACTTTTGAACGGTAGTGTATCTCCCGAGGGAATACTCACACGTGATCTGCATTGTTATTTATGCAAATCCGACGGCGAACGCTGGGACAGCGCATGACATCATCCACTCAGTAACTGGCAGGCTGCAAACAGAACACCCAGATGCTCTTCTCCTCATCTCAGGCGATTTCAACCATGTTTCACTGTCTCCCATTCTACCCACGTTTACCCAGTATTGTCACGCCGCGCCACTCATCAGCGGCGCCACCTGCTCACGCACCTGCTACTCGTCAGCGGCGAAGGATAAAAGCCGCCTCGCCCTGAGCGTCGGCCTGAAGCCGTAGACTTCATTTCCTTCGTATGGACTTCTACCACATTCTCTTCAGCATCCTCATCTCCGGTAAGAAGTTCACTTACCTCATCTCTCCAGTCTGCTCCCCTGTGCACAGGTGGATTCCTCGGCGGCGGACAATCCCGTCCCTCGTCTCTCCTCGCTGCTGCACCGAGCCCTGCAGGTGGCTGTCTCCCGGGCTTCCATCCTTGAAGCGCCAGTCATCTGCCAAAACAAGTAAGCTTCTCTCCCTCGCCTATTCTCCTCCCGTGTTGGTGTGTGCTCATCACCCTGTGTCTGATTTCTCCCATAGGGTTGCCGGCTGAACGGTCTCCTGCCTCTGGGTCCGAAGCAGACGCCACCACCAACACATTAACATTCCGCAGACACGCACCCAAACATCCCTGTTGTTAATAAACAGTTTGAACTACTCTGAACCTGTGTGTGTGCGTCTCCTGAGCCGAACGTTATGTCAGTACGGCTTCAGCAGAGCGGCTCGGCAGACGGCGGGCTCGCACACCGGTTTACCATCCTCGAGGCTCGGGTGGATCAGATTGTTTATCAGCAACAGGTGGTTCTTCATCAATTATTAGAACTGACTAACCGATTGAACCGCTTGGACCCCCAACAGCCGTTCCTCCCGACTCACCAGGGTGGCGCGGCTCCTGCTGTTCCAGCGGCCGTCCAGCCGGCTCCAGTGGCACCGGTTCGGCTCACGCCGATTCCGACCCCCGCCCGCTTTAGCGGTAAGCTCGGCGGAGCGCGGGGGTTTATTATGCAGTGTGAGTCCGTGTTCCACCGTGTGCCCGGAGATTTTCCCTCGGATCACAGCCGAATTGGTTACATAGGGAATCTTCTGGAGGGGCGTGCGTTAACTTGGACCTACGCCGTAATGGCGAGGCCCAGTTATGCCACCCTCACCTATGACCAATTCGTGAGGCGCTTTCTGGAGGTCTTTGACCACTCACAAACCGAAACGGTCCAGGTCGATCGGCTTCTCGCTCTCCAGCAGGGAAGCCGGTCGGCAGCGGACCACTCGGTCGACTTCCGGGTAGCGGCGGAGGAATTGGGCTGGGAGGAACGCTCCCTCTGTGGCCTGTTCCTCCGCAGCCTCAATAGTGATCTGAGGGATGAACTGGCTGGTCGGGATATCCCTGGGACGCTAGCGGAGCTGACATCCTTAGCGATAAGTTTGGATAACAGGCTGCGCGAGCGCTCCTCGGGGCGGAGGTCTTCTTCTTCTCGCCCTCGTGGAGCCTCGCCGCACCTGTTCCAAGCTCGCCCCCTGGCGGCGCCGCCAGCATCGCGCCCCGAGGAGTCGGAGCCGATGGTGACGGCCTGGACTAAACTTTCCCCTGTGGAGAAACAACGCCGCCGTGAGTTGGGCCTCTGCATGTATTGCGGAGGCGACCAACACACCGTGGAGCGTTGTCCACGGAAAGCCAGTCGGTGGGGTCCGCGAGTCACTGTTGGAAGCCTCGCGGATGTCAATCGGTTAGGATCACTTTCTCAATTGAAGCTGCCCATCCGTTTCTGCCATAACTCTACTGGGCACCTCACCCACGCACTGGTGGATTCGGGCGCAGAAGGCAGCTTCATTTCACAAAGCCTGGCAACCCGATTGGGCATCCGCTGCCAGGCACTCAACACTCCCATCTCCCTGATCCACCTCTCCCGTGCCACCCTCGGGAGAGTGACACATCAAACTGTTCCCCTACCGGTCATCATCTTGGGAAACCACCGGGAGGAAATGACCTTTTACGTCCTTCCCAACTCTGTGTCGCCCGTCATCCTGGGGTATCCCTGGCTCCGCCTTCACAATCCGGTCCTGGATTGGAGATCAGCTGGGATCTCGGCATGGAGTACGTTCTGTATGGGCACCTGCCTTCAGTCCGCTGCCTGCTCTCCGTCCGCTCCTCCCCCTGCTACGGACGCTGCACCCCCGGACCTGTCTCTGGTGCCCCCAGAATTTCACGACCTGGGTATAGTGTTCAGCAAAGCGAAAGCTATGTCTCTTCCCCCTCATCGGCTCTATGACTGCGCCATCAACCTCCGCCAGGGGGCTCCCTTACCTTCTGGTCGCCTTTACAGCCTGTCTGCGCCGGAGAAGGAGACGATGAACGCCTACCTGAAGGAGTCATTAAGTGCTGGGATTATCCGCCCATCATCGTCACCCGTGGGGGCAGGGTTCTTCTTCGTGGGGAAAAAGGATGGGTCCCTCCGCCCTTGTATCGACTACCGGGCCCTCAACAATATCACGGAGAGGGACCGTTACACCCTGCCTCTCATGGACACTGCTTTCCACTCCCTCCAGGGGGCGACCTGGTTCACCAAGCTGGACCTACGCAGCGCTTACCACCTCGTCCGGATCCGGGAGGGAGATGAGTGGAAAACGGCCTTCCGTACCCCGAACGGCCACTTTGAATATCTGGTGATGCCGTTCGGGTTGACCAACGCTCCTGCAGTCTTCCAGCGCCTCATTAATGACGTCCTCCGGGACTTCATTGGCCTTTTCGTGTTCGTCTACCTGGACGATATTCTCATCTTCTCCAAGTCCAGGGATGAGCACCAGGTCCACGTGAGGCGGGTCCTCCAAAGGCTGCTGGAGAATCGTCTGTACGTTAAGGCGGAAAAGTGTGAATTTTACGCCAGGAGTACATCCTTCCTGGGGTTCATCATCGCCCACGATAAGGTGCTCCCCGACCCAGAGAAGGTAAAGGCGGTGGTGGGATGGCCCACACCTGCATCTCGGAAACAGGTGCAGCAATTTGTTGGCTTCGCCAATTTCTACCGCCGCTTTGTCCCCAACTTCAGTGCCATCGTGGGACCACTGACCCGCCTCACGTCCCCGAAGGTCCCGTTCCGGTGGACCGAAGAGGTCGCTGCCGCCTTTGAGGCGCTGAAGGCGGAATTCTCCTCCTCCCGGGTCCTTCGCCAGGTCGACCCCGCGCTGCAGTGCATTGTAGAGGTAGACGCCTCGGACACGGGAGTGGGAGCAGTGCTGTCCCAGCGGTCACCGGACGATGGCGCCAAGCGACCGTGCGCCTTCTTCTCCCGGCGCTTGTCCCCGGTGGAGAGGAACTACGATGTGGGGGACAGAGAGCTCTTGGCCATCAAGCTCGCCCTGCAGGAGTGGCGCCACTGGTTGGAGGGGGCAAGCCTGCCGTTTGTGGTCCTCACGGACCACAAGAACCTGGAATACTTACGGTCTGCCAAGCGCCTGAACGCCCGCCAGGCGCGCTGGTCCCTGTTCTTCGCCAGGTTCCAATTTTCCATCACCTTCAGGCCTGGCTCTAAGAACGTCCTGCCTGACGCCCTCTCCAGGCAGTTCGCCCCCGTGGAGTCGGAGGAGGCGCCCCACTCCATCCTGCCCAGGTCGTGCGTCGTGGGAGCCATCTCGTGGGACATTGAGAGCAAGATCCGGAAGGCACAGGAGGTGGAACCTGACCCTGGTGGCGGACCGGAGGGGAGGCTGTTCGTGCCATCCGCGGTCCGAGGAGAGGTCATCCACTGGCTCCACACCTCCAAGCTCACCTGTCACCCTGGCACCTCCCGGATGATAGATCTCCTCCAACGGTCCTTTTGGTGGCCAGGCCTGCGGAGGGATGCAGCCCGCTACGCCCGGGCTTGCCCAATCTGTGCCACCTGCAAGTCGGGAAATGCCCCTCCAGCGGGTCTGCTCCAGCCCCTGCCCGTCCCTGGCAGGCCCTGGTCGCACATCGCTCTGGATTTCGTCACCGGACTCCCCATCTCCAACTCCTATGACACCATCCTGACCATCGTGGACCGCTTCTCCAAGGCCGTGCACTTCGTCCCCCTGCGAGGCCTCCCTACTGCCCTGGAGACGGCGGACCTCCTCGTCCAACACGTGGTCAGGCTGCATGGGATTCCGGTGGACGTGGTCTCGGACCGGGGCCCCCAGTTTTCATCTGAGGTTTGGAGGTCTTTCTGCAACGCCATCGGAGCCAAGGTGAGCCTCTCCTCTGGCCATCACCCCCAATCCAACGGGCAGTGTGAGAGGACCAACCAGGAGCTGGAGGCTGCGCTCCGCTGTGTATCCAGATCCAAACCCGCGTCCTGGAGCAACCATCTTGCCTGGGTTGAGTATGCCCACAACACCGCTCGCTCTTCTGCTACAGGGATGTCTCCCTTCAAAGCGTCCCTGGGTTACGACCCCCCGCTGTTTCCGGAGCAGGAGAGTGAGGTAACTGTCCCGTCAGTTAGGGCCCATCTCAGGCTGTTCCGCTCCACCTGGGCTGCCGCGCGCCATGCGCTATTGCGCACAGCGGAGCGCAACAGGACTGTGGCGGACCGGCGTAGGAGACCTGCCCCGGCGTACAGAGTTGGGCAGCTTGTTTACATTTCCACCCAGGACGTCACTCTAAAAGGCGAGAGGAGAAAGCTGGCACAGCGCTTCATGGGTCCCTACCCCATCACCCGGATCATCAACCCGGTGGCTGTGCGCGTGGCTATTCCCCCCTCCCTCCGCATTCATCCTACTTTCCACGTGTCGAAGGTGAAACTGGCGGTTACTGACCCCCTTTGCCCTCCTCCTGCAGCGCAACCCGCGCCCCGGATGATTGGTGGCCATCCGGCCTGGTCCGCCTCCTCCATCCTGGACTCCCGGCGCCGGGGTCGTGGGTTGCAATACTTGGTGGACTGGGAGGGCTATGGGCCCGAGCATCGACAGTGGGTGCCCCCGTCGTTTGTGTTGGACCCATCGCTCATCGCGGACTTCCACCGAGCGCACCCGGATAAGCCATCGCCAGGAGGCGCTGCTAGAGGGGGGAGTACTGTCACGCCGCGCCACTCATCAGCGGCGCCACCTGCTCACGCACCTGCTACTCGTCAGCGGCGAAGGATAAAAGCCGCCTCGCCCTGAGCGTCGGCCTGAAGCCGTAGACTTCATTTCCTTCGTATGGACTTCTACCACATTCTCTTCAGCATCCTCATCTCCGGTAAGAAGTTCACTTACCTCATCTCTCCAGTCTGCTCCCCTGTGCACAGGTGGATTCCTCGGCGGCGGACAATCCCGTCCCTCGTCTCTCCTCGCTGCTGCACCGAGCCCTGCAGGTGGCTGTCTCCCGGGCTTCCATCCTTGAAGCGCCAGTCATCTGCCAAAACAAGTAAGCTTCTCTCCCTCGCCTATTCTCCTCCCGTGTTGGTGTGTGCTCATCACCCTGTGTCTGATTTCTCCCATAGGGTTGCCGGCTGAACGGTCTCCTGCCTCTGGGTCCGAAGCAGACGCCACCACCAACACATTAACATTCCGCAGACACGCACCCAAACATCCCTGTTGTTAATAAACAGTTTGAACTACTCTGAACCTGTGTGTGTGCGTCTCCTGAGCCGAACGTTATGTCAAGTATGTCACAACTTGGTTCATCTCCGGCCGGTGTAAAAACCCTTAGTGCACAGACAACCTCCGGCCACGCGCACAGTGAAGTTATGGTCTGAGGAGGCACTGGACGCTCTAAAGGTCTGTTTTGAAACCACTGCCTGGGAGCAGCTCTGCGATCCACATGGTGAGGACATCAATGGCCTCACTCACATCATCACGGACTACATCAGCTTCTGTGTGGACAACACCGTTCCCACCAAGACCATACGGTGCTGCTCAAACAACAAACCCTGGATCAACACTGAGATAAAAACACTTCTGAGAGAGAAGAAGAGGCTCTTCAGGTCGGGGAACAGGGAGATGCTGAAGTCCGTACAGAGGGAGCTGAGGAGAAAGATCAGAGAAGGCAAGGACAGCTTCAGGAAGAAGATGGAGGACAAGCTGCAACAGAGCGACATCAGCGGGGTCTGGAAAAACCTTAAAACCATCTCTGGGCTCCAGAATACCTCCCCCCAGGCCACGGGGGGCAGGGAGTGGGCGAACAACCTGAATCTGTTTTTCAATAGGTTTGACCAACCGCCCTCCCCCCTGACTGCACAACAACTACTGCTGCCTCTAAAGAAATTAAGTCCTGCTGCCCACTCCCCACTCCACCAACACCCCCCCCCACTCCCAACACACAGCCCCCCAACCTGACCCTCACTAAGACCCAGGTGAGGACGGCACTGAGGAAGATCAAGGCGAGGAAGGCGTCGGGACCGGACGGCATCAGCGCAAAGCTACTCAAGGTCTGTGCACACCAGCTTTGTGGGATTGTGGAGCACATCTTCAACCTGAGCCTGAAGCTGGGGAGGGTACCACAGTTGTGGAAAACATCTTGTGTGGTACCTGTACCAAAGACTTCCCACCCCAAAGATCTGAACAGCTACAGACCAGTGGCCCTGACATCCCACATGATAAAGACCCTGGAGAGACTGCTCCTTGCTCACCTCCGCCCCCTGGTGGGACCAGCGATGGATCCACTCCAGTTCGCCTACCAGCATGGCATTGGGGTGGAGGATGCGGTGCTCTTCCTCCTTCACCGTCCTCTGTCCCACCTGGAGAAGCCCGGGAATGCGGTGAGGATCATGTTCTTTGACTTCTCCAGTGCTTTCAACACCATCCAACCGATGATCCTGAAGGACAAGCTGCTGTGCGCAGGGGTAGACCAGCACCTGTCATCATGGATCCTGGACTACCTCACAAACCGGCCTCAGTTTGTGAGAACCCAGGACTGTGTGTCCGACACGATCATCGGCAGCACGGGGGCCCCCCAGGGAACGGTTTTGGCTCCCTTCCTGTTCACCCTTTATACTGCGGACTTCTCACACAACACAACACACTGCCATCTACAGAAGTTCTCTGAAGACTCTGCGATCATTGGCCTCATCTCCAACGGAGATGAAGCTGAGTACAGAGGGCTTATCCAGGACTTTATGGACTGGTGCCATCGGAACTGCCTCCAGATCAACGCGAGGAAAACTAAGGAGCTGGTGGTGGACTGCCACAGGCAAGGACAACCCCTCACAGCACCAGTAAATATACAGGGGACAGACATCGAGGTGGTGACATCCTACAAGTACCTGGGTGTTCATCTGAACAATAAACTAGACTGGTCACACAATACTGACGCACTCTACAAGAAGGGACAGTGCAGGCTGTTCCTTCTGAGGAGACTCAGGTCTTTTGGTGTACAAGGGGCGCTGCTGAAGACATGGTGGCATCAGCCATCACTTTGGGAGTGGTCTGCTGGGGCAGTGGCATTACAGCAGCCGATAGGAAGAGACTGAACAAACTAATCAAGAAAGCTAGCTCTGTCCTGGGGCAGTGCCTTGACCCAGTGGAGGAGATGGGAGAGAGAAGGATGATGGCTAAACTGTCATCTCTGCTGGAGTCCGAGTTCCACCCTATGCAGGACATACTGAATGCACTGAGGAGCTCATTTAGCAGCAGACTACATCATCCTAGGTGCACAACCAAGAGGTTTCGCAGGTCCTTCCTACCTACGGCTGTCAGACTGTACAACCTAAGCAGGGCTGCTCACAAAGATAGCAAAAAAGATGTGACAACCTAATAGTATTGAATGCAAAAGACGCAATAGCCAGGCTGGAGTTTAGGCGGCGTGCAAGAAATATAAGACAGAATAATAAAGAGCGATGGCAAGAACCAAGCAGACCGCCCGTAAATCTACTGGAGGAAAAGCCCCCAGGAAGCAGCTAGCCACCAAGGCTGCCCGGAAAAACGCTCCGGCCACCGGCGGAGTGAAGAAGCCTCACCGTTACAGGCCCGGTACCAGAAATCCACGGAGCTGCTCATCCGTAAGCTGCCCTTCCAGCGCCTGGTGAGGGAGATCACTCAGGACTTAAAGACCGACCTGCGCTTCCAGAGCTCCGCCATCATGGCTCTGCAGGAGGCCAGTGAGGCCTACCTGGTGGGTCTCTTCGAGGACACCAACCTGTGCGCCATCCACGCCGAGAGGGTCACCATCATGCCCAAAGACATCGAGCTGGCCCGCCGCATCCGTGAAGAGAGAGCTTAGACTTTCTGCTGCACATCCACCAACCACAATGCTCCGCACTGTGTGTCTATATATATATATATATATATATATATATATATATATATATACATTTATAGTAATATGTACATATGTATACTAGCTGCTCTTGTTTTTTTCTTGCCCTCTGATTGTTGCTCTGAGTGTTGCTGTCCCTGTGCTGTTGCTACCCTGGAATTTCCCCACTGTGGGTCTAATAAAGGCTTACTGAAGCGGCATGAAATAAGGCAGCATTGGTGAAGGTTTTATGCAGGTTTATTAAATCATACCGCCTTCACGGGCATCGCTCCATGAGCGAGCCCCGAGAGGCTCTCCAGCAGAGAGACACAAGATGTGTGTCTGCAGCAGTTGAAGGAATCAGAGCAATGAGAGAATGAACATGAAAATCAGACAGCTTATATACTCAGCTCAGACAATACATCAAAGACATTCACAGCAGTTGATCTGGGCATTTGCATATGAGAGGCACAGACAGTAAAGGATGCAAGAACACAATGCATGAGTGGGACATTAACATCACAGCAGTGAAACCATGCATGAATGGCAGATTACTTCACAGCATGCAGCGGAAAAAACCAGAAGAGCGAGCTGTCTGTCCCAGTCTGTTGTGGGGGTTGCCACACCGCTCCCCCCCAGAGGGCAAGGCAGGCGGCCGAGACCTCGATATTGCAGCTTTGGCAGCGAGCAGGGAAAGCTCTCTGCAGGAGGAGGGGGAGGGAGGAGGGGGGTAGTACGTGCCGGCCGGGACGGTGAAATCGTCCGAGCCGCGCAAAAATTGCTTGCTGGTCCGCGACGTCGAGGGGCTGTCCCGTTGAACGTGTGGAGGTCCTCAAGAAGAAAAATTAGTCACTGACTCCTCTCGCGATTAAGTCCTGCAAGGATTAATAGCAGCCGTGAAGAAAAAAAAAAAAACAGGAGCGACGAGGCTGCGTGGCAGCTGTAATAAAAGCAGAGGGACTGGCGTGTTGACTTTAGGTGCAAGCACAACCTTAAAGCCTTCGGGGTCTGCAGACTGCTGAATTCCTGTTGAGCGCCATGGCTAAGACCATAAAATCCAGTGAGCAAGCTGCTTGCGTGCCTCAGGTGTACGAGCAAGCCTGATGGGCCAGTGTGCAGCAGAAGGAAGGCGGTCAGTGGAGCCGTATGTGTCCCGTGCGTGGTGCGCCGTCCTCGTAACTCCCCGGTGCGTGTGCCGGGGCTCCGTGCGTTGTTGGGCCAGCTGGAGAGGGAGAGCCAGGGTCAGGGAGCTTAATCATCCCTGTTGTAGTTGCAGTAGATGGGTCATGATGCGTTCAGGTCCACGTGTGCTCCGTCGGCCGTGTAGGTCGCCGTCGTGGAGAAAGGACGAGGTGCATGCGCTCTTGTGTGGAGGAGCTGTGAGCGCGGCTGGTCCAGCGTGGATGTGCCATCTAGGCGTGCAGATCCCACCATGAAGTTCCTCAGCCTTCCCGGTCATGGGTGGTCTCCGGAGAGTTTCGCCTGGAAACTCTGCGTCGAAGTCTCCCTGAAGCAGAAGGGAGGGCAGTTCAGTCAGGCTGCCGCGTTCGCTTGTCTTTGGAGAATCACCGCCGGGTGCTGCGTTCGTTGCCATCAGGACACCTGCATGGCTGTCCAAACCAGAAGGTTGCGATGCACAAAACATGTGCTTCTTCGGGGTCACCAGTGAAGCGGATGATAAAATAAAGGCAGCGTGGTGAAGGTTTTATGCAGGTTTATTAAATCATACCGCCTTCACGGGCATCGCTCCATGAGCGAGCCCGGAAAGGCTCTCCAGCAGAGAGACACAAGATGTGTGTCTGCAGCAGTTGAAGGAATCAGAGCAATGAGAGAATGAACATGAAAATCAGACAGCTTATATACTCAGCTCAGACAATAGATCAAAGACATTCACAGCAGTCGATCTGGGCATTTGTATATGAGAGGCGCAAACAGTACAGGATGCATGAGCACAATGCATGAGTGGGACATTAACATCACAGCAGTGAAACCATGCATGAATGGCAGATTACTTCACAGCATGCAGCGGAAAAAACCAGAAGAGCGAGCTGTCTGTCCCAGTCTGTTGTGGGGGTTGCCACACTTATCTTATATATCTATTCCATCTAGCTACAATGCTCCGCACTGTGTGTCTATATATATATTTATATTTATATGTACATATGTATACTCGCTGCTCTTGTTTTTCTCTTGCCTTCTGATTGTTGCTCTGAGTGTTGCTATCCCTGTGCTGTTGCAATCCTGGAATTTCCCCATTGTGGGACTAATAAAGGCTTATCTTATCTCTATCTTATCTTATCTTCAGAGTGGATGTGTCAATACGGAGCCCTGCGGTCTTTGCAAAGCGACCAGGACATCAACTTTGAGTCAGTCGTGTTCCAGGGGATGTGTGAGAGAGATGTGTGAGATGCTGGGAGTGGAAAAGACACGCACAACCCCATGTCACTCCCAATCTGATGGACAAGTAGAACATTCTAATGCCACACTGCAGAAAATCCTAGCCATCACAGCAGACCAATGTCATTGGGACTGAGACCCGATGATCCCATATCCAACAATGGCCTATCAGGCATCCCGACACAGCTCCATAGGCTTAACCCCCAAATGATGCTGATTGGACGCGAGATAAGTGAGCCCCTAGACATAATAACTGGCCTGCCACCAGATGCATGCTGTCCAGTCTGGTGTCCCACAAGTCGGCACGAGAGGGCCTTGGGAGGTCAGTGGAGCAAGCCAAACGACAGTATGATTAAAACATCTGTCAAGTCCAGTATCTCTTTGGAGCAGCAGTCTGGTAGCTTTTCAAAGGCGCCAAGAGGGGGAAAACCAGCGTAAGTAAATTCCTACCATCTTACGAAGGCCCCTATTTTGTAGTGGACGTATTGAATGATTTGATCTACCGCATCAAGAAAAGCCCAAGGTCAAAGGCCAGGGTGGTGCATCATGGTAAGCACAAGGCCTACCACTCCAGGACCCCACTCAACAACAGCTGGGTCATCCAAGATTACTCTGATGCATTGATATCTAGGGAGGTGCTGCCCCCATCAGCGGAGGGAGACGTCTATGACTCAGAGGTGGGCCCTCTGAACCTATGGGATGACCCACAGGACCCAGATGACGCCGGCACAGGGCCATCTCAGAGGCCTTGCTCGGCACCACAATACGACACCAGAAGGAGCAGTGCTCCCCTCCTGAACCTCACCCAGCCTCAACTGGTTGAGGTGGACACCTGCCAACTACCACAGAGACCAGCTTGCCTGCCCACTCCCGTCAATGCGCCTAGCAGAAGAACACACATGGTGCAGAGACCTCCAGACAGGCTGGGTGACTGAATTTACTCCTAGTCACTAGAGAAGACTTGAGCCTGAGTATGGGTGTAGGCGGATCACTGCCCATCTTGTGGCCAAAAAAGGGGTTTGAGACTGTTCTTATGCCTTATTGTTGTACTTGAAATATGTTGATGGGACTTGTATTTGTTTGGTAGCACTTCTTATAAGCTAAGGTTAACTCACTGGCTGCACAGGATTAAGTCAGGTTTGTGTGGTATCTGGGAAACAGCACTTTATTGTGAAGTGAAGTGTGGTTTCGTGCACTACATCACTCCATCCCTTCCTTGAGCTCCCGGGCAAACCACCGGTTCCGTGGTTGCATTGGCTTGAGGCCTATCAAACGTATATTATGGCCCTGGACCTCATGAAGCTCCATAAGGTGAGGGCATGGGTGCTTCTCGTCCACATCCTTGGAATTGAAGGCCAGAAGGTCCTTCGGATGCTCAGCACAGCGGACTCATGCGAGGACATCATGAATCTGCTAGCTAAATCCCAGACAGCATGACTGTTCAGAGAATTCGTTTTCACCAGAGATGTCAGTGTGTAGGTGAGCCTTTCCACCAGTATGTTATTGACTTGAAGCAGCTAGCTAGCGAGTGTCATTTTGGACCGCTTGAAGACAAGATGGTATACGACCAACTAGCAGAGCACACGTGCAACGTTGAGCTGCGTGCTAGGTTATTAGTGGCCTATTGATGACAATAGCTGAAGCAGTTGAGCTAGCTCTTGGGTTGGAAGCCGTTGATAAGCTAGCTTTGGAGCTAAATTAACACCAGCCACAGAAGCTGCCTGAGCCACCCACCTCAGCTAATGTTGCGGATGTTGATAACGAGAATAGCTTGGATGAAGATTGCTGGGAAATCAATGCTGCCAGCCAAAGATCTGCTCCCGAAAACTCCCGTTGCAGGGGTTGTGGATCTGCGATGCACCACCATAAAAGGAAGAAATGTCCGGCAAGAGGAAAGTGTTGTAGCAGATGTGGACACTTGAATCACTATGCAAGGGTGTGCCATTTGTCTTATCCAGGGAACCCAAGGGAGAAATCACCCCACGCGCCCCCGATGGACACTGGGAGCGAATGGTATGAGGAGCTAACAGACACCCTCGCTTTCAAAACAGCCAGTTCTCGCTCAGTGTCAGTACCCTGCCGATGAGCGACACCACGCTAGCCCCAGATGCCTATGGTACTTGGCCACAGAAGGAAAAGAAGAGTAAAGAAGAGTATTGGGCCAGACGGATGAGCATGGAGTTCTGCTCAGCAGCAGCACAATGGGAGGAGCAAAATTCCACTTTGGGTTATGGACTTGGTTCTGGGTGATGAATGTCCACGGTGAAGATGGGCCAAACGACAGTCAGCAAAACATCAAGCATGCCTGCTGATAGTGGTGAAGTTGGGAGTGGCATGCTTCCGGTTGTTTGACAGCTTGATGAGGCATGCCAACCAGCTGCAGCATGTCCAACGTGTCTGGCATGTTATGGCGTGGTCAGGAGTCGGTGTTGGCGGTGTGGGATCCGGGCTCCGTCGTCCAGAAGATCAGCCATGGCTCCAGGGGCCTGCAGCTTCCAGGGGCGTGCCTGCTGAGGGGCTGCCCTGGGCCCCCCTATACCAGATCTATCTTTCCCCCCCAAGTGACTGTGCGGTAGAACTTTGTTTGTAGTTTTGTTGCTATTGTGTGTTTAAAATGTTTAGTTTAGGAGCACAACATATATTTTTCAGTTTGAAATAAAGACTTTTAGTTTAATCTGGTGGCAGAATAATCCACCATGCCATGCGGACTATGTGGCAGTCCATCCACCAGTCGTATTTGAGATTGTTTTGTGTGAGTGTGTTAGGCCATTTAAGTACATTTGTTTATGTTATTTTAGAGCATGATTTGGGTTCCAAGTTGGGATGGGTTTGATTGTGTGTTTGTTTTTGGACTTTCTGGGGGGGGGTATATATGGAAAATGGCACTTTATTGGAAGTGCAGTGTCGTGACGGTTCCAAGGTTGTCATAGCCAGGAGCGGCACTGGGGTTAAGCTCCCAGTGCTCATAAAATGCTCCTTATGGCGTGCGTCTCGAAAAGCCTCTGACAACTAAGTCCAACTCCTAGCCTGCCCATGTGGTTTAGTCTCTAAGCCTGGCGGAACTGCTTTTACTAATAGGAGAAGGGGCTTAAAACCAGATGCTTCGGGTAGATGGTGGCTCGTCAACCTGGGAAGGCAGCCTATCTAGGGGAAGGTAAACCCTGATTTCAAACCTCCGCTGCCTTGTGGCATACACGGTCATGGGAAAGGCTTCGGGAGTCAACCCTGAGGAAAAATCCGGAGTCGGAGCCCCTAAGGCAGTTCTATGTTGTGCTCAACATCGTTCTGGCAGCTCCTGCGACGGCGCTGGTGCCAAACTGTAGCAGCCCTGCTGTTCCTTTGGATTCATCAGTGACGTGGAGAGGGGGGACATGCTGCATGGGCAACATCTTGTCCTCCATATCTTCCTGCCCAGGCTTGAATCCTACCAATGCCCAACGCTGGAAGGTAGAACACCGGATCACTGGAGAGGACACTCCAGCTTCGCCTTTGGCGTAGACAAAACACGGGGAATGACAGTTACCGGTTATAAGCCACTGCTCAATTGGTGTAGAGCGCGGCGCCAGGGGTTGTTCCTGATGGTGGGAGGGATCATCGGATCTCACTGGACAGCTACCGCCCGCCTCAAGCTGGACAGCCCCCAGCCAATAAGGTGTTGTCCTGCCACAGCCTGCTTTCCTCATTGGGTGCATGGGGATGAGGAGAAGTCCGAACAGCAGGTTGAGAACCTTCGCACCAGGCAAGACAATAAAACAAAAGAGACCAACTCTAAAACTGGGAACTTGGAACGTCCGCACTATGATGACAGGACTCTCTGCTAACCTCAAGGACATCAACGACACCAGGAAGACTGCCATCATCAATAATGAGCTGAAGAGACTGGGAGTGGATATCACCACTCTCCAGGAAACACGGTTGGCTGACGCAGGCACACTGAGAGAGAAGGACTACACGTTCTACTGGCAAGGAAAGGGTAGTGACGAACACAAGGAACACGGAGTGGGCTTCGCAGTGAAGAACACCTTGCTGAAGATGGTGGAACCGAGCAGCACTGGCTCTGCACGACTCCTCACCCTCCGCCTGAACACCACTCAAGGCCCAGTCACCCTGATCAGTGTGTATGCCCCAACACTGACAGTCACACCAGAGGCAAAAGACGAGTTTTACGAGAATCTCGCAACAACTGTCAGGATCATCCCCAACTCTGAACAACTCATTCTCCTTGGAGACTTCAATGCCAGAGTGGGTGCTGACCACGACTCCTGGCCCTCCTGTCTTGAACCTTTTGGCGTGGGCAGAATGAACAACAACGGACAGCGGCTGCTCGAGTTCTGCACATATCACGATCTGTGCATCACAAACTCGTTCTTCAAGACCAAGCCCCAACACAAGGTTTCCTGGCGACATCCGCGCTCAAAGCACTGGCACCAGCTGGACTTGATCCTGACTAGGCGCACCTCTCTGAAGAATGTGCTAATCACCCATTCGTTCCAGAGTGCAGATTGCGACACAGACCATTCATTGGTGTGTTGCAAGGTCAAGCTGCAGCTGAAGAAATTCCATTGTGCTAGACAGCTTGGAAAGGCACGGATGGACACCAGCAAGATGGCCCAACCAGAACTTGTTGAGCAGTTTGCCTCCACCTTTGAGAAGGAACTTGGTGTACCACAAGAAGGAGAATCTGCAAAGCAGAAGTGGGAAGAGCTGTGAAACACCATCCACCGCACAGCCTTGGCTACCTTTGGGAGGAAGACCTCGAAGTCACAGGACTGGTTTGATGCCAAGTTGACCGAGATGACCCCCGTCATTGAAGCCAAGCGCTCAGCACTTGCTGAGTACAAGAAGTACCCAAACAAGAAGAATCTCCAGATTCTCAGGGCTGCGAGAAGCAAAGTTCAGCAGACTGCTCGACGCTGCGCCAACGAGTACTGGACTCAGCTCAGCCAAGACATTCAAACCACTGCCATAACAGGGAACATTGGTGGTATGTACGATGGCATCAAGAAAGCACTTGGTCTGGCTCAGAGTAAGACGGCCCCCCTCAAATCCTCCGCTGGGGAGATGATCACAGAAAAGAACAAGCAGATGGAGAGATGGGTGGAACACTACTCCGACCTCTACTCCAGACAGAACACCATGACACCGTCAGCCCTTGATGCCATCGACTGCCTGCCATCCATGGACGAACTTTATGCCGAGCCAACCATCGACAAACTCAGCAAGGCCATTGATAGCTTGGCTGCTGGCAAGGCACCCGGTAACGACGGCATACCCCCTGACCTGATCAAGCACTGCAAGACCGCCCTACTGCTGCCATTGCATGACGTCCTCTGCCAGTGTTGGAAGGAAGGTGCCGTACCACAGGACATGAGGGACGCCAAGATCATCACCCTCTACAAAAACAAAGGGGAGAGAAGCGACTGCAACAACTACAGGGGCATCTCCCTCCTCAGCGTTGTTGGCAAAGTCTACACAGGAGTTGTTCTCGTTCGTCTACAGAAGCTTGCCGAACGTGTCTACCCCGAGTCTCAGTGTGGCTTCCGCGCTGAGCGATCGACGGTAGACATGATATTCTCCATCCGCCAACTCCAGGAGAAATGCAGAGAACAGAACATGCCCCTGTACGTCGCCTTCATCGACCTCACCAAAGCGTTCGATCTGGTCAGCAGAGAGGGCCTTTTCAAGATCCTGCCAAAGATAGGATGCCCACCAAAGTTGCAAAGCCTCATTGAATCGTTTCACACCAACATGCAGGGGATAGTGCAGCACGATGGCAACGTCTCAGAGCCATTCAGCATACACAGCGGAGTGAAACAGGGCTGTGTACTTGCGCCAACCCTCTTTGGGATTTTCTTTGCTATGCTCCTGAGGCATGCCTTCAGCACAGCAACAGAGGGAATCTACCTGCACACAAGATCTGACGGCAGGCTTTTCAACCTCGCCCGCCTGAAAGCCAGAACCAAAGTACGCGAGGCTCTAATCAGAGACATGCTGTTCACAGACGACGCTGCAGTCGCAACCCACACACAGCAGGAGCTTCAGACCCTGATGGACCGCTTCTCCCAGGCATGCAAGGACTTTGGGCTTACCATCAGCCTGAAGAAGACTAATGTCAATGCGCAAGGCACAGAAGCACCACCAACCATCACCATCGACGACTACGAGCTGGAGGTCATGAATCAGTTCACGTACCTGGGGTCCACGATCAGCAACAACCTCTCCCTTGATACAGAGATCAACAAGAGGATTGGAAAATCAGCCTTCACACTTGCTCGCCTCACCACACGAGTGTGGGAGAATCCCAAACTCTCTGTCAAGACGAAGATGGCAGTGTACAATGCCTGCATCATCAGCACACTGCTCTATGGGAGTGAGACGTGGACAACATACGCCCGGCAGGAAGAGACTGAATTCCTTCCACCTGCGCTGCATTCGCCACATCCTGGACATATCCTGGCAGGACAAAGTGCCCAACACAGAAGTTCTGTCCCACACCGGCCTTCCCTCCATGTTCACTCTACTCAGGCAGCGCAGGCTCCGCTGGCTAGGCCATGTTCACCGTATGGAGGATGGCAAAATCCCCAAAGACGTCCTCTACGGAGAACTGGCAACTGGCAGGAGAGACGTTGGCCGCCCACAGCTGCGCTTTAGAGACGTCTGCAAGAGAGACATGAAGGCCCTGGAGATCAACACAGAGCGCTGGGAGGACCTTGCAACGGACCGCTCCAAATGGAGAGGCACCCTGACCAGACAGCTCAAGGTGGGTGAAGAGAAACTGACTGCTGCAGCAGATGAAAAAAGGACCCGCAGGAAGAACCGCCACAGACCCAGCAGCACGGAGACCACCCACAAGTACGACCTGTGTGACAGGGACTGCCATTCGCGCATCAGCCTGTTCAGCCACAGGCGGTGCTGTTCCAGCAGAGTAGACATTTTGGAATCTCTTCCATGGTCATCATAGACCAACGGAGGCCGACGAGTGTCATGACATGGACTTCCCGTCACATCACTGCACTGTCCTATATAGGGGCGAGTCACAATGGCTCAGCCTCTTATGCCGGATGCCCACGCTGGTGCCTGCCATGCACTGCTTTGTACATAGTTCCATCAATAAAGCTGAGTTCGACACGACCATTATCTTGCCTCATTCATCACCAGGTATTTCATACAAAACAGTTTGTTGCACTATTTTATCATTATGGCTGTTAAAGGTCCTAGGGGTGATGAATACTTAAGTTTTCATGGACACTGGGTTGGGAGACTGGGATCCTGTTCATCATTTGTTGCTTTACCTCTTTCGACTTTTGTGCTGGAGTGATGTTTGAAGCCAACATCATCCAGAGTGAGGGTAGTATTACAAGCATAGCCTGTTCCTTGAGACAGAGGGAATTATGGGAGTTGGTGCTGACGAAAGTGTTTGTAGTTCAAAAAGAAAGTGGCGCGAGTGTTGCTGTTGCAGAAGTATAAGCAGCCAGTCTAGCGGTGGTCGGTCAGTTCTGGCCCAAGTTGTGTCAAATTCCAACAAAAATAAAATCCCCTCTTCTCCAAGAGAGAGCATGAATTCCTCTCCTTTCTTGGTGAATTATATTAACCCGCTGAATAAGCTGACGATGGAGGTCTTGGGCCGACGCACCAGCGTTTTCCCGACTACGGTTACGGAAAGATAACACTCAGTGCAAAAAGGTAGCAATGGAAGTTCTCTGAGGTCCCATCGCCTCTTTAAAAATGGTGCAAAATGGTTTAGTCCACCCCTGCACGGTTGCGCCAGCTGGTTCAATTTAATTACTTTAGACTGGTCCTGGGCAGCCAGGAGAGCAAGAGGAGGGAAAACAGTCATGTCTTTCCTCAAGAAATTTAAATAAGGATTTCAAAAAAGAAAAAAAAAAAAGAAAAGTGAAAGAGAAAATTAAGGGAAGGAAGACATTTTCTCACTAGTGATGATGAAAATGAGGCCTCATGAAACAATGAACAACTTTGAGACAATTGCTTCATGATCGACACAGTGTTATGAAGCATTTAGAGAGAGCCATCTGCTGACTGAATGCAGAACTGCATCTGAGTGGATGTCATAAAGCGCCCATTTCACGGGCGAAGCAAGACTCCAAGCGCCATCTATGAGTTGCAACATTTATTAAAAGAAAACGTGACCATGACATATTAAATACACAAACAAACCAAAAGGGAAAATACACGCACCGGAGGAGGGCAGAGCTCACGACCAGGGGAGACAGAACAGCCCAGGGATACTGCGGCTAAAGCATTTGGTGACACCAGGGAACCAGTGGTGTATTCTGTTTCAGCCAGAATACACCCGGGAACCAGTGGGGCTCATGGCTGAGGGAGTTGGGGAAAAGGACGATTTCCTGGTCGGAGCTCAATGCACTCTCCTCAATGGCTACAGAGGACAATATACTCAGATACTACCTTGATGTCTGAGGCGTCACAGTAGGGCACGACAACAGGGAAGGTTGTCGTGTCCCTTAAACACCCTCCACTTGATGGTTAACAGGTGTGGATACATGAGTGGAGAAAATAACAGAATGAATAGCAGCTGTGCAGCTCCGAACAGTTTGACAGCCGGAAGCGGCACAGCGCTGTCAAAATAAAACACAAACGGGAAACCATAGTGACACAAACACAACAGAACCCCAAAATGAACATCGTAATACTATAAATACAAAATGACAAGAATTAACTGGGAACCAAATACAGCAGACATGGAAACAAGAAAACAAGCAGACAGACAAACACTAAACAAGACAGAAAACTGGGCACGGCACACCCCTCCTTCCTGTGCCCAGGATCATGACAGTACCCCCCCTCGAGGGGTTGACCCAGACACCCCGGGGCCACATCAACAGAAAAAAAAGAGAACCCCCCCCCCCACACACACACACACACACAGAACCCTCCCAACAAGAAAAACAACCCACCCAAGGGGGGAAGGGGAGGATGGGGAACCCAGGAACAGAGGGACCGAAACAAAACAAACAAAAAACCCAAAAAGAAAACACTAATGACCCACACACTGTCCAACAGGTGGTCTCACTGAACTCAAGCCCGACTGATTAATGGACAAGGCAGTTCGGGCGGCCTTCCAGAGTCAGAAGACCACCGACGTCTGTGCTGGACCATATCAGGTGGCCTTCCCCCATTCCAGAACCACCCGAGCAGGAGAGGCAGCCCATCAGGCAGCCTCCCACCATCCCCAAGCCAACAAGCCAACACAACACAACACTCCCCCCCAGGAACGGCAGCTGGGCAAAGCGGCCCCCACAGAATGCAGGAGCCGGGAGGTGGCACTTTCCTGAGATGGGCGGCCGACCAGTGGGAACCTCCCACAACTCCTGACGACCCCTGCCGGTCCCCAAAAAAGGCGAGGGATCTAAGGCGACCTTGGGTGAAGATGTAGCACCCACGGCAGCCCCGGACTGGGGCGCAGCACCCACGGCGTCCCTGGACTGGGGTGCAGCACCCATGGTGGCTCTGGACTGGGGCGTAGCACCCACGAAGAAATGCTTGACCCACGAGGGAACCAGGCTAAGGAGGTCGTCAATCAGTGAGGCCTTGGATGCATTGCACCCACAGGGACCTTGGATGGAGGCGCGGAGGTGTTGCACCCACGGTACAACCAGTGGTTGTACCGTGGGTGCAACAGTACAACCACTGTACTACCAACCATGGTACAACCAGTGGTTGTACCGTGGTTGTACCATGGTACAACATAGTTCCACCCACAGAGGCCCCAGATTGGAGCGTAGCTGCGCCCACACAGGCCTCAGAGGACGGGGAGCGGCACCCATGGAGACCTCAGACGGAGGGGAAGTGGCACCCAAGGAAACCTCGGACAGAGGGGGAGCGGCACCTACGGAGACCTCAAATGCAGGGGGAGCAGCACCCACGGAGACCTTTAACGGAGGGGGAGCAGCACCCATGGAAACCTCAGATGACGGAACAGAGACAGACACACACAATGGGTAAGGGTCACCGGCAGCAGTGGACCCCGGCGAGGATGGCTCAGGTACAGCAGATGGCTGCACTTTGACCTCCACACCAAGAGCCAGGCAAGATCTTTCTAGAACAGAGAAAGTGAAAACAAGAAAGAGCACTTGCCTGAGCTCGAGCCCCACCTCCATCCAGGACTCTGCCGATCCTGACAGGGACGCCTCAGGTCTCTCCTCCTGGGCATCCACACCCAGCACAGCCTCCTCAGGTGGGGGATTTGGGGTGTCTCGGTCCTCTCCGTCTGGGCGTCCACTCCAGAAGACATCTGCAGCCGGTTCTCCTCACCAAGAGCCAGACAAGAGTTCTCTAGATCTGTAGGTGTTAGAACAGAAGAGAGTACTTGCCTGGACTCGTGCTCCACTGCTGCCCAGGACTCTGGTGACTCTGCTGCGATGACTCCAGCAGCAGGCATGATGGTGGATGCAGCCAATGGACCTCCAGGGTTGGCACCCCCCGCTGGTGGGCCTCCTGGTGGGATAGCTGATGCTGGATGTGACCTCACTGACGGTACTGGCGCCCACACCACTGAATCCAGGAGACACACGACTGTCAGCTCAGGATTCGGAGCACGGGTGGCACTTTCCTCCCGTCCCGGACGTGGCTGCAGGGCTGGAACAGGAACTCCCAGAACTGCAGCTTCCTCCATCGTCTGGTGGCTCCTTCTCAAAGGGAACGGATTCTCGGAAGCCACACAAAAACACACGGGAGAGAAAGGCGAGGGTGAGTCAACAGCAGTTGATTATAAGGACTCAACTAAACTTGGCTGCTGTTGCTGAGTCTCATCACCGAGAATAAGGCAAAGTATATCATTATGATGAAAGAAGTAATGACAACCCACCTACCTTATTTCCCAGAGCCTGATGGTTCCTGCTGCTGCGGTGGGAACAGACGAGGCTCCTCTGCCCACCACTGGCGTTGCCTGGGAAGGAGGCGGAGGCTCGGGTCTCTGGCAATGGAGGCAGGACGCTGTAGCTCTGGGCTGGCAAGGAGCTGATTGTGCTGAAATATGGGAACGCCCTCTCGTTGGCACCGATCTGGATTCATGAACTGAGCTTTTTTTTTTCCTTAATTGTTAATTTTAATTGTCGAACTTCTTCCATTAGCCCTAATATTTTAGCCTGCTGACTAGCCACTTTGGTCAGTTCTTCTGACAAGAAGTTCAGAGTTTTTTTAATCTCTTCCATTTCCTCCTTCTTTGGTGGCATTTTTACTGACCTGTGGATAGTAAAACAATCTCTGCTGGTGTCGCCGGTATCCGATCCGACCGACCGCGAATCCAGCTGGGCCTCAGCTAGCCCCCTCCGCTGCTATTCCCGCTGCTTACCGCCGCCGCAACCGAGCTCCTGTCCAGCCGGGGTACCGGCAGCTCCTCCACCAAGTCCCGCCGCTGTAGCCGAGCTCCGATCCTGCTCCTGTCCAGCTGGGGTCCCGGTAGCTCCTCCGCCGAGCCCCGCCGCTGCAACTGGGCTCCGACTCTGGCTCTTATCCGGCTGGGGCCCCGTTCGTCCTCCACTGGTCCCCGTCTCCCACCACCGCTGCACTTGAACTCCGATCCGGCTCCCGTCCAACTGCTGCCTCGGCCAGTTCCTCCGGCAAGCCCCAATCACCGGGGACAGAGATGCTTCTCCGTGTCAGTGCTAGGTGCTACGACTAGCTATAGCATTAGCTATAGCGATAGCGTTAGCCTAGCAAACGCTTCAGGTAAAGCGCAGCAGCAAACCACGAAAAGAAACGCTAATCAGTTCATTCACGAATGAGAGCAGTCCCAAAAGTCCAACTCTCACAGCGAGCGCAAAATAATTCTTATAAACAGAGATCGAGTCTGACCCCCGAATCCAGACCAGCTGAATTACAGCTAAAAAAAAATTATTTAAGCTGAGCCTGCAAGATTGAGACCACTCACTCCGCCATCATGAATATTATGGCACAATTTACTCTCCAGTGAGCTCCTCCCATGATTCTTCCACTGCAGATCCTCCTTACAAAAAACCCTCTCCCTGCCTTGGGCATGCAGCACAAGCTGAAGGTGATGCTGCACATCCGCCTCTGCCAGGCTTAAACTCCACAGAGCGTCTTTTGGGGTGGAAGATGCGAGTGTCGGCGATATGTCCATCCACCTCCTTGAGTGCAGCGCAGAGCCCCCACCATAAACTCTGTGAAAATTGCTGATATCTCAGCAGGTGTAGGATGGTGAAGGAAAAAAGAAAAAGTGCAACCCACAGAGGCTGGTGTCTGAGATGGTTATGCTCTTCTGTCATAAAGCTCCCATTTCACGGGTGAAGCAAGACTCCAAACGCCATCTGTGAGTTGCAAAATGTATTAAAAGAAAACGTGACTATGACATATTAAATACACAAAAAACCAAAAGGGAAAATACGTGTACCGGAGGAGGGCGGAGCTCACGACCAGGGGAGACAGAACAGCCCGGGGATACTGTGGCTGACGCCAGGGAACCAGAGACAGTTTCAACCGGACCACACCAAGGAAGCAGCAGGGCTCATGGCTGAGGGAGTTGGGGAAAAGGACGATTACCTGGTCGGAGCTCAACGCACTTTCCTCAACGGCTACAGAGGACAATACACTCAAATACTTCCTTGACATCTGAGGACGTCACAGTAGTGCAGGACAACGGGGAAGGTTGTTGTGCCCCTTAAACACCCTCCACTTGATGGTTAACAGGTGTGGATACATGAGTGGAGAAAAATAACAGAATGAATAGCAGCTGTGCAGCTCCGAACAGTTTGACAGCTGGAAGCGGCACAGCGCTGTCAAAATAAAACACAAACTGGAAACCATAGTGATACAAACACAACAGAACCCCAAAATGAACATAATAATACTATAAATACAAAATGACAAGAATTAACTAGGAGCCAAACACAGCAGACATGGAAACAAGAAAACAAGCAGACAGAAAAACATTAAACAAGACAGGAAACTGGGCACGGCACCCTCTGTGCCCCAGGACCATGACAGTGGAAGACCTGAGAAAGCCTCAATACTCTACTACAGTGGATATAAAAAGTTTACATACCCCTGTTCAAATGCCAGGTTTTTCTGATGTAAAAAAATTATCAATCAACTTTATTTATAAAGCACTTTAAAAGCAACACTCGCTACACAAAATGCTGTACAGCAAGAGAACATAAAAGCAGGGCACTAACACACAAAGGGCGCAATCACAAGAACCACAGTAAAAAATAAATAAATTCATAAATAAAATAAAAGGTACAATTAAATTAGACCAAGGTAAATCATTTCAAAACTTTTTCTACCAATAATGTGACCTATAACCTGTACAACCCAACTGAAAAACAAACTGAAATCTTCTAAGGGGAAAAAAATAAAAACAGAATAACCTGTTTGCATATTTATGCAAACAGCTTTTCCCGACATTTTTGTAGTTACATTTTACAGCACAAGCCATGGTCTGCAGACAACTTCCAAAGCATCAGAGGGATTGTCATGTTCAGGTGAGCGCATGCCTCCTCCTTCCTGTTTAGGATTCCCCGACTCCTCAGGTAATCAACACACCAGTGTGATTAGATGCACCTGCTCCTCCTTCCTCGCCAGTGCATAAAGCACCATCAAGCAGAGGCTTCAGCGCTGGCTCGTAGGGTATACTGCCTGCAACGTTGCAAGTGAATGATATTACTCTTTCAGAGGATTTATGCTAAATTCCTCTCTTCTTTTCTCAACAGGTTGCTGCCATCGGTGTGTTATGTCTTCAGGGATTGTGTGTTCACCTGCTCCATCATCCTCATTCTGAATGCGGCTGCCTGTCACCACCCAGTCAGACATCACCCAGCTCCTTCTCCTCTCCTACTCCCAACCAGCTTCACCCTGCTGGCTCGTCTATTCCTGCTGGGTCTCTCTGTCGGGTTCTCTGCATTCACTCACGTAAGTGGAAGATTTGTCTTTCCACTTCCCTATCATGGTCCGTGTGCGGACTCTGTCCGCACTCGGGTTGTCCGGTAGTTCCCCGTTCTCTCCTCAGGCGCACCATTTGGCCTCCAGGCTTTAATTGTGACAGCGTCTCGGCAGGCTTCCGGCTGTCAGAGCTGAGCTCCGCAGGACGGCTGGAATCCAATCAGCTGATGACATTCTCATCAGCTGATTAATCTGTCAGCCCTATTTAAGGGAGCAGCTCTGTTTACTCGGGGCCACAATCTTCACCTTTTCCAGTCTGGATCCCTACTCCCGAAGCCAGTTCCTTCCAGCGTTAGGTTTCACCCTTGCTAATTGTATGTAAGTGTTGCATCTTGCCTTTATTTGTGTTTTGCCCCACAAGGCTCATTATTTTGTAGTGTAAGTCCTTATTTAATAAATGTGCAAACTCATCGACTGCCCACAGTGTTTTATTAGTGGTCCGCAAATAAAACACTGTTTGCCTGTGACAGTAGGTCACAGCCAAAGGAGACGCCGGTTACCGTGAGTTTGTCTTGGGCTTGTTGTTTTCCCTGTTTTCTGTGTACCAGCGTGCTGGGAGATGGCGTCACCACCTAAGGCTATGCCATGAGTTTAGGCTATGAGCTAGTCATGGCTCTCCTCGAGATCGATGGGATCCTCTCCAACGCTCGTAGTCATCCCATCCCCAGCGGCTCATGCTGGTACCTGGACCTGGCTGAGGCAACTATTAACCACCAACCTCGCTACGCCGACCACCCTGAGATCACGGCGAGGATGGCGGACATCTCTGCTCATCGGGAGAAGCTCGTGGGCTGAAGGGAAACTCCAGCAGGAAGCTGAAGATGAGACATCCTCGCTCCTCGTCTCAGGACCCCATTCCTGTCCCTCGTCCAGTCCAGGAGTTCACACCACACAGGGGTCATCCCCAGCGGAGAGGGAAGGGAAGAACCAGGCCCACTGCAGCAGTTTCCACCGGCCCTCAGCGGAATAGACAAGTGCATTTTCATTCTTTTCCTTCACTGGGTGAATTGCCTTGTCTGACCCCTGGGGGTGGAGTTCGGGGCTCACAGTCCCCTGAGCTCCCTCCACCTGCTGCAGTGACTAATTATGAACCTGCTTCCTTTGTGTCTCCTTTCCCCGAGTGTTCTTCGGCGTCAGGTCTACGCTGTCAGACGAGGAAGTAGCCTGTGGCTCTGGAGTACCTGGTTCTGGCCCCACAGCCACATCATGGACAAAGGAGGAGGGCGGACTGCAATTTGGAGCCTGCGCCGATGAGTAAGCATCTCCCGGTCTCCACGGAGGGACAGTCTGACCTGGCAGGTCACGGATCCCCTGCCACCACGCCGTATAGGCCCTCGGTGTGGACATCAGCATCAGGGAATCCCCGGACTGTGAACACCATCATGCCAGTTGCGGAGCCCGCTGTAGCCAAGTGGGAACAGAAGACGACCTTCTGCCTTCATCGAAGTCCTGGATGGCGACAGAACTCGAGATCAGGCAAGTGCTCTATTTTGTCTTTCTCCTATCGATTCTGGAGCATTTTTGCCTGTCTCTCGGGGAGACGAGCCGGGTGCAGCCATCCGCTGCATCCGAGCTTGTCTCGCTGGGCTCTGTCGCTGCCGGTGATCCTGATCCCGGTTCTCTTTCTTCTCCTGAGCCTTCTCCCAGGGTCACCGGTGTGGAGTCGATTATGGTCGCTGTATTGGAGGTTCCAGGTTCGGGTTTGGAGGCCGTCCCTGGTGCTGCGCCGGCCCAGTCGGGGTCCATTGTGGGTGCAGCTCTGACCCAATCGGGGTCCGTCGAGGGTGTGGTTCCAGCCCAGTCGGGGTCCGTCGCGGGTGCAACACTGACCCAGTCGGGGTCCGTCACGGGAATGGTTCCAGCCCAATCGAGGTCCATCATGGGTGCAACACTGACCCAGTCGGGGTCCGTCACAGGAGTGGTTCTGGCCCAATCGGGGTCCGCCGTGGGTGCAGCTCTGACCCAGTCAGGGTCCATTATGGGTGTGGTTCCGGCCCAGTCGGGGTCCATCGTGGGTGCTGCACGGTCCCACTTGGGATCCAACAGAAGCGCAGCCCCAGTCCATGTGGGATTTGGAGAAGGAGCTGCAGATCCTTTGCTGATCGATGCCGGACTGGTCCCTTTCCCTTTTCCTGTTCCCTTTTCCCTTCCATCTAGGGCCTCTGGGATTTCCCGTTATTGGCTCGGCTCTCCCTTGCTATTCCTCTCAACAGGGAAGCCGTCTCCGAGTTCTCCCTTGTGGTCCTGGTGGCTGAATGACGCGGGTCGGCCACCTGGGAGATTGCTTCGCCCGTTTGGCGTTCTGGGTCGGTCACCCAACAAATTTAACTTTCTGTTCGGCGATCTGGTCCGGCCGCCAAAGGTACTCTTTTTCCTGGCCTGGGACTGGGGTAGGCTGCCCGAACTTTTCCTTTTTTCTCTGCCTGCGATTTGGACGCTAGACACAGGAAGACCCCCTGAACTATTTGCTGTTGTGCTATTGGGCTCTGCCTGCTGTCATCCCTGTGTTGTTTATTTTTTTTTCTCCTGTCTGCTGTTCTGCAGTTTTAGTTATGCGCTGGTGTTTGTTATTGAACTGTGTGTTTTGCCGTTCTTTAGCGTGTGTGGGGTTTTTTTCCCCTCTCCTCTGTAGTCTGAGGGTTGTTTCCTTGTTGCCTGCCCGTTACCTGGACTACTTTGAACTGTTTTGATCGCTGCTCTGTAGCATGAGTTTTTTTCTCCTCCCTGGTATTATGGGAGCACGCTGCATCTTTGTGCATGTATTTGAGTTCCCGGTTTTCTCTGTGGGTTATGAAGATGTTTTTTTTTTCTGTGACTCTTTTGGGCTGATTATGGTGTTCTGTCTGCAGTCATTTGAGTTTTTCTGTGTCTTCTCCCCATAGGTTTTCCTTGGGGGCAGGGTGTGTGCCTGTTTTTTTTGTTGTTGTTGGCCCCTGTTGTCCTTACTCTGTTCTGGTTGTTGTAGCCTGCTTCTCCTTTATTTTGTCTCCCTCTGTGATGAGGTTTGACTCTGGCCCTCCTGGCCTTTCCCCCTCCTCCCTCCCTGGGGCGGTCCTGTTGACCTTCTAGGTGGGGGGGGGGGCTCAATGTTACACTGCGTCTGGAATCCACCTAGTGAACGGGGGCAACTGCCATGTTCCCTGTGCGGACTCGGTCCGCACTCGGGTTGTCCGGTAGTTCCCCGTTCTCTACTCAGGCGCATCATTTGGCCTCCAGGCTTTTATTGTGACAGCCTCTCGGCAGGGCTTCCGACTGTCAGAGCCGAGCGCCGCAGGATGGCTGGAATCCAATCAGCTGATGACATTCTCATCAGCTGATTAATCTGTCAGCCCTATTTGAGGGAGCATCTCTATTTACTCGGGGCTGCGACCTTCACCTTTTCCAGTCTGGTTTCCCTCCTCCCGAAGCCAGTTCCTTCCAGCGTTAGGTTCCACCCTCGCTAATTGTATGTAAGTGTTGCATCTTGCCTTTATTTGTGTTTTGCCCCAGTAGGCTCATTATTTTGTAGTGTAAGTCCTTATTTAATAAATGTGCAAACTCATCGGCTGCCTACAGCGTCTCATTAAGTGCCATAACATTCCTTTCCTCCCTCCTCATATTAATTTGCTCTCATTCTCTCCCCACAGGCCTAGTCTTCCTCTTGCGAGTGGTAGTTTCCTTAATTGTGCTCCACATTTTGAAATTAATAAATTGTGCAAACGTGCTTCTCTGTGTTGAATGAGTTTTTCTCTGGTGTGGTTCCTGCACGTGAGCTGACAAGTCTATCAATGTAACAGGGATCTCATTGTTCAAAGGTATCAGTCAGAAGGAGGGTACAAAAGAATTTCAAAAGCATTATATATACCATGAAACACAGTGAAGACAGTCATCATCAAGTGGAGAAAAAAACGGTGCAACAGTGACATTACCGAGAACTAGACGTCCCTTCAAAATTGATGAAAAGATGAGAAGAAAACTGGTCAGAAGGCCGCCAAGAGGCCAACAGAAACATTGAAGGAGCTGCAGGAATTTCTGGCAAGTATTGGTTGTTTCATACATGTGACAGCAATCTCCCATCTAGGGTGGTAAGCCTTATCTTACCAAGAAAAACATCCAAGCCTGGCTACATTTTGCAGGAACACATTTGAAATCATCCAAACGCATGTGTGAAAATGTGTTATGGTCCAAAGAAACCAAGGTTGAACTTTTTGGCTATAATTCCAAAAGGTCTATTTGGCGCAAACACAACACTACTCATCACCAATAGAACACCATACCTACAGTGAAGTATGGTGGTGGCAACATCATGCTTTGGGGCTGTTTTTCTTCAGCTGGAACTGGGGCCTTAGTCAAGGTGGAGGGAATTATGAACAGTTCCAAATACCAGTCAGTGTTGGCACAAAACCTTCTGGCTTCTGCTAGAAAGGTGAAGATGAAGAGAAACTTCAATTTTCAGCATGACAATGACCCAAAGCACACATCCAAATCAACAAAGAATGGCTTCACCAGAAGAAGATTAAGGTTTTGAAAAGGCCCAGGAAGAGGAGTCCAGACCTGAATCCAATTGAACATCTGTGGGGTGATCTGAAGAGGGCTGTGCACATGAGATGCCCTTGCAATCTCACAGATTTGGAGCATTTTTGCAAAGAAGAGTGGGCAAATATTATCACATCACGAAGTGCCACGCTGATAACTCCTACACAAAAAGACCGAGTGCTGGAATAAAAAATCAAAGGTGCTGCAACAAAGAATTAGTTTAAAAGGAACTCCGATTATATTGGCATGTTAGCTCTATATGCTTTATTTTTATGTTAGTAACTTAACTATAATATAAATTTTTTGAAAATAATTCCCAGTTTTATATATTTTTTAAAAACTTTATTACGATGTAAATCGCCATTTTTGTTTACGTCGCAATGCATTCTGGGTAGTGACGTAGAATGGTTGCATCCGTTTTTTCTGTCTTATACAAGCCAAGAAGCGAAGCTCCTAACTACTGCCATTTGTCAGTGAAAATGCCACATTGCGCGGCTTTTGGATGTAATTTCCAATCAAAGGGAAATAAAGAGAGCGGGGTAAGCCTCCATAGCTTTCCCGAAGAGGGAAAGTTGAGGAAAAAGTGGGGCGGCAGCGGCTCAGCAGGTAGAGCAGGTCGTCTAATAACCCGATGGTTGGTGGTTCGCATCACACTCTCCCCAGATATCTTCTGTTGTGTCCCTGGGCAAGACACTTCACCCGCATTGCCTCCAGTGCCCATAACACTGGGTATGAATGTGTAAAACTGTTTAAATGTTCGGTGAAGGCCGTTGGCGCCGATTGGCAGCCACATTTCCGTCACTCTGAGTGTCTGTGATCGCACGCTTGATAAAGCTGACATATATATTAATCACGCTGTGATAAAGCATGATATCGCTCCAGCATGTGGCACCGGGATTCCTCTCTGTTCCTGAGGTGCAGGACAGAAGAGGATGCGAGGCGCATCTGCATAATGATCAGTCCATACCTCTCACGCTGAGCGCTCTGCCAGCCCCGTACGCTGTGGGGGTCACACACGAGGTGTTCCTCCACACTCTCAATAATATTTTTTCCCGTATATTTTTCTTTTTGGAGTACAGAAATGGCAATACGCCCGTATTTGCTAAAATTGCATTTTCCCCGTATTAAAATACGGCGAAACCGTATCACTTGACAGGTATGCGTGACAAAAT
Source organism: Pholidichthys leucotaenia (assembly GCA_020510985.1). Classification (NCBI taxonomy): domain Eukaryota; kingdom Metazoa; phylum Chordata; class Actinopteri; order Cichliformes; family Pholidichthyidae; genus Pholidichthys; species Pholidichthys leucotaenia. Next base: position 459,930,845 of record CM035839.1, read on the forward strand.
TGCCAACTGCATATCGCTTGCTCTCTCTCTTACTCTCTTTCTGATCACACGCATTGCCTGTTTGCTGACTAGAGACACAGGGCTCGCTCCAGTGCGCTCCCACAGCGCTGGAGTGACCCTCGTGCTGAAAGATGAAATAAACACCCTTTTAAACTTCAGTTCGCCGTGTCCTGCCTGCACTTATTCTGTGCCTCCACACTGGGTTCCCTTATCTGATCCGCCACAATGTCAGCTTTATCAGGCGTGCGCTATAGCGCGTGATTCGCTTGCGCACGCTCAAGCGAATCATGGTTCGAATTTTGTCACATATACCTGTCAAGTGATACGGTTTCGCCGTATTTTAATACGGGGAAAATGCAATTTTAGCAAATACGGGCGTATTGCCATTTCTGTACGCCAAAAAGAAAAATATACGGGGAAAAAAATTATTGAGAGTGTGGAGGAACACCTCGTGTGTGACCCCCACAGCGTACGGGGCTGGCAGAGCGCTCAGCGTGAGAGGTATGGAATGATCATTATGCAGATGCTCCTCGCATCCTCTTCTGTCCTGCACCTCAGGAACAGAGAGGAATCCCGGTGCCACACGCTGGAGTGATATCGTGCTTTATCACAGCGTGATTAATACATATGTCAGCTTTATCAGGCGTGCGCTCTAGCGCGTGATCACAGACATGTCTCATGCACGCGCTTTGAGCGATATCGTGCTTTATCACAGCGTGATTAATATATATGTCAGCTTTATCAAGCGTGCGATCACAGACACTCAGAGTGACGGAAATGGGGCTGCCAATCGGCGCCAACGGCCTCCACCGAACATTTAAACATTTTTACACATTCATACCCAGTGTTATGGGCACTGGAGGCAATGCGGGTGAAGTGTCTTGCCCAGGGACACAACGGCAGGATATCTGGGGAGAGTGTGATGCGAACCGCCAACCATCGGGTTATTACACGACCTGCTCTACCTGCTGAGCCGCTGCCGCCCCACTTTTTCCTCAACTTTCCCTCTTCAGGAAAGCTATGGAGGCTCACCCCGCTCTCTTTATTTCCCTTTGATTGGAAATTACATCCAAAAGCCGCGCAATGTGGCATTTTCACTGACAAATGGCAGTAGTTCGTAGCTTCGCTTCTTGGCTTGTATAAGACAGAAAAAACGGCTGCAACCATTCTACGTCACTACCCAGAATGCATTGCGACGTAAACAAAAATGGCGATTTACATCGTAATTAAGTTTTTTTAAAAATATATAAAACTGGGAATTTTTTTCAAAAAAATTATATTATAGTTATGTTACTAACATAAAAATAAAGCATATAGAGCTAACATGCCAATATAATCAAAGTTCCTTTTAATGGTGTACATATTTATGCAAACAGGTTATTGTAAGTTTTTTTTATTTTTTGTTTTTCCCTTAAAAGATTTCAGCTTGTTTTTCAATAGGGTTGTACAGGTTATAGTTCACATTTATGGTGGAAAATGTTTTGAAATGATTTATCTTGGTCTCATTTTTTTACATTACAAAAACCTGGCATTTGAACAGGGGTGAGTAAACATTTTATATCCACTGTATATCAGAGGTTGCACTACACTTTTTGTTATGTCATTTTCTCAGACAGGTTTGTAAAAATTGTGTCAGTCTGTTAACTCTCATTTTAACTGACTTTAATTAGATCACCTTCTGTGTAATCTGTCATATGATAGACCGCTTTCAGAATTTTTAGTCATTGCTGGAAATATTGTGTCAAAGGACAATTTTCAGCGAACAAAACCTCTGATATATACATATCAGTGGTGTGAAAAAGTGTTTGCCCCTTCCTGATTTCTCATTGTTTTGTATCTTTGTCACACTTAATGTCATGATTGGTAATGATTGACAGCTCACGTGCAGGGAGTGACACCAGAGAAAACACCCGATGACACAGAGAAGCAAATTTGATTTGAATTTTATTCATGCAAAAAGGAAAGCGCCGCAAAGGAAAAATGCCACTCGCCAGAGGAAAACCCAGCCTGTAGGGAGAGACGAGAGCAGGTTAGATAAGGAGGGAAACTGAGAAAGGAAAATAGAACTACACTCACGTGGGAGGAAGAAAGAGCCCGGCAGAGGAACCCAGCACTTACGGCGAACCCAGAGGAGATGCTGGAAGGCAGGAGCAGAGCTGGGTGAGGTGTCTGACCGGGTGAAGATGATTGCTGACGTGGTGATGTTGATGAGGCAGGTGAGCAGACAACAACCCCGGAGACGCACCACGAAAGAGGTAGCAACCTGAAGAGGAGAAGACAAAATGATTAATGGTTTATTCTCCAAAAGGGAGACTCAAACTTACTTGTTGAGGCAGGTAGTATATCCAGCGAGCCAGCGCCGAAGTGTTGAAGAGAAGGTCTATTTATGCGCTGACGAGTCAGAGGTAGCAGGTGCGTCTCATCACTCAGGTGAGATGATTACCATCGGAATAGGGAAAAGTTGTGCAGGACGGGAGGGGGAGAGTGTGCTCACCAGAACATGACAGTGCCCCCCCCCCCCCAAGGAGCACCTCCTGGTGGTCCACTGGGCTTGTTGGGATGTGCCTTGTGAAAGGCCCGGATGTAACGGAGTCGAAAATGCACCTTAAACATTCCTTTCCTCAGTCATGTTTTCCTTTATATTATTGTGAATTTTATTTACTTGAGTGCTTTTATTTTGGCGGTACACTGCCCACATCCGCTCTTCCCGTACCTCCGAGGCTCCGGTAGTTCCTCCTTTCCCCCACAGTACCATGTTGCTTTGCTGGGGGAGCCTGTGTGGGATCGAGGTACAGACGAAGAGTGATGTGTATTGTTTTATTTCTCCAACAGGAGTAAATAAATTGTGGGAAACATCAGTCTGGTGTCATCGTGATCCATATGCCGCCTACACGCATACACTAGTGTCCCCAATCACAGCTGTTTAAGGGTGCCCAAAAAGGGGACCCACTACACGGACCATCCCCTTATCATGGAAGTTCAAACCAGGGATCCACGACCTTTCTTCTGGTCCATAGCCCTTCCAGCGGACGAGTTATTGGAGCCTCCGGCCCTAATGGCAAATGTCTAGAATCCTCTGGACTGTGTAAGTGGATTGGCCGTCAATGATCTGAGGGGGAGGAGGTGGCGTCAGGGGAGGGCAGAGAGGGCTGGCAGAAAGGGGCTTGATCTTCAACACATGGAAGGTGGGGTGTATTCGCATTGCCGGCGGGAGCTTCAAGCGGACCGTGATGTCATTGATAACCCCAGAGATGGGAAATGGGCCTAGAAAACGAGAAGAGAGCTTCCTGGACTCCATCTTTAATGGCACCTGGTCCACTGACAACCACACCTATTGCCCCATGAAATACTTCAGAGCCTGGGTACACCTGCAGTCAGCGTACTGGCGGTTGCGTTTGGCTGAACAGGTGAGGGCCGCACGAGTGGCCCTCCAGAGCCAGCAACAGCGGCAAGCATGGGCCCCCACCGATGGCACTGCCACATTCCTCTCCACCATCGGTAAGAAGGGGGGATGAGGGAGTACTCCATAGATGCCTCAATTGGGGTGAGTCCAGTGGCTGTTGAGATGGCAGAGTTGTGCGAGTACTCCACCCAGGTCAGATGAATGCTCCATGAACTGGGGTTCCAGGCTGCCGTGCACCTAAGGGTGGCCTCCAAGGACTGGTTGGCACACTCTACCTTCCAGCTGCTCTGCAGATGGTACCCAGATGTGAGGCTAATGGTGGTGCCCAGGGAGTGGCAGAAGGCTTTCAAGATTTGGGAGGTGAATTGAGGACCCCGGTAAGACACAATGTCCACAGGAATGCAGTGTAATCGGATGACATGGTTGTGAGGAGGCTTGCCGTTTCTAAAGCAGAGGGTAATTTGGGAAGGGGCACCAGGTGGATTGCCTTAGAGAAGCGATCCTCACAGGTGAGGATTACAGTGTTCCCTTGAGAGGGGAGAAGTCTGGTAACAAAGTCCAGGGCAATGTGGGACCAAGGTCAGCAGGGGATGGGGAGTGGGTGGAGGAGGCCAGAAGGAGGCGAGGAGTCCGATTTATTGCGACAGCAGACTTGACAGGCGTTGACATAATCCCGGATGTCAGTCCACAGAGTGGGCCACAAGAACACCCGACGAATGAGGTTGATAGTACAAGTGATTCCAGGATGGCATGCAAAAAAGCTGGTGTTGGCCCCACTTGATGACATCACTGCAGAGAGGGGCCAGGACAAACAGACGATTGTCAGGGCCCCCTTCTGGTATGAGTTCTGTGGATTGAGCCTGCCGGACCCTCCGCTCAATGTCCGACGTGAGAGCTCCAAGGAAGCAAGAGGGTGGGACAATGGGTTGAGGAAGGGAGGGAGGGGTAGGAGGGTCAGGTCAGAACTGGCGGGAGAGAGCGTCCGGTTTAATATTATGGGAGCCAGGCCTGTAAGTGATGGTGAGATTAAATCTAGCAAAAAATAAGGCCCAGTGGGCCTGCCTGGCATTAAGCCTGCGGGCCAACCAAAGATATTCTAAATTTTTATGGTCGGTCCACACAATTACGGACTGAGCCATTCCTTCCAGCCAGTGTCTCCACTCCTCAAGGCCCAACTTAATGGCCAACAGCTCACGGTCTCCTACGTCATAATTCCTCTCGGCAGACGTGAGCCACTGAGAGAAATAGCACCCATCCCCAAGTCAGAAGCATCCACCTCTAGAATAAACTGGAGCTGGGGCCAAGATGGGGGCATTGGAGAACTGACCCTTCATTTTCCAAAAGGCCTGTTCAGCTGCCTCGGACCAATTAAAGGGCACTTTAGCCGAGGTCAGCTGGGCCAGAGGCTGTGCTACCCTACTATAGTTTCTAATTAAACAGTGATAAAAATTTGCAAACCCCAAGAAGCATTGAAGCTCCTTGCGGAAGTGAGGTGTAGGCCCATTTAGCACAGTCTCTACCTTGGCCGGGTGGGCCCTCAGCTCCCCTTCAGCTACGATAAATCTAGGAATGAAGTCGAGCAGGTGGAAAACTCACACTTCTCAACTTTAACATAGAGCTGATTCTCCAGGAACCATTGTAAAACGGCCCTGACGTGGACTGCGTGTTCCTCTGGTGTGAGTGAAAAAATCAAAATGTCATTGAGGTAAACGAAAACAAATTGATTAACCATGTCGCGGAAAACGTCATTGATCATACGTTGGAAGATGGCGAGGGCATTGGTGAGCTCAAATGGCATCACCAGATATTCAAATTGCCCCAGGTGTGTCTTGAAGGCAGTCTTCCATTTGTTCCCTTCACGAATGTGAACCAGATGATAAGCGTTCTGCAGATCCAATTTAGTAAATACTCATGAGCGCTGAAGGAGCTCAAACGCGGAGTTAATCGGGGCAGAGGATATTTGTCCTTAACCGTTATAACATTGAGTTCCCTATAATCAATGCACAGGTGTAGGGATCCATCCTTCTTTCCGATAAAAAAAAAGAATCCTGCCCCAAGAGGAGCCGATGAAGGCTGAATGAGGCCAGCGTTCAGAGAATCTTTAATATAGCTCTCCATCGCCTCCCTCTCTGGCCCAGAAATACTGTAGAGCAGCCGCACACCTGGGAGAAGGTCTATAGCACAATTATAAGAGCGATGGGGAGGTAAAGAAAGCACTCTTGATTTGCTGAAGACCTCTCCATGATCATGATAGACCTTGGGTACTAGGCTGAGGTTTGGCAGCTCTATCGAAGAGAAAGAGATGGACAGTGCAGGTGAACACTCGGCCGAACTCAGACAGGATGCTCAACAATATGGGCTCCAGGAAGAGAAGGAGTGATTCGCCCAATTGATAATAGTGTTATGCTTCCGGAGCCATGGGTAACCAAGAACAACTGGGTGACCAGATTTCAGGAGAAAAAAGAACAAAATAGTCTCCCGGTGGTTACCGGAAAGAAGGACGGACACCGGTCCTGTTTTTTCGGTAATGATGGCCACCTTTTCACCCGACAATGTAGTGACATTGAGGGACATGGGCAATTTGGTCGTGGAGATGCCTACATCCCGCACAAAGCGCGCACAGATAAAGATCTGCTCCGCTCCTGAATCGATCAAAGCCATGGTCCTCCTCTCAACTCCTGACAACTGAATGAGGGCCGAAATGAAGAAGCTACCTGTGAATTGAATGGATTTCCTGCTGGTCATATCCCCCACAGATACTGATAGGCCACATCTTTTGGACTTCAGATGGCACTCTGGCAGTATGTGCTTTAGGGAGCCACAATACATGCAGGCGCCGGCTCTCCTCTGCCTCTGGCGTTCTTCCGGAGTCGAACGGACTTAGCCGAACTCCATAGACTCCAAAGAGGAGGCAGCTCCACCTGTGTCAGAAGCCGAAGAAGGTGTGTGCGCACTGGGCAGGTTGGAAGATTCCTTGCGCTCCTTCAAGCGCTCACCATATTGGTTGTCAAGACTGACAGCCTGATCAATTAGACCATCCAAGGAGGAGGGAATGGCATGATCTATTCTAGGTCTATTTAGGCACTGGCGAATCAGAGGTAGAAGATGCATCTCATCACGCAGGTGAGATGATTATCCGTGGAGTAGGGGAAAGTTAAGCAGGACGGGAGGGGGAGAGTGGGCTCACCAGAACATAACACTTAAATGTTTCAGATCATCAAACAAATTTGAATATTACACAAAAATAACACAAGTAAACACAAAATGCATTTTTTAAATGAAGGTGTTTATTTTTAAGGGGAAAAAAATCCAAACCTACATGGTCCTGTGTGAAAAAGTGATTGCCCCCTAAACCTATTGACTGATTGGGCCACCCTTAGCAGCAACAACTGCAATCAAGCTTTTAACTGGCAATGAGTCTTTTAGAGTGCTGTGGAGGAATTTTAGTCCACTCATCTTTGCAGAATTGTTGTAATTCCGCCACATTGGAGGGTTTTCAAGCATGAATCCGCCTTTTTAAGGTCATGCCACAGCATCTTAATAGGATTCAGGTCAGGACTTTGACGAGGCCACTCCAAAGTCTTCATTTTGTTTTTCTTAAGCCATTCAGAGGTGGACTTGCTGGTGAGTTTTGGATCATTGTCCTGCTGCAGAACCCAAGTGCGCTTCAACTTGAGGTTACGAACAGATGGCCGGACATTCTCCTTCAGGATTTTTTGGTAGGCAGCAGAATTCAATGTTCCATTTACCACAGCAAGTCTTCCAGGTCCTGAAGCATCAAAACAGCCCCAGACCATCACACTTACCACCATCATATTTTACTGTTGGTATGATGTGCCTTTTCTGAAATGCTGTTACTTTTACGCCAGATGTAACCGGATACACATGTAGCATCATCTCACTTTGGCTCATCAATAAGAATTATTCTTCAGCTTAAAGACATTGTTTCATCCAGGAAAAGGACAGCAAGGAACTGCTCTTTTATCCCAGGCCACAACTGAACTCACATTCCTTTGTTAATCCAATCTCCGGAATCTCTAACCTTTTTATTGGCCCATAAACTTGGTGACATAGAACAGAACCCTGGAGTATCTCATGGCCTACAAAGATTCACAGCTCAACATTGCCCTCTACTGGATACTCTGGGACATGCTGGAGTTAACCAGTGAAGCTTTTCATCACATCTGTGTTAACTCATTTCTAAACATTTCTTTTCTTTTTCAGGACACCAGGAAAAGCAAATGGACTCTGATGTTTTAATGTGGAAAATCAATAATGGGTTTGAAACATATTAATCATTAATTTAAATATGTGCATGCTAAAATGTTTACATGCATGTTTATTCCTGCATGTTAATTTATAAGCACTGATTATAAGTTACATTAATCACTAAGGTTAGCTTAGTTTATATACAAGGGTATAGATGAATATTAAGTATAAAAAGTTACCAAAAACGTTTCTCAAATCCCCCTCATGGATTGTCACCTTATCGTGGTGGGGGGGGTTGCGTGCCCCAGTGATCCCAGGAGCTATGTTGTCTGGGGCAATTTGCCTCTGATAGGGTCACCCAAGACAAACTGGTCCTGGGTGAAGGGCCAGACTAAGAACGATCCAACAGACGCTCATGATAAATTCTATATCAAGGATTTAGTGTACCCCACCCAGTATGGGGTTACCGGGGCCCCACCCTGGAGCCAGGCCTGGGGGAGGGGCTCGAAGGCTAGCATCTGGTGGCTGGGTTTCCACCCAAGGGACCCGGCCGGGCTCAGCCCGAAGGAGTTACATGGGTCTGCCCTCCAGTGGGCTCACCACCTGCAGGAGGGATCATGGGGGTCCGGTGCTATGTGGATTAGGTAGCGGTCAAAGGCGGAGACCTTGGCGGACTGATCCCAAGCTTTCTAAACTGGCTTTTGGTACGTGGAATGTCACCTCTCTGGTGGGGAAGGAGCCTGAGCTTGTGTACGAGGTTGAGAGATACTGGCTAGATATAGTCGACTTCACCTCAACACACAGCTCCGGTTCTGGAACCAGTCTCCTGGAGAGGGGCTGGAGCTTGGCCTTTTCTGGAGTTTCCCCAAGCGAGAGGCGACGAGCAGGGGTGGGTATTCTTGTATCCCCTCACCTTGCTGCCTCTATATTGGAGTTTTCCCCGGTGGACGAAAGGGTTGCTTCCCTGCGCCTTCGGGTTGGGAAACGGGTCCTGACCATCATTTGTGCCTATGCACCAAATGATGTTTCAGAGTACCAACCCTTTTTGGAATCTGTGACTGGGGTGCAGGAGGGTACTGCTTTTGGAGACTTCATTGTCCTACTGGGTGACTTCAATGCGCACGTGGGCAATGACAGTGAAACCTGGAGGGGGGTGATTGGGAGGAACGGCCTGCCCGATCTGAACCCAAGTGGTGTTCAGTTATTGGACTTCTGTGCTAACCACAGTTTGTCCATAACGAACACCATGTTCAAGCATAAGGGTGTCCATATGTGCACTTGGCACCAGGACACCCTAGGTCGCAGGTCGATGATCGATTTTGTTATCGTGTCATCAGACCTGCGACCGTATGTGTTGGACACCCGGGTAAAGAGAGGTGCAGAGCTGTCAACTGATCACCATCTGGTGGTGAGTTGGATCCGATGGCAGGGGAGGAAGCCATTCAGACTTGGCAGACCCAAACATATAGTGAGGGTGTGCTGGGAACATCTGGCTGAGGCCCCTGTTCGGAAGGTCTTCAACTCCCACCTCCGGAAAACTTCAACCACATTCCGAGGGAGTCTGGAGACATGGAGTCTGAATGGGCCATGTTCTCCACCTCTGTTGTTGAAGCGGCGGCCCAGAGCTGCAGTCGCAAGGTGGTCGGTGCATCTCGTGGTGGCAACCCCCAAACCAAGTGGTGGACACCAGTGGCGAGGGGGGCCATTAAGCTGAAGAAGGAGTCCTAACAAGCTTGGTTGGCTTGTGGGACTCCCGAAGCAGCTGAGGTGTACCGGCAGGCCAAGCGGAGTGCAGCTCGGGTGGTTGCTGAAGCAAAAACTCGGGTATGGGAGGAGTTAGGTGAGGCCATGGAGCAAGACTTTCGGTCGGCCTCGAAGAGATTCTGGTAAACTGTCCGGCGGCTCAGAAAGGGAAAGCAGCTCCCTGTCCACACTGTGTATGGTGCGGATGGGACACTATTGACTTCGACTGGGGATATCATCGGGCGGTGGAAGGAATACTTCGAGGATCTCCTCAATCCCACTGATACACCTTCCACAGAGGAAGCAGGGTTTGGGGACGAGGGGGATGACTCGCCTATCACAGGGGCCGAGGTCGCCAAGGTGGTTAAAAATCTCCTTGGTGGCCGGGCGCCGGGGGTGGATGAGATTCGCCCTGAGTACCTCAAGGCCCTGGATGTTGTTGGGCTGTCATGGTTGACACGCCTCTGCAACATTGCATGGAGGTCGGGGGCAGTGCCTTTGGCATGGCAAACCAGGGTGGTGGTTCCGCTCTTCAAAAAAGGGGACCAGAGGGTGTGCTCCAACTTTAGAGGGATCACACTCCTCAGCCTCCCTGGGAAGGTCTATGCCAAGGTACTGGAGAGGAGAGTCCGGTCGTTGGTCAAACCTCGGATTCAGGAGGAGCAATGTGGTTTTCGTCCTGGCCGTGGCACATCGGACCAGCTCTTTACCCTCTCGAGAATCCTTGAGGGTTCGTGGGAGTGTGTCCAACCAGTTTACATGTGTTTTGTGGACTTGGAGAAGGCATTTGACCACGTCCCTCGTGGTTTTTTGTGGGGGGTGCTTCGGGAGTATGGGGTATCGGGCTTGTTGTTACGAGCTATTCGGTCTCTGTACGACCATTGTGAGAGTTTGGTTCGTATTGCCAACACTTGGTCAGAGCCATTCCCAGTGAGAGTTGGACTCTGCAAGGGCTGCCTTTTGTCACCGATCCTGTTTATAATTTTTATGGACAGGATTTCTAGGCGCAGCCTGGGAATGGAGGGTGTCATGCTTGGTGACCACAGGATCTCATCTCTGTTGTTTGCAGATGTTGTCCTGTTGGCTTCTTCCAGCAATGACCTACAGCTCTTGCTGGGATGGTTTGCCGCTGAGTGTGAAGTGGCTGGGACGAGAATCAGCACCTCCAAGTCCGAGTCCATGGTCCTCAGCCGGAAAAAGCTGGATTGTCCTCTCTGGGTTGGGGACAGGCTCCTGCCCCAAGTGGAGGAGTTCAAGTATCTTGGGGTCTTATTCACGAGTGAGGGGAAAATGGAGCGAGAGATTGACAGACGGATTGGAGCAGCATCCGCAGTGATGCGGACGTTGTACCGGTCTGTTGTGGTGAAGAGGGAGCTTAGTACTAAGGCAAAGCTATCGATTTACCAGTCAATCTACGTTCTTACTCTCACCTATGGTCACAATCTTTGGGTAATGACCGAAAGAACAAGATCGCGGATACAAGCGGCTGAAATGAGCTTTCTCCGTAGGATTGCTGGACTCACCCTCAGAGATAGGGTGAGGAGCTCAGTCATCCGGGAGAGGCTCAGAGTAGAACCGCTGCTCCTCCACATTGAAAGGAGTCAGTTGAGGTGGTATGGGCATCTGATTAGGATGCCTCCTGGACGCCTCCCACTTGAGGTGTTTCAGGCACGTCCCACTGGGAGGAGACCCCAGGGCAGACCCAGGACTCGATGGAGAGACTATGTCTCCCAGCTGGTCTGGGAACGCCTTGGTATCCTCTCTAAAGAGCTGGAGCAGGTGGCTGAGGAGAGGGAAGTCAGGGCTTCACTGCTTGATCTGCTGCCTCCACGACCCGGACCTCCGGAAAAGCGGTAGAAGATGGATGGATGGATGGATGGTTTCTCAAATCATGTGACCTATCACGGCCAATCCTTGCTTGACAACAGCTTTCGCAAAGTTTCAGACAAAAGACTGTTTGTTTATTGGACTAAAGTTCTTAAAGCCAAAAAAAAAAAAAAGCCCGCCCACGAAGGAACGCTATTGGTCTAAGCTCCTGTCAATCACAGAGGCCTGCAAAAGTTTCCCCAGATAAAAAGGAAACAACGCCCTTTTTTCAGCTCTTTTCTCTTACTTTTTTGTCTTTGGTCCTTTGTCCTGTTCACGTCTGGTCTACACAGCAGAGATCTTTTCGGGAGAACAAAGACTGCCGAACAAAGAAGCCTTCTCCCATATGTCTTTTTCTTATGATCACAGAGCAGATAACTCATAACTTTGCGTTCTGTAACTTCATGTACTTTTAATGTTTTCTTTAAACGCCGAGGAATTCTTTCTTTCTTGAGCTCAATTCTAATTAGGATTTAAAAACTCCAGTTCTAGACGTCTTTATTTTTATAACTTTTCCTGTTAAACTTTCTGTAAAACCACGTTTTAATTTTAATTTAAGTTTTAATCTTGACTTTATTTTTATAATTTTATTGACCATTCCCACACTAGAAGTTCTTTTATCTAAAGTCTGAAACTCTTTTGATTTGATATCAGATTAGATATTGCAAATTATTATCGAATTCCCTGGGAAAGCCGCTTGCAACGAAGAAAAAAGAACACTCAGCTCACCACGACCACGCACAGCTGAAGAACTCACCACACCACGAGGAGAAGTCCTGGGCTAGACCACAGCCATTGTGATCAAACCTACGAAACCTCATCTTGTGATAACTGACTAGAAAAGTTGCCGTATCACCACATATTTGCTGGACAAATATTCTGGCTTTTGCACTTTTCACACATCAAAAACTTCCAGTCGGCGACACAGGAGGATCTTCAACTTCAGCTTCAACAAGGAGTCACGTGAGCTGTAATTTTATTCATATGGTAAATTAAACGTCTGAGGTTCGATAATAATTTGATATCTAATCAGATGCAAATTAAGTAATCATTAACATAACCCCTCTTTTCATTAAAATTTCGTTTTTATTTTCTTTAGAGTAATCCAGAATTTTCCATATAATTAATTTCATTTTCCCCATAAATTTGCGTTATGTTTTCCATAATCTGTTAACTTCAAACCGATCTAAATTCATTTCACAGTTAACCCTGGTGCTGCAAATGTTGACGTTGTTAATCTATCTTTAACAAGTTTAATTTTATGGTTAATGAAATCACTGCAATGTCTTTTAATCATCATTTCATTTAATAAATATGTGAACATGAAAGAAGTTGTTGGGAATATTATTTCATTCTGAGTCTGGTTTAAGTCCCCAGTATCGAATTCACTAAAATTTTGAGACTGATTATTAATTAATTTATTGAGTGATTAAACAGGTATAAAGTGGCATAAAGATTAAAATTGTTTCTTTAGATAGGAGCTGGTGCCCCACGAGTGTTATTAATTTTTCCTGTGTATATGAACCAAGAATTCATCTCAGGTTCCAATACATTAATATAAATTAAATAATTTGTACACCTGATCATAATTATTAATCATCATATTGTTACACACACCTTCCAAAAAGTTCAACTTCTGTCTCATCAGTCCACAGAGTATTTTCCCAAAAGTCCTGGGCATCATCAAGATGTTTTCTGGCAAAACTGAGACAAACCTTTACGTTCTTTTTGCTCAGCAGTGGTTTTCGTCTTGGAACTCTGCCATGCAGGCCATTTTTGCCCAGTCTCTTTCTTATGATGGAGTCATGCACACTGACCTTAACTGAGGCAAGTGAGGCGTGCAGTTCTTTGGATGTTGTTGTGGGGTCTTTTGTGACATCTTGGATGAGTCGCCGCTGCGCTCTTGGTGTAATTTTGGTCAGCCGGCCACTCCTGGGAAGGTTCACTACAATTCCATGTTTTTGTCATTTGTGGATAATGGCTCTCACTGTCTGGCTGAAACCTCTGTCCAGGAGGTTTTCAACTCCCACCTCTGGAAGAACTTCAAGGACACGGGGCGCTTTGTCGCATTGCCCCTGGTGTCATTGGCACCAAGTGTACTGTATGTGGGTGCTCGTGGGTGGTTGGGGGGCCGTTGGTGCGGGTTGGCGGTCGTGTTGCCGTCGCGCTGCTTCGGGGTGGCTATGGCTGCTGGACAGCCTGCTGCTGTCAGTGTGCTTCTGGAGTGGGTGGTCAGTGAGCTTGTGGTGGGTGCTTGAGGGTGTCGCTTGATGTGTGGGGCGCTGTATGGCTCCAGCCCATTGTTCACTATTGTGACTATTGTGCATGTTTCTGTGTGCAAGATGAGTGGGAATGGGTGTGGCTACTCTATCATGTTTGTGGTGCTGGGCGCGCCGGGGCACAACGGTGGTGGGTCCTGGGCCACTCAGCCTAGTGGCCCTCGCCCTGGGTTGGGATTTGGGGACAGTGGGTGGCCTCCTGAACATTCCGAGGGAGTCTGAAGATGTGAAGTCTGAATGGGCCATCTTCTCCACATCCGTTGTTGAAGCAGTTGCCCAGAGATCTGGCCACAAGGTCAATAGTGCATCTTGTGGTGGCAACCCCCGACCCAAGTGGTGGACACCAGTGGTGAGGGGGGCCATTAAGCTGAAGAAGGAGTCCGATTAAGCTTGGTTGGCTTGTGGGACTCCCAAAGCAGCTGAGGTGTACTGGCAAGTCAAGTGGAGTGCAGCTCGGGTGGTTGCTGAAGCAAAAACTCAGGTGTGGGAGGAGTTCAGTGAGGCCATGGAACAAGACTTTTTGTTGGCCTTGAAGAGATTCTGGCAAACTGTCTGGTGGCTCAGGAGGAGGAAGCAACTCCCTGTCCACACTGTGTATGGTGCGGATAGGGCGCTGCTGACTTTGACAGGGGTGTCGTCAGGTTGTGGAAGGAATACTTCGAGGATCTTCTCAATCCCACTGACACGGTTTCCACAGAGGAAGCAAGGGCCTGTGGACAAGGGGGACAACTCACCCATCACAGGGGCTGGGGTTGCCAAGGTGGTTTAAAAGATCCTTGGTGGCTGGGCCCCGGGGGTGGATGAGATTCACCCTGAGTACCTCTAGGCCCTGGATGTTGTAGGGCCGTCATGGTTGACACGCCTCTGCAACATTGCATGAAGGTCGGGGACAGTGCCTTTGGCATGGCAAACCGGGGTGATGGTTCCTCTCTTTAAAAAGGGGACCGGAGGGTGTGCTCCAACTTTAGAGGGATCACACTCCCCAGCCTCCCTGGGAAGGTCTATGCCAAGGTACTGGAGAGGAGAGTCCAGCCGTTGGTCGAAACTTGTGTTCTAACGGAGCAATGTGGTTTTCTTCCTGGCCATGGCACATTGAACCAACTCTTTAACCTCTCAAGAATCCTCGAGGGTTCATGGGAATTCACCCAACCTGTTTACATGTGTTTTGTGGCCTTGGTGAAGGCATTCGACCACGTCCCTCGTGGTTTTTTGTGGGGGACGCATCGGGAGAATGGGGTATCGGGCTTGTTTTTACAAGCTATCCGGTCTATACAACTGTTGTGAAAGTTTGGTTTGTATTGCCAACACTCGGTCAGATTCATTCCCAATGAGAGTTGGACTCTGCCAGGGTTGCCCTTTGTCACCGATCCTGTTCATAATTTTTATGGACAGGATTTCTAGGCGCAGCCAGGGAACGGAGGTTGTCATGCTTGGTGACAACAGGATAAGATAAGATAAGATAAGATAAGATAAGATAAGATAAGCCTTTATTAGTCCCACAGTGGGGAAATTCCAGGATTGCAACAGCACAGGGATAGTAACACTCAGAGCAATAATTTAGCAGATAAGATAAAAAAGAGCAGTGAATATGCTTATGTACACATAAATATATAAATATATATACACAGTGCGGAGATTGTAGCTAGATGGAATAAACAGCAAAACAGTCTATTCAGTTACCCCACGTAGTACTGTATGAATATGTACCCATACAGCATATTTCATATTTGAGTCAGCCTAGTTGTCACCCTCTGTAGTGAATGATATTGTCATAGATGTGTAATAGAGGGGACCATAATTGTGCAAGTTTGTTGCGACTTATGCATTTAATGCTTATTAGGTCATAAAGTTGTTTGTTTTTTTTTACAACCTCTTCAAGCAGCCCTGCTAAGGTTACAAAGTCTGACAGCCATAGGTAGGAAGGACCTGCGAAACCTCTCGGTCACACACCTAGGATGATGCAGCCTACCGCTAAATGAGCTCCCCAGAGCATTCAGTATGTCCTGCATGGGGCGGGACACGGACTTCAGCAGAGATGACAGCTTAGCCACCATCCTCCTCTCTCCTGTCTCCTCCACTGGGTCAAGGCGTTGCCCCAGGACAGAGCTAGCCTTCTTAATCAGTCTGTTCAGTCTCTTTCTGTTGGCTGCCGTGATGCCGTTGCCCCAGCAGACCACTCCAAATGTGATGGCTGATGCCACCACTGAATCGTAGAAGGTCTTCAGGAGCACCCCTTGTACACCAAAAGACCTGAGCATCCTCAGCAGAAACAGCCTGTGCTGTCCCTTCTTGTAGAGTGCATCGGTATTGTGTGACCAGTCCAGTTTATTGTTCAAATGAACACTCAGGTACTTGTAGGATGTCACCATCTCAATGTCTTGTTCCCTGGATGTTTACTTGTGCTGTGGGAAGTTCTCCTTACCTGCGGCAGTCTACCACCAGCTCCTTAGTTTTCCTCGCATTGATCTGGAGGCAGTTCCGATGGCACCAGTTCACAAATTCCTGGATAAGTCCTCTGTACTCAGTATCATTTCCGTCGGAGTTGAGGCCGACGATTGCAGAGTCATCAGAGAACTTCTGTAGATGGCAGTGTGTTATGTTGTGTGAGAAGTCCACAGTGTAAAGGGTGAACAGTACAAAGGGTGTCCTCCTGGACACCTCTCACTTGAGGTATTTCAGGCACGTCCCACTGGGAGGAGACCCCGAGGAAGACCCAGGATTCGCTGGAGAGACTATGTCTCCCAGCTGGTCTGGGAATGCCTTGGTATCCTCTCTGAAGAGCTGGAGCAGGTGGCTTGGTAGAGGAAAGTCAGGGCTTCTCTGCTTGAGCTGCTGCCTCCTTGACCCAGACCTCAGGAAAAGTGGTAGAAGATGGATGGATGGATGGATGGATGGATGGATGGATGGATGGATGGATGGATGGATCGCTCTCGCTTTGGTTCACTGGAGTCCAAAAACTTTAGAAATGGCTTTATAACCATTTCCAGACTGATCGCTCTCTATTACTTTGTTTCTCATTTGTTCCTGAATTTCTTTGGATCGCAGCATGATGTCTAGATTTTAAGGATCTTTTGGTCTACTTCACTTGTTCAGGCAGGTCCTAGTTAAGTGATTTCTTGATTGAGAACAGGTGTGGCAGTAATCAGGCCTGGGTGTGGCTAGAGAAATTAAACTCAGCTTTCCAAAGATGTGATAAACCACAGTTAATTTATGTTTTAACGGGGGGGGGATCACTTTTTCACACAGGGCCATGTAGGTTTTGATTTTTTTTCCCTTAATAATAAATATCTTCATTTAAAAATTGCATTTTGTGTTTGTTTGTGTTATCTTTGTCTAATATTTAAATTTGTTTGATGATCTGAAACATTTAATTGTGATAAACATACAAAAAAATGAGAAATCAGGAAGGGGGCAAATACTTTTCACGCCACTATATATATATATATATATATATATATATATATATATATATATATATATATATATATATATACAGTATATATATATATATATATATATACACACACACTAGCGTTCAAAAATTTGGGGTCACCCAGACAATTATTTTGTGTTTTCCATGAAAAGTCACACTTATTTACCACCATGAGTTGTAAAATGAATAGAAAATATAGTCAAGACATTGACAAGGTTAGAAATAATGATTTGTATTTGAAATAATAATTTTTTCCTTCAATCTTTGGTTTTGTCAAAGAATCCTCCATTTGCAGCAATTACAGCATTGCAGACCTAACATGATTGCACAAGGGTTTTCTAATCATCCATTAGCCTTCTGACGCAATGAGCAAACACATTGTACCATTAGAACACTGGAGTGATAGTTGCTGGAAATGGGCCTCTATACACCTATGTAGCTATTGCACCAAAAACCAGGCATTTGCAGCTAGAATAATCATTTACCACATTAGCAATGTATAGAGTGTATTTCTGATTAGTTTAAAGTTATCTTCATTGAAAAAAAGTGCTTTTCTTTCAAAAATAAAGACATTTCTAAGTGACCCCAAACTTTTGAACGGTAGTGTATATATATATATATATACAGAGTATATATATATATATATATATATATATATATATATATATATATATATATATATATATATATATATATATATATACAGTATATATATATATATATATACCACATTCCAAATTATAATGCAAATAGGATTTTAGTTTCATAAACATTCAATTTTTTTGTATTCCGGATCCCGTCAGCTGAGGGTCAGGTCCAGGGAGTGCCTCTGCTGCAACAGTTCCTGCAGCAGGCGTGATGGTGGTTGCAGTCCTGCTGTCCTCCTGCAGTGGCTCCAACGCTGGGGATTCCTCTGGCATTGTTGCAGGGGGACCTCTCTGTGCTGGCTCCGGGAAGGACTCCCCCGAAGCCACTGGCTCCTCCACCGTCTGATGGCCCTGATCTTGGGCTGACAGGTCCTCAGGGTGAATTGGAGGAGACACAGAGAGGGGGAAAAATAAATTAATACATGCTGCTGGAGGAGAGGACCCAGCGGACTGCTTATACTGGGCCCCTCCCTCTGGAGACAGGCAAGATTCAGTGTCATTAGATGGTTTACAATGAAGAAAAACACTTGCCTGTCATCCCGGTCCTTGATATTTACCGCTGTAGCTGGCAGGCTGTTGTCCCTCTCTGTGTCCACAGTGAAACGGCCCTCTTCTACAGGCGGAGGAGGAGCCGGCTCCATGGCAACAGAGGTGGGCATTCCTGGGATGACCTCGGCGGACCTCACAGCTGCCGGATGGATGATGGCGGCTGACGGAGGAAAGGACCTCTCCCGGCACTTCCATGCGGAACGACGCTGTCCTTGATTTGCTGGATTGGGTTTGGCATGAGCGGGAGTGCAGAGCTGGCGGGGAACAGTCTCAGCGGCGTCCTGGGAGCTCCCTCCCCACGGTGCGAGCCCGGTCTTTTTCGGGGATTTCCTCTCCCTCTCGTCATACTCACGTCAGAGCGCTGCCAACTGGGAAATCCGCTCAGCTCCCTCGGAATGTTCAGAGAGCTGAGGGCATCGATGAACCTCTGCCTCCGCCAGTTTAGCATACCACATGACATCCGCAGAGGTGGAATATTTGCTTGCCATATCAGGCCGTCGATGTTGATAAGAGCTCGGCAGTGTTCCCAGCCAAGACTCAGTGGATATCACTGGCCCCACAACATCTCCACCAGGTAAGTCCCAACAAGCAAAATACGAAAAAAAAAAGGAGAAAAGGGATGTGTTGGGGAACCCGCTAAATCCTCCTAACTGGCTGGATCATTCTGTCATAAACCCTCCGTGCACTCTACCATTGCGCACGGAGGAGAGAAGGAGAAATGAGGTTACCCCACTCACATTTATTAAACACGTCTTAGGGCAACCATACAGATTGCTAGGCAGCTCAGGCTAACAAAAAGTTCACTTGTGATGCTAGGGTGCACAGGGGAAAAGCGTAGCAGTTGTGCCGCACAAGGAAATGCTACCAACGTAGTAGCACAATCGCACAGAGAAACGCTACTGTACTCACAGCCTACCAATCCAGATCCTCCAGTAGAGCGGCAAGCAAAGTCCTTCGAAGACTGACGGTCACACAACGAAGAACAGTGGTGTGACCCGTACAATGATCCAGTGGTGTTTGTCCAGCAAAGGGCTGCTTTTATACAAACACCACTGGTCTCACAAATAGGCAGCACCTGGGTGAAGCACGGGGAGGAAAATTACCGGGACCGGGAACAGTTGATGGAAAAGTGAGGGAGAGCGAGGGGGCGTGATTGGACTGACAGACTGTCAGCAGCATGGGAGAAAGTAGATTGCTGATGCTGGCTAACAGCTGCTGGTCATGCAGTGGCTATGGTTACAGGAATACACAAAATGCACATACACAAGAGAACCAAACCCCACAGAGAGATCAGGACTGAGCTGGGGAAAGCCAAGCCGGCTCGGCCCATGACAGTTCTGGTGCAAATTCCTTTGTTATCCTGCCTACTCCTTTGCTGCCTCAGTTTGTAAGTTTACTTTGTGCTCTGTTTGGATTTTGTATTTCTTTATTAAATTGTACAAACTGCAATTCAGCATCTGGGTCTTTCCTCTCTGCCCCGAGGGCAAATCATGACAAATATGGGAAAGAAAAAGGATCTCTCTGCTGCCGAAAAGCATCAAATAGTGCAGTGCCTTGGACAAGGGATGAAAACACTAGATATTTCACAAAAACGTATGCATGATCACCGTACTATGAAGACATTTGTGGCTGATTCAGAGCACAGATGGGTTCATGCAGATAAAGGCATAATGAGGAAAGTTTCTGCCAAACAAATTCATCAGATTAAGAGAACAGCTGCTAAAATGCCATTACAAAGCAGCAAACAGGTATTTGAAGCTGCTGGTGCCTCTGGAGTCCCAAGAACCTCAAGGTGCAGGATCCTCCAGTGGCTTGCAGTTGTCCATAAACCTGCTATTCGGCCACCCCTAACCAATGCTCACAAGCAGAAAAGGTTGCAGTGGGCCCAGAAATACATGTAGACTAATTTTCAAACAGTCTTTGTTTACTGATGAGTGCCGTGCAACCCTGGATGGTCCAGATGGATCGAGTAGTGGATGGTTGGTGGATGGTCACGATGTTCCAACAAGGCTGCAACGTCAGCAAGGAGGTGGTGGAGTCATGTTTTGGGCCGGAATCATGGGGAGAGACATGGTAGGCCCCTTTAGGGTCCCTGAAGGTGTGAAAATTACCATGGCAAAGTATATAGAGTTTCTGACTCACCACTTTCTTCCGTGGTGCAAAAAGAAGAATTCTGCCTTCCATAGCAAAATTATCTCATGCTGCAAAGAATACCTGTGTGTCATTGGTTGTTATGGGCATAAAAGGAGAGAAACTCATGGTGAGGCGACCACACTCCTCTGACCTCAACCCTATTGAAAACCTTTGGAGCATCCTCAAGCAAAAGATCTATGAGGGTGGGAGGCAGTTCACATAGAAACAGCAGCTGTGGGAGGCTATTCTGACATCTTGCAAAGAAATTCAAGCAGAAACTCCAAAAACTCATGAGTTCAATGGATGCAAGAATTGTGACGTTATATCAAAGAAGGGGTCCTATGTTAACATGCAACTTGGCCTGTTAATGTCACGTGCCAAGCTGTTTTGGCTGTCCCCAGCTCTGCCTCGATCTCTTTGTGGGGTTGGCTTTGCTGGGGATGTGTATTTTGATGTGTTCTGGTACGTTTTTCCATGTCCCTAGCCACTGTCTGACCGGCAGCTGTTAGTCAGCATTTATCATCTCCTTTCTCTCACGCTGCTGACAGGCTGCTGGCCCAGCCATGCCCCCTCGCTCTCCTTCTGGCTCATCAGCTGTTTCCAGTCCCCGGTAATGATCCGTCCGTGCCTCGCCCAGGTGTTCCTATTTGTCACGCCAGCGGCATCTGTATTAAAGGAGCTCTTCACTACACAGACGCCGCTGGATCATTGTACGCGTTTGATGGCTGTGCTACACCGTCTAACCGTTAGTCACCGAAGGGCTCTGCTCGCTGCGAGAACTGGACTTTTGGGACTGCTCTCATTCGTGAGTAAACTGCTAGCGATCCTTTGTGCTGCCTTTACGCTGTGCCAGAAGCGTTCCTGTTTTCGGTTCAATCCCGCTTCACTTCTGGTAGTAATAATGCATCGGTTTTATATAGCGCTTTATCATATATACTCAAAGACGGTTTACAAATAGTGTAAATTAAAAAGTGTTCCTTTAATCTGAGTAAGCTGGACTAGCCTGCCAATTTCGATATCTAGCTTATTTTTTCCCATTAAAATCTGATGTGTTTTCAAAGTGTTCCCTTTATTTTTTTGAGCAGTATATATATATATGTTCGTCGTAAGTGCTGGGTTCTTCTGCCGGGCTCTCTTATACTCCCATGTGAGTGTTGTCCTATTTCCCTTTGTTTGAGTCTCCCTCCTAATTCTCTTGCTCTTGTCTCTCTCTTCAGGCTGTGTGTTCCCCTGGCGAGTGGCGTTTTTCTCTTGCGGAAGTGTTCCTTTGCATTTAATAAAATTCAAATCAAACTTGCTTCTCTGTGTCACAGTGTGTTTCCTCTATTGTCATTTTCTGCACGTGAACTGTCAATAATTGCCAATCATGACAGGTTTCCCCCAGCCTTGTAGTTCTTAATGCCATTATGGCCTCATTTTGTGTTCTCAGCCCTGGAGCTGCATTTACTGTATTTGGTGATAAAACCATGTTTAAACTTTGCCCTGCAATTGAGTTGATTTACATCTGCCCCACAGGGGCAAATGTCACAGAAGTTGCAATTTTTTTGGAAAAAAAAGTAACAAATTCATAAGAAAAAAAAATTGAGACTTTTTTAAGTCAAATTTATGAAAAAAATTATGAAAATTTACAGGAAAAAAAGCCAAATTTTGAGGAAAAAAGTTAGAAATTTATGAAAAAAGATCAAAATTTACATGGAAAAAGTCACATATCTATGAAAAAGTCAAAAATTTACAAGAAAAAAGTTGCAAATTTATGAGAATGTTGCAATTTTTGAGAAAAAAGTGGAAAATTGATTGGAAAAATTAGCAATTTTTTGAGGAAAAAAGGTGCAAATGTTTTAAAAAGGAACAAATTTATGAGCAAAAAAAATAAAATTTTTGTTTAGAAAAAAACACTGCACTTGGTGGCGCTCTGGGATTCTTCTCTCTATGGGTGTTTCCGGGTACTCAGGTTTCCTCCCACAGGGCAAAGACATGCATGTCAGGTTAACTGACATCAACTGGGGATTCTAAATTGTCCTTAGGTTTGAATGTGAGTGAATGGTTGTCTGTCTCTCTGTGTTGGGCCTGCGATGGACTGGCGATATGTCAGGCAGGAGAAACCTGCCTCTCACCCAAAGATGCTGGGATAGGCTCCACCACCCCACTCCCTTTGTGACCCAAAAAGGATTAAGCAGTAGAAGATGGTTGGATGGATGGACGGATGGATGGATGGTCTCATGTATGTCTGATTGATAAGTATAACCTACTTTTACTTGTATACAGTTTCAGGCTACTCTACCACCTAAATTAGAGTTTTTTAATGGAAAATGTGGATTTTTTTTAAGTGAATTTGGAGAGTTCTCATAAATTACCTGCTTTTTTCTTATGATTATTACCTCTGCCAAAGAGGTAATGCTTTTGCTAGCGTTGGTTTGTTGCTTTGTCTGTCTTTTAGCAACGTTACTCAAAAAGTTATGAACGGATTTTGATTAAATTTTCAGGAAAGGTTCAGGAAAGTCCCACTAGGAGGAGGGCTGAGGGAGGAAGGAGGTGCTGCACAGGGGAGTGAGGGGGAGGTGTGTGTGGGGGTCTGGCTGTGTTGTGGGAGTAAAGGACAGTGAGTTGAACCTATTAAAAAAGAGATTCTGTGTGTCTGACACCATCATCTGCAACACGGGGGGGGGGGGGGGCCCAGGGAACAATTCTGGCTCCCTTTCTGTTCACCCTCAACTTTGCTGACTTTTCACACAACACACCACACTGCCATCTATAGAAGTTCGCTGACGACTCTGCGATCGTTGGCCTCATTTCTGATGGGGATGGTACGGAGTACAGAGGACTTATCCAGGACTTTGTGGACTGGTGCCGACGGAACTGCCTCTAGATCAATGTGAGGAAAACTAAGGAGCTGGTGGTGGACTGCCACAGGTGAGATCAACCCCCCACAGCAGTGGTAAACATCCAGGGAACAGACATTGAGATGGTGACAGCTTACAAGTACCTGGGTGTTCACCTGAACAATAAACTAGACTGGTCACACAACACCAACACGCTCTGCAAGAAGGGGCAGCGCAGGCTGTTCCTCCTGAGGAGACTCAGGTCTTTTGGAGTGCAAGGGGCACTCCTGAAAACCTACACCTCAGTGGTGGCATCAGCCATCACATTTGGAGTGTGTCTGCTGGGGCAGTGGCATCATGGCAGCCAACAGGAAGAGACTGAACAGACTGATCAAAAAAGCTAGGTCTGTTCTGGGGCGATGTCTCGACCCAGTGGAGGAGATGGGAGAGAGGAGGATGGTGGCTAAGCTGTCATCTCTGCTGGAGTCGGAGTCCCACCCCATGCAGGACACGCTGAACACACTGAGGAGCTCATTTATGGCACTTTTCCATTATCCCAGCACACCTCAGCACGACTTGATTCACTTCAACACGGTTCGGCACGCTTTTGTCTCTGTTACAACCGTGTTGAGCTCGGGTGGGTGGGATTTCTATAACAGCGAAGCGGCGCAACAATCCCGTGACGTAACGCACGCGACCGAATCCTCCATAACAACAAAGAAAATGGAGGATCACGATCCGAGGATTATCACGTTGCTCGCTCTGTGGTTTTTTTCTCACAATTAAGGCCAGAGAGTTTAACCAGAGAAGACAGTATTACCTGAGGCGACGACGTGAATTGAGACAAAACACGTTGGAACAGTACAGGAGACTCGCGGTTGCCAGGGAGCAATATGAAGCTGGAATGGTGAGGTTACTTAACTGGCAGAGGAGGGAGCAGATATCGGTAAGCTAACGTGTGCTAGTGCTTTCAGTTGTCATTTTATAGTCATATTATTCTTGTGTACAGCATTTTGATGTTGACCGTTATCAGTATTACAGGAATGACATTATGCTGTGTGTGTGTTTCAGTTACTTAACCGGCAGAGGAGGAAGCAGATGTCGGTAAGCTAACGTGTGCTATTGCTTTCTGTTGTCATTTTATATTCATATTATTGTTGTGTACAGCATTTTGATGTTGACAGGTTATCATTATTACAGGAATTACATTATGTATGCTGTGTGTGTGTGTTTCAGTTGGCTGCGCTGTTGCAAAATACTCGCTGCAGACCGTGGGTCTGGACAGTAAACCGTAGCTCACATTGGTGGGAGGATGTTGTTCCCAGTTTCTCCACCCAGCAGTGGTTGCAGAATTTCCGGATGTCCAAGGACACTTTTACCTACCTGTGTCACAAATTGCATCCATGCATGGAGCGGCAAGATACGACGTTCCGCCTATGTGTGCCGCTGAGGAAGAGAGTGGCCATCGCACTGTGGAAGCTTGCTACCGGTTCAGAGTACCGCAGTATTGGACAACTTTTTGGGGTCAGCATCACAACAGTGTGCAGGTGTGTGCAGGACTTTTGTGCAGCAGCAGAGTCATTGCTGGTTCCAGAACTACTTCATTTTCCCGATGAAGGGAGGTTCACGGAAATGTCGGCCTACACTGAGAATCGGTGGGGGCTAGCATTATGCATTGGTGCCATCGATGGCTCCAATATACCCATCATAGCACCAGAAGAATATCACACTGACTACTTTAATCGTAAAGGCTGGCACTCCAAAGTCCTTCAAGGTGTGGTTGATGGAAAGGGTTTGTTCTGGGAATGTGTTTGCGGTGCTTCCAGGGAGCACGCAGTTCTTGGTGCTGAGACTGTCCACACTGTGGGAGTTAGCTAGTCGGGGAAACCTCTTCCCACCTAACATCAGGAACATCAGTGCGGTATGTATGGGATACTACATCCTCGTGGACTCTGCTTATCCACTGCAAAATTGGCTGTTGAAAGCATTCCATGACACCGACGACTGACTGAAGAACAGCACACGTTCAACCACACCATCAGTCATGTACGGGTGGCTGTGGAGAATGCTTTCGGCAGGCTGAAGGGAAGGTGGCGCTGCCTTTTAAAAAGGAATGACTGTGACATCGAACTGGTGAAATCCATGGTGGTGACTTGTTGTGCACTGCATAATCTGTGTGAGACTCATGGAGAGGCCTTTGACACTACATTGGATGATGCAGCAGATGAAGTAGTGGCGTCAGCTGCAGAGGTAGCTGAGGACCATGGTGGACATATTAGAGATGCTGTGATGCAGTACTTGTGTACCAATAATTATACATAGAATTTGGTCATTATTCATGTGTGTACATATGCCTAACGTCTGTGTTTAATGAATAAAATGTTGTGCACTTTTCATCTATGTGTCATCTGTTTTTCATAAGGTTTATTTTTTTTAGGGACGGGTAATTACATGCCAAAAAAACGGAGAAGTGGTCTGCCAAAAAATGCAGCAGCAACATAACTCACCTTTGCTTTGCTGGAACTGCAAATTGACGAAGGAATTATGTTTAGAAACATGTTATATTTAAATTTAAGCCTATCCCACTTGTACTTACAAAATAAGTGTAAATAGTTTTAAGAAGCACACATTATGTTGAGAAACGTGTTATATATAAATTTAATCCTATCTCACTTTTACTTCCAAAATAAGTTTAATTTTAAAAAGCACACATTTTTAAAAATGTTATATTTCAATTTAATCCTATCCTACTTGTACTTACAAAATAAGTGTTATTTTAAGAAGCACACATTATGTTGAGAAACATGTTATATTTCAATTAATCCTATCCCACTTTTACTTTCAAAATAAGTGTAAATATCTGTAAAAAGAACACATTATTAGAAATACGTTATATTTCAATTTAATCCTATCCCACTTGTACTTACAAAATAAGGTTGAATATTTTTAAAAAGCACACACATACAAAAGGTAGCATCACAACCTGTGGGTCACAACGATTTTGGGCAACAGCAACACAATTGTGTATCCTTTGCCAATCTGTCTGCTGTTATTTAATGTTTAACAGCTAAGGGACAGATAATTATATGCTCAAAAACTGGAGAAACTCTCTGATAAAAATGCTGCAACTACACAAGTCACTTTTGGTTTGATGTAACTGCCAAATGACCTAGAAATAATGAGCTGAAACTTGTTTTTATTCATATTAAATAATGAGACAGTGGCACACTGGCCAACACCAAATTCTATTATTTTTTCAATCCTAGGGCATTTTGGATGTACTGAATAAAAAAACTCATGTTTTTCACCTTCATGTCAACGTTTGGAACAACAGTATTGGTATTTTCCGTTTATATGATGCTACACTCCTTCTAAAGTATTGTAATTCTCTGAATTTGGAATGCCGATAGAACATTCAATTTACATGTACTTACTTTTTTTACCTACTTTGACTTTAAGCTTTATCAGTCTCTCCTGCTGCATTTTAAAGTCCAACTGTACAACTTCTTACAAGTTAACATAAAAAATGTACCCAATGTTTAGAACTGGATCCTGTGGTGCTAATTTTTTATGATATTTCAATAAAAAGAACAGAAAGCTTACAAAAACATTTCTGTTTTGTTGTATAGTTAACAATTACATTACCTTTACAACGGTTGACACCTGACAGGATGAACAGCATCATTTTGATCAGACTAGGCAATGGAATTTCTATGTAATTATACGGTTTTCTAATCCAGTGTTATAACAGACAAACCACACTTTGATCCAAAACACTTCCATTTTATTATATACCCAATATTCCCCAAAAAAACCCACTTTCCAACCAAAAAACAACATTAAGCGATATATGTTAGACACGCCGACCACTCAGTGTGTCAACTAGCCTCCCAAACTGTGTCAGGAAGGCTCGGTTGAAGGAAGCCGTCTCTGTCAGCTCCTCCCTTCGGAAGGTGGCATCCTGCTCCTGGGCTACCCGCGTGTTTGCTGCAACCTCATTCAAATGCTGCAAGTATTGATGATTGTATATTTTTTGCTCCTGATGGTGTCGTTCGAGCTGCTCTTGGCGCTCAAGATGTAGACTCCGCTGCTCTTCAAGCTGCCTTTCCTGCATCCTCTCCTGCCTCTCCTGCAGCCTTTCCTGGAGACGCATCTCATCCTCATGCACCTGTGTCATCACTGATGCTATGTCCGAGATGGAGTTGCGCCTTTTCCTCTTGGCTAGATGAAAGACAGAAAGTCATGGTGGTTACATAATGCTGTATCTAAACATATCAAAAACATATACTATGGAATTACACTGGTGAAAGCCTGTGGTGGGATGTGACTATTACATATGCTTCGTTGCTGTATTTAAGCTCAAATGTCATGTTGCTGCACTTCAATGGAGCGGATTGTGCAACTCCCAGGGTGCTGTGATAGGGAACATCTCCCCATGCAATCAGAAAAGGATTAAGTGGAAAAAGATGGATGGATGGATCTTTAAAAGCTTTTCTTTGTATTGTGGCCTCAGAAATCGGAATGGGTTAATAAAAATGGCTTAATAAAAATGGCTTAATAAAAGTGACGTGAAGCTTTTTAATGAGATGTTGATTTTGAAAGGCAGTTCATGTGCTGTATCTGTTTTTGTATATTATGACTTCCAACAGTATTTCCACCAACACACCACCACACCTAAAAATGTGACTGTGTTGTTCAACACCGAGAATAGAACACCACAGAATGTTTTGGACACAGACATATAAAATTCCTTAATATGCAGCTATCGGAAATAACCTTAATCATAAAAAAAAACCGGGGGTAATCTCATGTTTACTGTGCCTTACCAACACTTGAACGAGACATCCCGGATACTGAAGGAGCTGGTGATGGAGATGGTGATGGAGCTCGTGATGGAGCTTGTGATCTGGCCGACACCGGTGTCGGCGGGACAGATTCAGATTCTCCGTCGTGAGACGCTGGAGAGTCCGGGCGGTCTGGCGCGGTGGACCCCTGGGATGTTAAAATTGATTCTACAAGGAAAATGCACACAATAAAATACAGCACGAAAGTGCAACATATACAGAAAAGACAATAGTTTTTAACCAGATTACATAAGCTTATTTCAGCGTATTGTTCACGTGAATACTTAAAAGAAAAGCGTGATTCCGCAGTGTGCTGCGATATAGCTGACTAGCGATCATCACTAACAACCATTATCCACAAATGAACAGCTTTTTTTTATTGCATAAATAAACTGAGCGTCTTACCGAATATATTGGCGAAAAAACGCACAATAAAAAAAAAAAACACTCACCGTTAAAGGACTCCGATGGCGTGGCTGTGTCGAGCCCAATGGCTCTGCCATTGCTAGCAGGCCGATGTCCGTAAATAGCGTCCATCTGCTCGAACCACTTCCAGTTCCTCCGGTCCGCACCACTTCGGCTATTGTGGTCCTTTAATGAACGGTAATCGCACTTCATTTTTTTTATTTTCTCCCTACACTGTTTGGCAGTCCGGGTGTGCCCCTGTGCTGCCATGTGGTCGGAGACCTCCCGGTATATTTTCTCATTCCGTGTGGCTCCGTCTAATTCGCGCTGGATGCGATCGTCCGCTAATACACTAAGAAGACACTGCACCTCCTCATTTGACCATGGAACACCCTTACGCGAAGCCATCGTTGACAATGAAAATAAATACCGAAAATACTCTATAACACTGAAAATAAAGTCGCCCACTGTGGTTGCGCGCTGTGTAATGGCGGTCGTGAAGATTCCTCAGAAGAGGTCGCTTTCGTGACGTTACGACCTGACCAATCAGCGGCAACCAGTCTTTTGACGTCACAGCACGGCACAGCTCAGCACGACTGGACCCTGCCCTTGAGCGAGGCTGAGAATCGCTGCTGTTAAACTGTGTTGGGGCTAGTGGAAAGACTTACGAAGCGTGCTGAGCTGTCCCGTGGCGTGCTAAGCCAGGCTAATGGAAAAGGCCCTTTAGCAGTAGGCTGTGCCTTCCTAGGTGCACGACGGAGAGGTTCTGCAGGTTCTTCCTACCAACGGCTGTCAGACTTTGTAACCTAACCAGGGCTGCTCATAAAGGTCGTATTGACTGTACTAAACGATTTGCTCTGAGTACTGCTATCCCTTTGCTGCTGTCATCCTGGAACTTCCCCACTGTGAGACTAATAAAGGCTTATCTTAACTTATTTTATCTTATCAGCACGGGGAACAGATGATTAGATTTTGGTGGTGATCTGAGAGTGTATACCTCCACCAAGGGCTTTGTTTGTATTTGTGCAGCAGGATTACACAAAAACTACTGGATGGATTTGGATGAATTTTTCACCAGAGGTGGTTCTTGGGCTAAAGATGAAGCCTTCACATTTTGGTGATGATCTGAGAATGCATACCTCAGCCAAGGCTCTTATCTTCTCACAGTGTGTCAGCAACAAAACTCCTAAACTAGTGGACAGACTCTGATGCAGTTTTCACCAAAGTGGCTCTCGGCCTACACACGAACCCATGACATTCTGGAGGTGACCCATGAGGGGCAGAAGGAGCCTTGTTAGAGGTATGTGCTCTCTGAGTGCTTTTCTAGGTTTTATTAATTGTAGACTTTAAAATAAAATTTTGAACCTTCATGAAAATTGAAATTTTATGAAAAATTTTTGCTCATGGATTGACATTTTGTTCTTGAATTTGTGACTTTTGTGTCATAAACTGGCATTTTTTCTTCCATCTTTGCACTTTTGACTCAATATTTTTCCCTCTACTTTCCACTGATTTTTTCCCTTAATTTTTTAAAATTATTCCAAATGAGCTACATTTCTCTTGTGATTTTCTGACTTTTGTCTCGACAATTGATTCATTTACTTCTTCTTACTGAATTTAGTGAATCTGTTAAATAACTTTGCTCAGTGATTGTAACTGTATGTGATATTTTTTCCTCATAAATTTGCAGCTTTTGCCATGAATTTGTACCTCTGAGCAGCGCTGCTCTTCTGTCCACCACAGAACCAGAGCTGCTCAGTGAGGACAGTGACAGCAAAGTTCACCGTGAGGTCACGCGCTACCGTGGAGCTTCGTGGGGGTTCCTTCAGCCACACGCGTGATTGGCTGCCGTCCTGTGAACGGGTGGAGGAACGCCCACAGTCTTCTGCACAGCTCAGCCAGGCGGAACCCGTGAGGTTCTGAGGGAGCGGCTGAAGCACAGCTGCATCCTGCCCGGGGCAGCGGCGTCACAGGTTCGTTTGCGGTCGCCGTGACGTGTTTTACCGTTAGTTTCCTCGTGCACGGTCGGCTGTGTGACGGTGGTTTTGTTGGGTTTGCAGGAATCATGGCGGCAGAAGGGAAAAACAGCTGCTATGAAGGCGAGTACGTGCACAGCTTCGGGTTCTACTTGGAGCATTCCGGGGAGCACAGAGCCGTGCTGGAGTGTGTCAGCAGCCTGCTGCCGGAACGGTTCCGCAGGTGTGACGGGCTCAGCTGCACCCTTAGAACCTCTACAGAACACAGGGAACAGGCTGCAGAACCACCGCTGTTAAATGCAAAAACAGTTTGTAAATCTGCAGCTTTGTTCCTCTGACTTTTTTTTTTGGGGGGGGGGGGATTTTCTACATTCTTTGTAATAATTGTGTAATATTTTACTGTAAGTCTGCAACTTTTTCTCATAAATTTGTAACTGTTTTTGTTGTAAATTTTCCACGTTTTTCCTTATGAATTTGATATTTTTGTAAATTTTCTACTTTGTGTAATTCTGCAATCTTTTCTTGTAAATTCTTGTCAATTTTTCTTGTAAATTCACTACTTTATTCTTTTTAACTTGCATCTTTTTCTTGTAATTTTGCTACTTTTTCCTTATGAATTTGCTAAATTTCTTTGTAAATTCGCTACTTTGTTGTAATTCTGCAGTTTTTTTATTATAAATTTTCTATTTTTTCATGAATTTGCTATTTTTTCTGGTAAATTCACAACTTTGTCAGAAATTTGCATCTTTTTTCTTTTAAATTTGCATTTTTTTGTAAATTTGCAACTTTTTTCCTTGTAAATTTGCTATTTTTTCAGGTAAATTTGCTACTTTCTTTGCCATAATTCTGCAACTTTTTTTTCTCAGACATTTGTAGCTTTTCTCATTTAAATTTGCAACTTTTTTCACATAAATTTATGATAATGGTTTGCATTTATATAGCACCTTTCAAGAAACCCAAAGCGCTTTACAATGAGCAGATAAGCAACAAGTTGTGCTGTTTTTTTCTTCACTTTTGACTGCAGATAAATTGCAAATTTACAAGAAAATAGTTGCAAATTAATGAGAAAAAAAATTGCAAATTAACAAGAAAAAAGTGTCAAATTAATGAGAAAAAGTTGCAAATTCACAGGAAAGTTGCAAAATTACTTGAAAAAGTTGCAATGAGAAAAACATTGCAAAGTGGCAAGAACAAGTTGGAAATTTACATGAAAAAAATTTAAACTGGTGATGAAAAAATTAGCAAATTTACAAGAAAAAATTCTTTATTTGTCTGACTTTGCAGGATGGGAGAAGGTAAAAGCAGCTTTGACGTCCTCGGCGTTGGAAGCGGTGGAGGTATGTGATGAACTGTGATGACGGTGGATCTTCTGATGGTTCACCGCGGCTCTGCTATAACCCTCATTCTGATTATCACAGGTGGGGACCAGAAAATTATTAGACGTTATCTAGAGGGACTTTAGTAATAGATTAGACTGGAACAGAGCGCACATTGTACTCGACTGCACCCGACATTATCAGACCTGTTATAGATCAGAATAACCCTGCCGCTGGAATCAACTCGTTGTTTGATTCCAGGTGAGGTGGACATCCAGATGCTGACCCTGCTGCAGTCCGTGTTGCCCGACGTTCCCATCACCACCGACATCGTGGAGGGCAGCTCCAAGCTTGTCAGCAACTTCAAAGGTATGAATTTGCAAACTGTGAAAATGAAATCATAGAACAGGAGCAGCAACTTTTCAATAACGTAACTGCTATTCTCACTTTGTCCATTTGGGGTCACACAAGAGTAGTAGACACAAACGTGACGCCAATTTCCTCGGACTCCGCTTGCAGTCTGTTATCCATTCTCCACCATAACAGATCACTAAAAATATGCAACAAGTCGTTTTTTATGGATCCCGGATCCAACACACTGAAATGTCGTGGTATTTACTGTATTTAATAACTGTTCTTTAAAAATACTTTTACCCCATGTCTCACAGTGAGACGGGTGCTGGGGGGGCGTTCACGGTTGCATCAACAGTTGGTGCTTCACTGGGGTTCATGCGGGGGGTTTGCGCAACAGT
The DNA here is from genome assembly GCA_020510985.1 of Pholidichthys leucotaenia. Classification (NCBI taxonomy): domain Eukaryota; kingdom Metazoa; phylum Chordata; class Actinopteri; order Cichliformes; family Pholidichthyidae; genus Pholidichthys; species Pholidichthys leucotaenia. Next base: position 459,963,219 of record CM035839.1, read on the forward strand.
TCATTGCCTTTGCCGGATGTTTTTACAGCTGGAACCAGTTTTTCTGGTCACAAAATTTTGGGTCGTGTTCAAAAGAGAAGCTGCCGGTGTTGTGACATTTTGGCATACCTGTCAGAACAGAATATTCTGGGTTACACAGAACCAAAGGCTCTGAACAGAAATACACAGAACTGGGGCAAAGTCCATCATTTCAGCAAACCGCCAGAGACCTCAGACAGCTGAGGCAGAGAGTGTGAATTGCTGTTGCCCTCTGTTATATATAACTGTAGTTAGAGTGCAGTTACCTTAAAGTTTAAAAAAAATATTGTGATATTTCAAGGGTTCACCCAATAATGAGAGAGGATTTGGAGCGTAGCAGGAATTTATTTCAACCCCCTGATTACGCAGAACAGAGGGAAGGTCATCCACGCACACACTCACTTCACTCAGGGTGACACAGACACGTCATCTGTCACACGCAGGGAAAACAACATGATCACAACCAGACTGATCCAGTCCCTCCAGGATTTCGTGGGATGTTTTTATGGTTGTTGCGGCCCAAAAAGCCTGAATTCATGGAAGCTTTTTTTTTTTTTTAAAGTTTCAATGTTTGAAGAGGGGTTTTTTTTGCACTAAAAGTTGTGGGAAGAATTCCAAATTTTAAAGCAGATGGATTTTCCAGCTTACTGCAGTGATATTCTATATAACAATACAAGAAAAGCACAGGATTGTCTGACATAATGCACGGCTCAGGAGACACACACACAGGCTCAGGGTAGATTTAATAGCTTTATTGAAACAAGTGTGTATGAGTGCGTGCATGTGAGGTGTGTATGTGTTGGTGGCGGCGTCTGCGTCAGGCACGGGGGCAGGAAGCCGTTCAGCCGGACAACCCTATGGGAGAAGCAGAGGGAGAAGGGTAACGGGCACCACACCAACACAGGAGATATGACAATGACTGTAGGCTTACTTGGTTTGGGCAGGTGGCTGGCGTAGCAAGGGCGTAGCCCGGTAGACAGCAACCTGGAGCGCCTGATGCAGCAGCGAGGAGGCGGTGGCTGGAGGAAGTTGTCCGCCGCCGGGAAATCCACCTGTGCACAGGGGAGGACACTGGAAGGAGAAGGTAAGAGAATCTTACTTGCTATCTTGCTTGGTGAAGGGGATTCCTTGCAGCAAGGGAAGCCAATGAAGACAGACGGCTTCAGGCCGAAGCCCAGGGCGAGGCGGCTTAAATCCCTCGCCGCTGACAAGGCGCAGGTGTGCGTGCAGCTGGCGCCGCTGATGAGCGGCGAGATGTGACAGTACTCTAGCAGCGCCTCCTGGCGATGGTTTCTCCGGGTGCGCTCGGTGGAACTCAGTGATGAAAGATGGATCCTACACAAACGACGAGGGCACCCATTGCCTATGTTCAGGTCCATAGCCCTCCCAATCCACTAAGTACTGTAACCCGCGACCCGGCGCCGGGAGTCCAGGATGGAAGAGACTGGCCAGGCTGGATGACCATCAATCATCCGGGGCGCGGGCTGCGCAGCAGGGGGAGGGCAAAGGGGGCCGGAGACTGCCAGCTTCACCTTGGAAACGTGGAAGGTGGGATGGATGCGGAGGGAGGGGGGAATAGCCACACGCACAGCCACCGGGTTGATAATCCTGGTGATGGGGTATGGGCCCATAAAACGCTGTGCCAACTTCCTCCTCTCACCCTTTAAAACGACGTCCTGGGTAGACACGTAGACACGTTGGCCTACCTGGTAGGCTGGGGCAGGTCTTCTGTGTCGGTCCGCCATAGACTTGTTGCGCTCCGCCGTGTGTAAAAGCGCATTGCGCGCCGACGCCCAGATGGAGCGGCACCGCCTGAGGTGCGCCCGAACTGAGGGGACAGTTACCTCACTCTCCTGCGTAGGGAACAGAGGGGGGTCGTAGCCCAGTGACGCCTTAAATGGGGACATCCCAGTGGCAGAAGAGCGGGCGGTATTGTGGGCGTACTCCACCCAGGCGAGATGAGTGCTCCAGGACGCAGGTTTGGATGTTGTGGCTGCACGGTGGCGCAGTGGTTAGCACTGCGGCAGCACAGTTTACCCTTGGCCGGGGGATTGTGGGGATCGTGGGATCGTGGGTTCGATCCCAGCCCCCGACCAACAGTGATCTGTGTGGAGTTTGCATGTTCTCCCCGTGTTGCGTGGGTTTACTCCGGGATTTCTCCGGTTTCCTCCCACATGCCAAAAACATGCATGTTAGGTTAATTGGCTGTTCTAAATTGTCCCTAGATATCTGTTTCCTATAGGCCCTTAGAATAGAGGGTTAGTATTAATGAAAGCGCTTTGAGTGGTCTTTGTGACTAGAAAAGCGCTATATAAGTGCAGGTTAGTTAGTTAGTTAGTTAGTTGTGACGCAGCGGAGCGCAGCCTCCAGCTCCTGATTGGTCCGCTCACACTGCCCGTTGGATTGGGGGTGATGGCCGGAGGAGAGGCTTACCTTGGCTCCCAGGGCGTTGCAGAAAGACCTCCAAACCTCTGAGGAAAACTGGGGGCCCCGGTCCGAGACCACGTCTACCGGAATCCCGTGCAGCCTGACCACGTGCTGGATAAGGAGGTCCGCCGTCTCCAAGGCAGATGGAAGCCCTCGTAATGGGATGAAGTGAGCAGCCTTGGAGAAACGATCTACGATGGTCAGGACTGTGTCAAAGGTGTTAGAGACCGGGAGACCGGTGACAAAGTCCAGGGCGATATGCGACCAGGGCCTGCCAGGGACGGGCAGGGGCTGGAGCAGACCAGCTGGAGGGGCATTACCTGATTTACTGGTGGCACTGACGGGGCAGGCCCGGGCGTAGCGGGCAGCGTCCTTCCGCAGGCCCAGCCACCAGAAGGATCGTTGAAGTAAGTCAATCATCCAGGAGGAACCAGGGTGGCAGGTGAGCTTTGACGTGTGCAGCCAGTGGATGACCTCCCCCCGAACCGTGGACGGCACAAAAAGCCTCCCCTCCGGTCCGCAGCCAGGGTCTGGTTCCGATTCCTGCGCCTTCCGGATCTTACTTTCGATGTCCCAAGTGACGTCTCCCACGATGCACGACCTGAGCAAGATGGTGTGGGCTGCGTCCTCAGACGCCTCAGGGGCAAATTGCCTAGAGAGGGCGTCAGGCAGGCCGTTCTTGGAGCCAGGCCTAAAGGTGATGTTGAAGCAGAACCTGGCGAAGAACAAGGACCAACGCGCCTGGCGGGCGTTCAGACGCTTGGCAGATCTTAAATACTCCAAGTTCTTGTGGTCGGTTAGAACCACGAACGGCAGGGCTGCCCCCTCTAGCCAGTGACGCCACTCCTGCAGCGCGAGCTTGATGGCGAGGAGCTCTCTGTCCCCCACGTCGTAATTTCGCTCCGCCGGGGACAAGCGCCGAGAGAAGAAGGCGCAGGGCCGTTTGATCCCGTCGTCAGGTGACCGCTGAGATAACACCGCCCCCACCCCTGTGTCCGAAGCGTCCACCTCCACGATGCATTGCAGCGAGGGATCGACTTGGCTGAGGACCCGGGAGGAGGAGAACTCCACCTTCAGCACCTGGAAAGCAGCTGCGGCCTCTTCAGTCCACCGGAACGGGACCTTAGGGGACATGAGGCGGGTCAGAGGGCCGACGATGGTACCAAAGTTCGGGACAAAGCGGCGGTAGAAGTTGGCAAACCCAATAAACTGTTGTACCTGTTTCCTTGACGTAGGAGTGGGCCATTCCACCACCGCTTTCACCTTCGCTGGGTCCGGAAGCACCTGGTCGTGGGAGATGACGAACCCGAGGAAGGACGTAGTCTTAGCGTAAAACTCACATTTCTCAGCCTTGACATATAACCGGTTCTCCAGCAGCCTTTGGAGGACCCCCCTCACATGGACCCGGTGCTCGTCCCTGGATCTGGAGAAGATGAGGATGTCATCCAGGTAGACGAACACAAACTGGCCGATGAAATCCTGGAGGATGTCATTTATAAGGCGCTGAAAGACAGCTGGAGCGTTGGTCAACCCGAACGGCATAACCAGGTACTCGAAATGGCCATTCGGGGTACGGAAGGCTGTCTTCCACTCGTCTCCCTCCCGGATCCGGACGAGGTGGTATGCGCTGCGAAGATCCAGCTTGGTGAACCAAGTCGCCCCCTGGAGGGAGTGGAAGGCGGTGTCCATTAGGGGCAAGGTGTAGCGATCCTTCTCCGTGATGTCATTCAGGGCGCGATAGTCAATACAAGGACGGAGGGAGCCGTCCTTCTTGCCCACGAAGAAGAACCCAGCGCCTAATGGAGATGACGAGGGACGGATGATTCCAGCACTCAGCGATTCCTTGAGATAAGAATTCATAGCCTCCTTCGCCGGCGCAGACAGGCTGTAGAGTCGCCCCGAGGGTAAGGGTGCCCCCTGGCGGATGTTTATAGCACAGTCGTAGGGCCTGTGCGGGGGAAGAGACATCGCCTTGGATTTGCTGAATACCATACCCAGGTCGTGAAACTCCAATGGCACCAGGGTGAGCTCCGGAGGCGCGGCGTCCTTGGGAGTAGGAGGAGAGGACGGGGCGCAGGCAGCGGATTGAAGGCAGGTGCTCATACAGAAGGAACTCCAAGTGGACACTCTGGCGGACTTCCAGTCCAGGACAGGATTGTGGAGGCGGAGCCATGGGTATCCAAGAATGACGGGTGACACAGAATTAGGTAGGACATAAAAGGAGATCTCCTCCCGGTGGTTTCCAGAGATAATCACTGGGACAGGGACGGTCTGATGTGTTACTTTCCCCAGGGACACATGGGAGAGATTGACTAGGGCGAGAGGAGACTTGAGGGTTTGGCAACGGATGCCCAATCGGGTTGCCAGGCTCTGTGAAATAAAGCTTCCCTCCGCGCCCGAGTCCACCAGTGCATGAGTGAGGTGCCCTGTGGGGTTATGACAAAATCAGATGGGCAGCATCAATTGAGTGAGGGGAGTTAACCGATTAGCGTCCGTGAGGCCCCCTACAGTGACTCGCGGACCTCCCCGTTTGGCTTTTGTGGACAAAGCTCCACCGTGTGTTGGCTGTCTCCGCAATACATACAGAGACCCAACTCACGACGGCGTTGTTTCTCCGCTGGGGGGAGCTTTGTCCAGCCTGTCACCATCGGCTCCGACTCCTCAGAGTACCCCGGTGACGGCAACGCCAGGGGGCGAGCTTGGGACAGGCGAAACGAGGCACCTCGAGGGCGAGAAGAAGACGACTTCCGCTCCGAGGCACGCTCGCGCAACCTGTTATCCAAGCTGATGGCAAGGGAAGTTAGCTCCGCTAATGTCTCCGGGATGTCCCGTCCAGCCAATTCATCCCTCAGACCAGCGCTGAGACTGCCAAGGAAGATGCCGCAGAGAGAACGTTCTCCCCAGCCGACCTCCTCCGCAGCGACCCGGAAGTCGATTGCGTAGTCAGCTGCCGACCGGCTTCCCTGCTGAAGGCTGAGAAGCCGATCGACTTGAACGCTTTCTGTACGCGAATGATCGAATACTTCCAGAAACAGTCTCACGAATTGGCCATAGGTGAGGGTGGCGTAACTGGGCTTCGCCATAACGGCGTAAGCCCAGGTAAGCGCTCGCCCCTCCAAGAGGTTCCCTATGTAGCCCATCCGGCTATGGTCTGAGGGAAAGTCTCCGGGCACACGGTGAAACATGGACTCACACTGCATGATAAACCCCCGCGCTCCACCAAGCTTACCGCTAAAGCGGGCGGGGGTCGGAATGGGTGTGAGCCGTGCCGGTGCCGCCAGAGCAGGCTGGACGGCCGCTGGAGCAGCAGGAGCCACGCCACCCTGACGGGCCGGGGGGAACGGCTGTTGGGGGTCCAAGCGGTCCAATCGGTTAGTTATTATGCTTAACTGATTTAAAATCACCTGTTGTTGGTGGGCTATTAGATCCACCCGAGCCTCGAGGGTGGAAAGACGGCGTGCGAGCCCGCTGTCTGCCGAGCCGCTCTGCTGAAGCCGTACTGACATAATGCACGGCTCAGGAGACACACACGCAGGCTCAGGGTAGATTTAATAGCTTTATTGACAACAAGTGTGTATGAGTGCGTGTATGTGAGGTGTGTATGTGTTGGTGGCGGCGTCTGCGTCAGGCACGGGGGCAGGAAGCCGTTCAGCCGGACAACCCTATGGGAGAAGCAGAGGGAGAAGGGTAACGGGCACCACACCAACACAGGAGATATGACAATGACTGTAGGCTTACTTGGTTTGGGCAGGTGGCTGGTGTAGCAAGGGCGTAGCCCGGTAGACAGCAACCTGGAGCGCCTGATGCAGCAGCGAGGAGGCGGTGGCTGGAGGAAGTTGTCCGCCGCCGGGAAATCCACCTGTGCACAGGGGAGGAGACTGGAAGGAGAAGGTAAGAGAATCTTACTTGCTATCTTGCTTGGTGAAGGGGATTCCTTGCAGCAAGGGAAGCCAATGAAGATAGACGGCTTCAGGCCGAAGCCCAGGGCGAGTCGGCTTAAATCCCTCGCTGCTGACGAGGCGCAGGTGTGCGTGCAGCTGGCGCCACTGATAAGCGGCGAGATGTGACATTGTCAAACATTTCCTATTACAGTGATTTATAAATGAAGCAGAAACTTCTGCTATACAGAAAAACTCTTTTGTGCAACAGCCAACACAGACTTTAACACAATATCCATTACAACAGCTAAACTGCATTGAATGCATGTTAAAGAGTAGAGATGTGGAAATTATTTGCAGCGCCTTCATTTGAAAACTCCCTACGGTCCCCAACCACTCGGTACCGAGCGGAAAGGAAAAAATAAATAATTTATTCTCTTAGTCTGTATTGTCTGTTGGAGTCTGTGTTTTTCCAGAAAAAAAAATGCAGACAGTATTCCTATGCCTACTGTGGTATCGTGAGTGTAGTGTGTGTGTGTGTGTGTGTGTGTGTGTGTGTGTGTGTGTGTGTGTGTGTGTGAGATGCCATACCTGTCCACAGGGTGACATCAGGCGGGCACGGCCACTGGTGTGTATAATTCTGTGTTCTGTAATAAAGGTGGGCTGGTGTTGATGGTTCCTGCAAGACGAGACTCTTACTCTCTCTATTCATACATAATATTTTGGCAACGAGGATAGTTATGGCAGCATATGGGCTACCTCATCCACGAATTTCATTTCTGAAGTACGTGGGAGAGCCGGTGGTCCTGTGGCCAAAGTGGTGGGCCACGTTCGAGGAGTACATCGGGGTGCTGGGCCTAAGCGGGCTCAATGAGAGATGACGAACACTTCTGGCCCACCATCTCGGCACGGAGGGCCACAGAATTCTCTCTACGTTGGGAGAGACGGAGGAGTATGAGGATGCTGTCGAGCGGCTGGCCGAATTTTTCACCGGGCAGACGAGCACCACGAAGCTGTGGGTGGTGGGAGTTTTGGCGCCAAAGGAGGCTATACTAGTTAGCTTGGGGAAGCTAATGACCCATTCATTACCTATGGGCAGGCTAGATGCTAAGCTAGCTGCGTGCCGAAAAAGAGCTCCAAGCGGCCAGCTAGACTTTGCGGTGGGACCGGGACTGCGAGAGGGGGAGTCCCCGGTCACTCTGGACAGCGGGCCATCTGCAAAGCGCAGGAAGGGGGAGGACTGGTGCGCTAATGAGTTGGACGGCGCGGTGTGCGACGACAGCGGAGAGGGAGAGCAGCAGGAGTCATCCCCGCAGCTGAAGGCTAGGCAGTGGGAGAGCAGGACCATGGTGGCTGAGGGCCCTGGGGGAGAGCAGCAACAGTTGGATGCAGAGACGACGCAGCGGAGCGCCTGGGACGAGGGTGCTGAGGGCAGCGACAAAACGCCTTTGTTGGACAGTGGTGCCGATGGGAGTGACGCTTGGAGCCCCAAGGGAGAACAGCTACAACCGGGCACGGAGACAGCGGAGCGCTTGGGACAAGGGTGCCGAGAGCACCGACAAAACACCCAGGTTGGAGAGTGATACCGACGAAAGCGAGGCTGGGAGCTCCGGGAGAGAGAGCAGCTATGGCTGAAGACGGAGGTAGCGCAGCGGAGCACCCTGGATGAGGGTGCTGGGCGGTACAGCGAGGCACCCGAGGCAGCGAGTGGCGCAGACGAGCAGGCTTCAGTTTTCCCCAGACTGCGGCCACAGGGGGCCGGAGAGTTTGGAGCATTGACGGCGGTGTTGAAGGCGGTCAGGAGCAGACCGATAGGCACAGAGGGACAGCATGCCAGACAGCAGCACTGCAGGGCCAGAGGAGAGAAGTGGTTGATGGCGAGAGGAGACATTTTTGCCGGGGAGGGTGTCTTCGATCCTGGTGGCAGACGGCGGCCAAGGGCGCGTATGCCATGGGATTGCCCTGGGCCTCTGAGACAGTTTTGTCCATGGCTGTCCAGGGACCATGGAGTAATATTAAAAATATCTAGTGTAAATACATGTACATAGTGCTGGTATGCATGACAGTATGTATGTGGTGTTATGGGATTTATACATTTTAGAGACGTGGTCCAGTTTTTGTTATTCTTTTGGATAAGTGTGTTAGGATATTTTATTGCAATTACTTATTCAATTCACTTCATTTCAGCATTATTTATAAAGAACCCAGATTGAAACTCTTCAAATAAACCATTTCCCCACAAATGGTCAAACAATTGCGCAGTAACAACTCTTTCTAAGATTTTTGAAATGAAAGGCAGATTAGAGATTGGTCGATAGTTAGCCAAAACTCCTGGATCGAGCGTTGGCTTTTTGAGTAAGGGTTTAATTAGCGCAATTTTAAAAGCCTGCGGTACATAACCCAAAGTTAAAGAAGAATTAATTATATGAAGAATACGGCTACTAATAATTGGGAAGACTATTTTAAATAACCTGGTAGGGATAGGGTCTAAAAAACAGGATGAAGAGACTTCCGGGAAGATGGCGGAGAGACATAACGCTTAAACAGAGAGCTCTCCCTAGTCGGATTAAAAATCTTTGGTAAATGGCCAACTCGACATAAATGGATCAATAAACCAAGGGATGAAAACACGAAGAAGCCGGGCACACGGACAAAAGCAAGGTAAAACTAAAGAATCCCTCTTCAACAACGCAGGAGAAATCGCTGAACACGAGGCCCAAAAAAACGAGGTGACTGCAATAGAGAAAATGGAGGACGCCAAACTCGATATTATGAACACTGGCTCCGCCAATATAAGTAAAGACATAAAAGACTTCAAGCGACAACTCCAACAGGATTTAACGGCTCTTAAGGAAGAGCTGAAAAAAGAGATGAAGGAGGAAATTATGGGTCTCCGAAAAGAAATGGAATGCAAGCTAGCGGAAACCATAGAGGAACTGCGCACTCAACGGGCGTGTATGGCAGAAGCACAGGCTCGAATATCAGATTTGGAAGACTGGAAGACCGAGGCAAGCGAGCGGCTGCAGACCCTGACAGCACAAACACAGAGGATGCAGGAAAAAATAACCGACCTGGAGAGCAGGTCCAGGCGGAGCAATATACGCATCTTCGGGATTCCGGAGGGCATTGAAGGCAACTCGATGACAAAATTCATAGATCAATTCCTAAAAAAAAGAGCTTGAGCTGCCCGATGAAACAGACCTGCAGATCCAACAAGCGCACAGAGCCTTGGCACAGAACCCGAATTCAAACTCTACACCCAGGTCAGTTGTGGTAAACTTTCTAAAATACAACGTAAAGGAAAGAATCCTGACACAAGCGTGGAAAAAAAAGATACGAGTCGGCGACAAACAGATATTCTTTGACCATGACTACCCGACAGAAATTGTGCAGCAGCGAAAGAAATATGCCAATGTGGCGGTTCGTTTTAACCCCACAACAGACTAAGGACACTCAGCCCTCTTTTCTCTGTTTTTCTGCTGCATTACTGAGAAGCAATGTGCCATTCATGTATTTGTGATGCAGACATGCATGTGCTGTGATGTAATGCGCCATTCGGTATAGTGTGCATATGGCTTGTCCTTACTGTGCTTTTTCTGAGCATCTTAGATGTGCTTTGGTGTATTAATGTCTACAGGTAGACGAGTTTCTTCTGTCTCACCTATGTGATGTTAATCGATGCCTTTCATCCTTTGTACTCATGCGTCCTGTCCTTACTGTGACCTAGAGACTCAGATCAATATGTAGATGTGCTTGTTAGCCTCTTTGTCTTGCACTTAGAGCGAGGTCTAGCTAATCTGCCCATTGTGATGTATGGCTTACAAATGCAAATACCTCCTGCCTGTTCTGTTGTCCCTTTGATCATTCTAGACTGTGGGGTATGTCTTTTTGATGTATTGTTATGATCAAGTATTTAAGGTGCAACTCTGTAACGCAATCTCTCTCTTACTCTCTCACTCTGATCCTGCAACAGGTGGACACACTGTGTCCACCTTCTCTGAGAGCTTAGGGATCCCGCTCCGGGCTGCTCCACTATGCACCGGAGAGGGGATCCCGTGAAGGCGACATGATATAATAAAACCTGCTTAAAACCACAGCACTGCTGCTTATTTTTCCATGCCGCTTCACTGGTGACCCCTCGAACACGCACACGTTTTGTGCGAAAGCAACCTTCCGAGCTGGACAGCCACACAGCTGCGTTGGTGGCCCCTTGAAGACGCACACGTTTTGTGCAACGCAGCCTTCTGTTTTGGATGGCCACGCTGGCGAGCCGACGCTGAAAAAAAACGAGCGGCCAGCGAACGCAACACCCGGGCATGAATGCTCCGTCGCCTGAGATCTGCACAACCACGCTGGACCGGCCGCTCTCACTGAGAGCGCACGCACCTCGTCCTCTCTCCACGACGGCAACCTCCAGGGCCGACGGGGAGCGCAGCGCGTGGAACTGAACGCACCATGGCCGCACAAGCGACAACGATCGTCTCCTCCCTCTCACCGCTCCAACGCTGCTGCACGAGCCCGGGGCACAAAGATCGTCTATTGCCTCGCACCGCTCCAACGCGCCTCCACGAGCCCGAGGGACGGAGATCGTCTACTTCCTCACACCGCTCCAACGCAGCTGCATGAGCCTGAGGAACATAAGATCGTCTATTCCCTCCCGCCGCTCCAACGTATCTGCACGGGCCTGAGGGACTAAATATCGTCTATTTCCTCTCACCGCTCCAACGCACCATGGCCAATCTACAGCCACAGCTCAACCTGGATTTTACCGGCGCCGTCTGCGCCGTTCTCCACCAAGTTTCTGCACCCTGACTCGCCACTCCAGCGGCCCACCCACGCACTGAACCCCCGCGCACGCATCGGGGAGTTACAAGGACGGCGCATCACGCACGGGACAAGTAACGGCTCCACAGACTGCCTTCCTCCTTCGCCGCTGCCTTTCAGGGCTGCCCGCTCACCTGAAGCACGCATGCAGCACGCTCGAAGGATTTGTTAACAGTCTCAGCCACGCCAGAGACCGCCATCGTCCTCCGCCGCTGCCCACAGAACCTTCAGGGCTGCTCGTTCACCTGAAGCAAGCACGCAGCTCGCCACTGGATTTTTTAATGGTCTTAGCCACGGCACAACGGGATTTCAGCCGTCAGCTGTTCCCGGGAGCTTTGGGGTTGCTTCAGCACCCAAAGCCAACAGTCCCCCTGCTTTGTTTACTTTCTCTCTTACAGCCGCTCCTGCTTTTCTTCATGGCCACAAGAGGAGTCAGAGACTAATTTTTCTTCTTGTGATCTCCGCACGTGCAACGGGACAAACCCTCGACGTCACGGAGCAGCAAGCAATTTTTGCACGGCTCAGGACGATTTCACAGCTCCTGCCGGCACTTACTACCCCTCCCCTCCCTCCCCCTCCGCCTGCAGCGAGCTTCTCCCACAGCTCGCTCACACAGATGGATTATCGAGGTCGCGGCCCCCTGCCGCGTCCTCTGGGGGGGAGCGTGTGTGGCGGTTCGTTTTAACCCCACAACAGACTAAGGACACTCAGCCCTCTTTTCTCTGTTTTTCTGCTGCATTACTGAGAAGCAATGTGCCATTCATGTATTTGTGATGCAGACATGCATGTGTTGTGATGTAATGCGCCATTCGGTATAGTGTGCATATGGCTTGTCCTTACTGTGCTTTTTCTGAGCATCTTAGATGTGCTTTGGTGTATTAATGTCTACAGGTAGACGAGTTTCTTCTGTCTCACCTATGTGATGTTAATCGATGCCTTTCATCCTTTGTACTCATGCGTCCTGTCCTTACTGTGACCTAGAGACTCAGATCAATATGTAGATGTGCTTGTTAGCCTCTTTGTCTTGCACTTAGAGCGAGGTCTAGCTAATCTGCCCATTGTGATGTATGGCTTACAAATGCAAATACCTCCTGCCTGTTCTGTTGTCCCTTTGATCATTCTAGACTGTGGGGTATGTCTTTTTGATGTATTGTTATGATCAAGTATTTAAGGTGCAACTCTGTAACGCAATCTCTCTCTTACTCTCTCACTCTGATCCTGCAACAGGTGGACACACTGTGTCCGCCTTCTCTGAGAGCTTAGGGATCCCGCTCCGGGCTGCTCCACTATGCACCGGAGAGGGGATCCCGTGAAGGCGACATGATATAATAAAACCTGCTTAAAACCACAGCACTGCTGCTTATTTTTTCATGCCGCCTCACCAACATTAAAAAAATGCTGAAAGAGAAAAAAATTAGATTTCAAACGCCGCTAACGAAGATGAGAATTCATTGGGAGGACGGCGTGAAAACCTATAACACGGCCAGAGAGGCAGCGCGGGACATGACGGAGTGAGGCTTTGTGGTGAGCGTACCGGAGGAAGCGGCTGGAGCAGCGGCGGCACGGAACGCATCGCGACAGCCGGAGTGGAGGTGAGTGAGCGGCAGAGGGCGGGAGACGGACGTGGCGCACCGGGCCCAGGAAAAACTGCAAGGCTTTCAACGGAAAGCCTAGGTTATAACAAAGATTAAGAAGGACACAGAAGAAATGAAGGCCAAGAAGACAAGGTAAAAGAGAAACAAACGGCTAGGAGAGGTTAAAGTGATTTTTGTTGGACATTTCTAGACTAATGACTATTACTTGGATAGTAAATACAGGTCTAGGGAGGGCCCCTCACTCGGTGAGGACATTCCCTCCACCCACCAACAGGGACCAGTGGGCAGAAGAAAGGCCCAAAGTACGGCGGTCGAGATTCGTTAATGTGTTTTTGTACAAATATGTGTTAGTTTTGTTGTTAAAGGGGTTAGGAGCACAAGTTAAAAAAATGGAAAAACATGAATATGGTTAAAAATCTTAAGATAATGACATTAAACGTGACTGGTCTGAACTCACCTGTTAAAAGGGAAAGAATAATAAGAAAATTCAAGAAGGAAAAAGCCGAAACTATATTTATGCAAGAGACACATTTGAACAAGACAGAACATGAGAAACCAAAGAGGTTTGGCTATAAGAACTCCTACTACAGTTCATTTAAGGGAGGAACTAAAAGGGGGGTTATGATACTAATTTCAAATAAAATACAATTTGAATGTGAACAAGAAATCCAGGATAAAGAAGGCAGATATGTAATAATAAAGGGAAGAATAGATGGTATGCAGATCACATTAGTGAACATCTATGCTCCACCAGAAAGTGACAAGGTTTTTTTTCAACAACTGTTTGATCTCATAGCAACACACAGTGAAGGAGTCCTAATTTGTGGAGAAGACTTAAATGCCGTCATGGATCATGAAGTTGACACAACAAGTGTTAAGAAGACAAAAAAACATGTAACAAAGTTCATAAGAACCTCACTGGCAGAAATGGGTATGATAGACATATGGAGGGACCTGCACCCACTCAAAAAAGACTATACACATTATTCAGCAGTCCATAAAGTACACTCTAGAATAGATTACTTCCTTATGAATGAAGGTGACAGACACAGGGTGAGAAACTGTCGGATTGGAGGGGCAGAAATATCAGATCATAATCCTATATACATGGAAATATATTTAAACAATAGAAAACGACAAACAACATGGAAACTTAATGTAGGACTATTAAATGATGAGAAAATGAAAGAAAGAATAAAGGTAAACATAAATGAGTATATCGAGGAGAATGATAATGGAGAAGTGGACCCAACAATACTATGGGATGCACTAAAAGCCGTGTTAAGAGGTAAACTAATCGTTGAATCAGGAAAAGCAAAAAAGTCTAAACTGGAATCATATGAACAAAGATGTGAGAGACTGAGGGAATTAGAACGTAAACATCAAAACACAAATGACCCAAAAATATATCAAGAAATTAAGGAAGAAAAAATAAAGATAAAAGAAATACAAATAGATGAAATTGAAAGGAAAAATAAATATTTAAAACAAAAATATTATGAAACGGGGCCAAAGGCCACAAAACTGCTGGCAAAACGGTTAAGAAAACAACCAATGGTGAATAATGTATATAAGATTAAGGACCCCATCACAAATAAAACCACAGTTACCCCAGAAAACATCGAAGAAATATTCCATAAATTCTATCAAGAACTATACTTGCAACCTGAAGAGACAAATGTTAAGGATATTAAAAAATTTCTATGCACATTGGACTTGCCATCAATAGGAAACCAACAAAATGAAAAGCTAACAGCAGAAATAACAACACAAGAGATTAAAGATGGGATTAAGTCACTTAAAAATGGTAAATCACCAGGTAGTGATGGATACCCATCTGAGTTTTATAAACTGTTTATAGAAGAACTCAGGCCACAGCTCCTAAAGTCATTTAATTGGACATTAAACAACAACAAAATACCTCCATCATGGAACGAAGCCATTATTTCAGTTATTTTAAAGCCAGGGAAAGATGGGGAACAATGCGGAAACTATAGGCCAATCTCTTTATTAAATGTGGATTATAAAATATATACAACAATTATCTGTAAACGAATAAAGACATTCTTGACGGAATTGATAGAGGATGATCAAACTGGTTTCATAGAGGGACGCCAAACACATGATAATATCAGGAGAACAATACATATAATTAATCAAATACATAAAGAAAAGAAAAGCGCAGTAATAATGAGTTTAGATGCAGAAAAAGCATTTCATAGGGTTAATTGGATGTTCCTATATAATGTGCTGGAACGCTTTGGATTTAACGAAAAATCAGTACAATGCATAAAGACACTGTATCAAAAACCTGTGGCAAGAATCAAGATAAACGGTAGCTTAACAGACAAAGTAAATATACAAAGATCAACTAGGCAGGGATGCTGCCTATCGCCCACCTTGTTTGCTCTGTTCATAGAGCCACTGGCTCAAGCGATGCGACAAAATAAGAAATTAAAAGGTGTAACAATAAAGGGAGCGGAACACAAGATTGGGCTATTTGCAGATGATATTATAGTTTACCTTGAACAACCAGATGAATCAATAATGGAAATGATGGACTTGATAGAAAATTTTGGAAAATTATCAGGATACAAGATAAACATAACAAAAACACAAATGCTGACATTCCACTATAACCCTTTAAACCATATAACTGATAAGATCAAACTAAACTGGAAACAAAAAGAAATAAAATACCTTGGAGTGAACATACCTAAAGATTTAAGCAAAATCTATAAAACAAACTATGATAGGTTAGAACAAGAAATAAAAAAAGGATATTGATAGATGGTCAATCTTAAATATGGATCTGAATTCAAAAATTAAGACAGTCAAAATCAGCATACAACCTAGACTGCTTTACCTCTTCCAAGCTCTACCAACAGAGATTCCTGGTGCCCAGTTCTCAAAGTGGGACAGGATGATATCGAGATTTGTTTGGGAAGGTAAAAAGCCAAGAGTGAAATATAAAACTCTCCAATTACCAAAAGAGAAAGGCGGCATGGGTCTACCGAGTCTAAAGGAATATTACTACTCAGCACAAATAAGATATATCATATGTTGGTGCGACGGAGGATACGAGGCAAAATGGAAAGAAATGGGAAAGGAAATTGAGGGACTCCCAGTACAAAGCATAATAGGAGATAAGGATGCATATAAGCAAATCAAACAAATAGACCCAATCACTAAATTTACTTTAGAACTGTGGTATAAAATAGTACAAAAGTATAATATAAAGGAGGACATAAAACTGTTGAAATGGGTAGCATTTGACAGTCAGTTTGAACTGGCAAAGCAAGATAGGGGATACAAAAATCTGGTGAACAAGGGAATCACAGCATGGGGCAATATGGGGAAAAAAAGATTTTGGGAGTTTTGTAAACATGAGAAGAAAATTTAAACTAGAAAAATCTGAATTCTTCAGATATCTACAGATGAGAGATTATTATATGAGGAAGATTAGGCATAACCTCCACACAGATGTGAGCGAGATTATACAATTCATTTTAAGCTCGTATGCTGGAAATAAAATAAGAATCATCCATCCATCCATCCATCTTCTACCGCTTTTCCGGAGGTCCGGGTCGCGGAGGCAGCAGTTCAAGCAGAGAAGCCCAGACTTCCCTCTCCCCAGCCACCTGCTCCAGCTCTTCAGAGGGGATACCAAGGCGTTCCCAGACTAGCTGGGAGACATAGTCTCTCCACCGAGTCCTGGGTCTGCCCCGGGGTCTCCTCCCAGTGGGACGTGCCTGAAACACCTCAAGTGGGAGGCGTCCAGGAGGCATCCTAATCAGATGCCCATACCACCTCAACTGACTCCTTTCAATGTGGAGGAGCAGCGGTTCTACTCTGAGCCTCTCTGAAAATAAGAATCATTTCAAAGCTATATCAGAAACTACGGCAAACAAACATTCAAGTAACTATATAAAGGAGAAATGGGAGAAAGAGCTAAATTTAAACATAACAGAAGAAAACTGGCAAGAAATATGGAAAACACAACACACATCAACAAGTCAAGGACATGGAGGGAATTTGGATGGAAAAACCTGATTCGCTATTTTCATTACACCACAGATCCAAAGAAAATATACAAATGCCAAATCTATATGCTGAAGGGGCTGTGGGGCTCAAAATGCAGACCACTCACATATGTTTTGGAAATGCTGCTGCAAAATCTTATCATTCTGGAAATCTATACATGTGACAATACAGAGGATATTGAATGAATGAATGAATTTATTTATTTCGGATAGTACATTACAGGTTAAAAGAAACTGTATAATATAACAACAAGGTCAAATTAGACAAAGACTCCTTCTACTATACAATTCCACGTGAGTTATCCGAAATGGGTGATGGCTGAAGCCGCAGCTTATATTGCCCACCCATATTCCATCCAAGAATTCAAAGGAGAAAAAAGAGAAAACAAGACAAGAGCGATTGCAATTTAAAACAAGGCTAAGACAAAATATGGATGACAAAATATATATATATGACAATATGAATATGAATATATAGATATAGTATATGAATATATATTCATAATATGTTATGAATATATAATAATATATATTCATAATATGTCATATTATAATATGAATATATATGACAAAATATTAGGATATAATATACCAATGAACTGTAACTTGATGTATTTATGTGATCTTAAGAGACAATGTAATACAGGCTGAGGACAGATATCTAGTTAAAATCTTACTGATTAGCATGTAAAAAAAACAGTCACAAGAAAATGGCGATCAGAAGTTCTTCCTGACCAAGAGCAATGGACTGACATTGTTGAGGATATACGTTTAATGGAAAAACTAACATATCGACAAAGAATGCAAGAAGGACAATATGAAAAAAAAATGGTGGAAATGGACACACTACAAAGGGCAACAACGAGACAGAAATTGAAAGAATAACCAAAGACACTGGAAAAACCAGAAGAATTAAGAGATGGAAACTAAAAAACTTGATGCTCCAACATTTGTCCCCCCCCCCTTTTTTCTTTTTTTTTCTCTTCCTCTAGCTCCTTTTTTTAAATATAGAGACTGTGATCTGATTGTAATATGTATGATGAAAAATGAATAAAATCAAAGTTACAAAAAAAAAAAAACAGGATGAAGGCTTGGATGAGGAGATAAGTTTACACCAACTGACCTTTTAGAGTTAGATAAAATTATCTAAACAGATATCAGTTGAAGGAGTTGTGGTAGTTGCTGTACTTAAGGTTTACGGTGGGGAGATTCTGACTGATTTTTATCTCTAATAGATAAAATTTTATGATTGAAAAAGTTCAAAAAGTCCTGACTAGAAAGCTCTGGGGGGATACGAGGCCTGAGGCTGACAAAGAGTCCTGACTCTTTGTCAGCCTGGCTATAGTGTTGACAGTTTTATTCCTCGTTCCCTTAGTGCGCGATTCGGGTCCTGAATTGGGGAGGGTCTCAGCTGTGTGTGTGGGTTTTGTATTTTTGTAAGGGGGAGGGGAAGTGTGGTGCCGTGAGTGTAGTGTGTGTGTGATGCCGTACCTGCCCACAGGGTGATGTCAGGTGGGCACGGCCACTGGTGTATGTAATTCTGTGTTCTGTAGTAAAGGTTGGTTGGTGTTGATGATTCCTGTAAGACGAGACTCTTACTTTCTTTTTTCATACATAACATCTAACTCCTGTCTGTCTATCTGCTGCGCGTCTTGACACACATACCCACACACACACCCGTCTCATCAGACACGCATCTTTCATTTACGGGGGGAGCGGGAGGGGTTATCCCTGTTCAGACCAGAGATTCACAGGTTTAAAGTTTATTGAGAAGATGCAGTCATGATTTTACCTCTAAAGATGTATGAAATGATCAAACACTGGCTGTGGTGTTAGACTTGCTCGTTTGTGATTTTATGGAGTCTCTTGTAACGTGCGCTCCTGCAACGGGGTGCTTTTGGGGCAGGCAGACTTTTTCAACACACATCCAGCACTTCGTACACGTGGTCAGAACGAAGACGTCCACCGGCAGGCTGGGGGACACAGAGGAAGAGACAGTGTTGGAAGCATCGCAGTTGAGTGGTTTTTTTTTTTAATTACACACTGTTTTTTGCTGAAGTGTTCCGTTAATACTTACTGTAAACACGAAAGTGAACACGATGTAGTGATGTATTTTGATTGGTTAGACGGAGTATTTCAGCGCCACTTCAGCTGAAATTTGATTAGTGAAATTGGCGGAAGTTGACGAGGATTGGCCAAAATTGCGTGAGAAAGTTGCGGTGATTGGATAAAGTTGCAAAGTCACGTAATAGTTGCGCTGATTGGCTGATTTTGCGTGAATTGACGTGATCACAACATCGCCAAATCCCGGAGGGAGTGCTTATAACACCATAACAATAACGCTCAAAACACAAAGAATTTAACAGTCCATGAATACCCTGTGGCACAAAGCATGCAGGGGAGAATCCCCCGCCCCTTATCAGCCCCAACATTAAACTCTCCCCCCAGACTAGTTTCTGTCTCCAGAACAATAAGTCCAACTCAAGAGTCCCAATATGAACCTTTCTAGGCGGTGGGGTGTCTATTGTCCATTCGAACGTCGACAGGGGTCTCCGGTCGAGATGGGGCATCTGGCTCAGCCACCCTCAGGGCAGCTGGCTGGTACGGGCGAGGCGGTCGTGGTGAAGCACCACCACCCGATTCCTCTTCTGCAGGCCTCATCCTGTACACTACATCCGACAGGCTCTGTAGGACCACGCACGGTCCTAGACCAGTGGCTCGCCAGGTTTGGGGACAGTCCCTTTTTATGCTCCAGACAGAAAACCCAGACTTGATCCCCTGGTGCAAGGTCTCTTCCCTGGCAGCAGGGGTCGTACGCTCACTTCTTTCGACTCCCCACCACTTCCGGGGCCTGCCAAGCCAGTTCGTGCACCGAGGTAAAGATGTTCTCTCAAGCAAAACAAATGATCCAACCCTGGTTTTCCCTCCACCTCCGGCTCTGGGAGGGAAGAGGGGGGCAAACACCCAATTCCACCGGGGTGTGCAGCTCATGTCCAAATATCAGTGCTGCCGGGGTGCACCATCTGGATCCTTGAACTGCTGTCCGGTATGCCCACAGGACCAGGGGCAGGTGCAGGTCCCAGTCTTGCTTCACTAGGATGGAGAGGTAGGTGGTGGTACGATTGAAGCGTTCAACCAGACCATTGCTCTGTGGGTGCAGCGGGGTGGTCCGGGTCTTCCAGACACCCTGCTGCCTGCAGACCTTCCTGAAGACCTCTGCCCTCAAAGTTCCATCCCTGGTCACTGTGCAGCTCCTCCGGGGGCGCCGAACCAACAAACATTCCGTCCACCAGCTTTGATGGTATGGTGGCGGCGCTCTGATCAGGGACCATGTACACCTCTGGCCCATTTGGTGATCCAATCCATTGCAACCAGAACATAATTTTTCCTCCGATCTGTGGTCGGAAAAGGGCCCAGATTGTCCACTTCCCACACCCTCCATAGGTGCCCCTACCTGGTACTACTGCAAGGGGGTGTAAGAGCACCAGGTCGGCCCTTTCTGAGCCATGCAGTTGTCAGAGTGGTGCACATGCAGCTCCATGTCCTGATGACACCTCGGCCGGTAGAACTGGGCCTTAAGACACTGCAGGGTCTTCGTCACCCCAAAGTGGCCCACCCCCACCGATATGAGAACCAACTGAAGCAACTTGGGGCGGAAGCCGTCGGGAGCCAGCAAGCTGCCAGATGCGATGCTGCCCAGCTGGTGGACTGTCACCACCAGTAAATGACACCCTAACAACAGCAGAGTTTTGGACCACTGGGAATGTAGGGCCTTGGTCTCTGGGTCTAGTGCAGACACAGCCTCCCAGGCAGGCCGCTGGTCTGTCTCTAGCCACTGCCAGACCTGGGAGACAACAGGATCTCCATCCTGTTGGACTCCGAAGCTGTTGCGTGACGAAGACCTCTGTGCCATCATCGCTGGGGAGCTGGCTGCTGACCTGAGGAAAGCTGTGAGCCGCTGCACTTTTCCCACGCGCAGCGGTGTGGAGAGGCAGCAGCCCATGAGACTGCTGGGTCACGATCCTCAGCCCACTGGCAGTGCCAACAATCCTCCATAGCACAGGGGCACTAGGGAAACGTACCACCTTTGGTTTGGAGGCGGCCCTGCTCGATGCACAATCTGAAAGTCATAATCATGCAGTGTCTCCAGCCATTTCGCTCACTGTCCGTCCAGCTCTTTAAAGTTCAGTAGCCAGGTCAGGAAGCATGGTCCGTCCTGAGCTGAAACCTCCCTGTTAAAGCATCACCCCCGGTTGCCTGGTTGCTAGCGTCTCTGTCCACAATGAAGGGGCAGTTCAGGGTCGATATACTGCAGCACGGGGGCTCCGATGAGCACCGAGCAGAACTAGGAAAAAGCAGCAGCACAGTCCCTTGCTCCACTCGAACGTGCGGCCCTTCTGTGTCAGCTGATGAAGTGGACTGGCAATGGTGGCGAAATCTTCACGAACCTCCTATAACAGGAGGACAGTCAGAGGAAGCTCCACCGTTCTCCTACATCCTGTGGGACTGGGCAGTTTTCTTATCGCTGGCACTTTCTCTGGGTCGGTGGTGACTCCCCACAGTGCTGACAATGGGCCCAGGAATGGGGTTTCTGTCCGAAACAAGTGGCGTTTCAACATCATCCAACACCTCCCGGAGGTTGGACATGGCACCACCAAAGTGAGCTACGTGAACCAGCGAGTCATCAAGATAAATGATGCAGTGGCTCTGGTGGACGTGAGTCAGTACTCACTCCATCAGGCATTCAAAGGTGACTGGGGCATTGCAATGTCCAAACGGCATCACCTTGAACTGCCACAGTCCTTGCCCAATGGACAAGTCTGTTTTCTGGTGGGCCTTTGGTTACAGCTCCACCTGCCAGTAGTCGCCTGCGGTGATCGAGTGAGCTGAAACAGTTGGAGCCAGTGATGTAATCCAGTGCCGTCGTCAATGTGAGGCAGAGGGTAGGAATCTTTACACATGACATCATTCAGGCAACGGTAGTCCACACAGAGCTGCCATGAACCATCCTTCTTCTTGGGCAGGAACCACTGGCGCCACCCAGGGGCTGCTGGAGGGTTCAGTGACAACTGCCTCCAGCATCTCCTGAATCTTTTGCTCTGCTGCCACCCGCCTTGAAAAAAGCAGACGGTGAGGGCAGAGCCAAATCAGCCTGGTCTCACTGGTGTCGATCTGGTGATGCACCAAGCTGGTTCGGGTGCACTCTTCATCCCTGGTGGTGAAGACATCAACATAGCAGTCCAGCAGCTCCCACAGCTGGCATCTCTGTCCCGACTCTAACCCCCTGCAGCTCCACTGGAACAGCTCCTCGACCGTCTGCTGGGTTTCTGATGACGTGGTGACTCGTTCTGCTGGCGGTCCCCTCGCTGCTGTCTCTGGCAGTGATGATGATCCTTCTGTTCGCGCTGGTGATGCTGCAGCGGTCAGGCTCTAGCCCATGTGTAATCCCATCGACTCAACCTGCGCTGACAGCCCCTCGATCACGGGGGTCCCCTGGTTCCCCGTCTGGCTCTTGCCACAAAGCGTGATGTTCTTGGCCCCAGAAGGAGAGAAGAGCTGGCGGTGTCAATCTTTGCACCCCATCTTTGCCCCCACTGCAACATGGCGCCCACCGAGGCAAAACGTGTTTGCTCGCTCCGTTCTCGAATGCCGACTTTTCCTCCTTCTTTGCATGTTTGCTGCTCTTTCTACAGTGGATAAAGGTCACGCACTAACATACAACCGACAGACACTGCTGGACAACGCCAAGACAAGCCATACGGAATTTACTGGCTTCATACCACCTGAACTGCAATGCGTTGGCTGACCATGCAGTGATCAACGCCATCTCCAGGACGGCCCTGAAACACCAAGCCCACGTGAGCATGCTGACCCCAAGAGAGCGTGTCAGAAGCGGCGCCGTAAGTGAGGCAACAGAGGGGGGGCTACATGCTAGGCTTAAAGCTTGCGTAGCTGGCCCATCGCTACCTAGCCTCCTGCTAGCCAACGCACGGTCTCTAGAAAACATGCTGGATGAACTAAGACCAAGGATTGAAGACCAGTGGGAGATAAGAGTGCTGCACGCACTAATTTTCTGTGAGACCTGGCTCTTAGACAGAGTCCCTGAGTGAGCCATTCAACTACAGACTCACTCAGCACATCAGACAGCAGCCACGGTAAGTCGGGGGGTGGGGGGTGGGGTGCATGCGTGCGTGCATGTGTGTTTTTAAACAACTCGTGGTGTGGAGATGTACAAACTGTTTACAAGCACTGTTTGCCTGATGTGGAGTTTTTACTGCTGAAATGTCACCCCTATTATCCACCAAGGGATTCACTGCAGTATTTTTGGCCGCTGTTTACATTTGGCCTCGAAGCAACTACACAGCAGCGTGATGCAAACTCCATGACGTCATCAGCGCAGTAGAGACGACCCATCCCCATGCTGTTTTTATTGTTGCTGGTGACTTTAACCAGTGCAATTTACGGACTGTTACTTCCAAATATTTCCAGCATGTGGGACATTCCCACCTATGGTAAGAACACACTAGATCATGTTTACACAAACATACGCGGTGAATACAGAGCAGCACCCCGCCCCCACTTCGGACAGTCAGATCACATCTCCCTGTTTAATACCCAGCCTACAGACAAAAGCTGAAACAAATAAACCCTGTTAGTAAACAAATTAAACGCTGGACTCCAGAGGCTGAGAGCACCCTGGCAAGACTGTTTTGCCTGTACAGACTGGGATGTGTTTAAAGCTGCAGCCACCCGGAAGGACTCTTCTGTAAACCATACAGGACTACGCTGAGTATGTGACTGGGTACATCAGCACGTGTGATGATACCATCATAACCACCATACAAGTCAGAAAGTTCCCCAACCAGAAACCCTGGATCAACAGTCGGGTATGTCAGATGCTGCGTGCTCGCTCTCTTGCATTTAAATCAGGCAATGAGGTCGAGTACAAAGCTGCAAAGTATGGACTGAGGAAGGCTATAACAACAGCCAAGAGGAAGTACAGAGAAAAGCTGGACAGCCTCTAACTCCACTCCTGACCTGGGGCCCCCGCATGTGGCAAGGCCTGCAGCAATCACAGACTACAAGAGGACCAACAACAACTCCACTAGCTCCACAGGCAGCCTGCCGGATGATCTCAACATCGTTTACACCCACTTTGGGGACCACCAGCTACAGTGCGAGAGAGAGACACATGCCCCCCCCCCCCCCCCCCCCACCCCACACACACACACACACTAAAAGTCTCATCAGGCCAGGCAAACAAAGCACTGAGGAATATCAACCTATGCAAGGCAGCAGGGCCAGACAACATCCCTGACTGGGCTCTCAGAGCATGTGCTGCCGAACTGACTGGACATTCTCACATCATCTTCAACCTCTCCCTCAACCCAGAACATGGTTCCCCTCCTGCTTCAAAACCACAACCATTGTCCCACTACCCCAACAAACAGCCCGTCAGCCTTGCTGAATGATTACAGACCGGTAGCACTCACTTCAGTCATCATGAAGTGCTTCGAGAGAGTGGTGCTGCCCCCTCATTCATGACAGCATACCAGATACCTGGACTCCCTGCAGTAACGCCTACTGCGCCAACAGGTCCACCCTCAGATGCCCATTGCTGGCAGCACTCCCATTATTCTGTCTCCCACCTGGAAGATAAGAGTCCTACATCAGGATGCTCTTTGTCGACTACAGCTCCACCTTCAACACGGTTATCCCCACAAACTCACCAACAAACTGTCTTCACTTGGCCTGCACCCTCACCCTCTGTGACTGGCTACTGAACTTTCTGACTGGCAGGCCCCAGTCTGTCAGGATGGGTAACAGAACCTCAGCCAGCATCATCACGAACACATGCGTCCCACAGGGTTGTGTTCTCAGCCCCATCCTCTACAGCATCTTCACCCATGACTGTGTTGCCTCCCACAAGGACAGTATCCTCTTAAAGTTCATGGATGACACAGCAGTGATAGGACGCATCACTGGTGGTGATGAAGCATCCTACAGGAGGGAGGTAGCCAGCCTGGTGTCATGGTATGAGGACAACAACCTCACCCTCAACACGGACAAGACGAAGGAGATGATAGTGGACATGAGGAAGGGGAGGAAGAGACCCCATTGGCCGCTGTTCATCTGGGAGCTTGAGGTGGAGAGGGTGAGCAGCTTTAAATACCTGGGCATCCACATCAGTGAGGACCTTACGTGGGCACTTAACACCACAAAGCTGGTTAGCACTTAACACCACAGAGCTGGTTAAGAGAGCTCAACAGCAGCTGTACTTTCTGAGGAGGCTGAAGAAGTTTGGCATGTCCGCTAAGATCCTCAACAATTTCTACACCCTGCATCATCGAGAGCATCTTGAACCAACTGCATCACTGCGTGGTATGGCAGCACTACTGCCCCCCGGACCTGCAAACGCCTGCAGAGAGGGTGGTGAAGACAGCGGAGAAGATCATCAAGACTCCACTCCCCTCTCTGGAGAGCATCTCCACTGCAGAGTCCAAAGGAGAGCTGTTGCCATCCTCCAGGACACCACCCACCCCCAGCAGAGAATGTTCACACTTCTACCCTCAGGCCGGAGGTACAGAAGTGTGAAATGCAGGACATTCAGACTAAAAACTCCTTTCCCACTGCCATCAGACTCCTGAATAATAACTCCGGACGGAGTTTTGCAAATAGGAATTCCCAAACGAGCTGCTAAATTTGCACATTGCTCACTTGCACAGTGTACATAGTCTCACCCCATCTCATGTCCATATCATCTCTGCTGCTAAATTATCATTGTACAGTCTACTGGGTATTATCATTACAGAGAAATTCTCACACTGGGTGCTAATTTGTACATTGCTCATTTGCACATTGTACATAGGCTTATGCCATCCTGGGTTCATATCATCTCTGATATTAATATACCACTGTCCATTATAGTCATCCAGTGAATTTTCAATTTTCATTCTTGTTTCCTCTAGTTTAACTGCCTTAACTGTCCTAATTGCCTAATGTGTGTTATTAGTGTGTGCTAATGTGTGTTATTAGTTTGTGTTATTGGTATTCATTAGTATTAGGTGTGTTATTACCTTATTAGTATTGATAATAATAATAATAATGCATCAGATTTATATAGCGCTTTATCATAGACACTCAAAGACGCTTTTACAAATAGATACATTATTCATTCACTCCAGACAGACAATGGTAGTGGCAAGCTACTACTGTAGCCACAGCTGCCCTGGGGCAGGCTGACGGAAACATGGCTGCCAATCTGTGCCAACGGGCTCTCCGGCCACACCGAACATTTATACACATTCATATCCAGTGTTATGGACGCTGGAGGCAAGGTTGGTAAAGTGTCTTGCCCAGGGACACAACGGCAGGATATTTGGGGAGAGCGGGATTCGAACCACCAACCATCCGGTTATTGGACGACCCGTTGTACCTCCTGAGCCACAGGCATTCGTTTGGAGAGCAGAGTAAGAATTTCATTGCTCAGGGAATGTTGCATTTCTTAACTGTGCACATGATAATAAATTCTTTGAATCTTGAATACTGCGAGCAGATCTAGGCTGATGATGCAGGGGTTTTGGTTGTCAGCCAGCCAGAGTGGATGGTTCGTGTTCTAACCAGCCACTCCCACAGCAAGGACTCATAGCTCTCCCAATCTGGCACGCTCACCTGTGGATGTAGTGACAGAGCGCCTAGTAGATTCCCACCCCTGTGGTCCGAGTTCATCTGTACTGGGCAGCGCCTTGGGTCGGACCAGGGAGATGGTGGAACAGGTGTCGATCAGGGCCTGGATTGGAGTGCTGTCCGGGCTGCATTGCAGGTACAGCTCTGGCGAGTGTCCAAGTTGGCCCAGACGTGGTGAGAGTTCATGGGGAAAAATGTCTGTGAGAGGCAGCAGGTCCCGTCTGTGCCACCTCACTGTAGTTTAAAGTTGGTGAGGAGGCTGGTTGTCACGGTAGGTAGGTGCAAGGC